>VXBH01003049.1:654603-666320 GCA_013400035.1 Rynchops niger | reverse complement strand
CGTGGCCGCCCGCCTCGCCTGTTACCGGCCGGGGGGGGAGCGGGGCACCACCGGAGCCCGCCCGGCCCCGCCGCCGCCTCCTCGTACGGTGCCGCCCGGCCGGCGGTGGCCGCTTCCCCCGCGCGGTGCAGGGGGTCCCGCGGGTGCCGCCCGGGCGCGGCGGCTCCTCCCGTTACGGGTCCTGGCTCCCGGCCGCCTCCGCCGCGGCTGCTCCTGGTAGCCCCTAGAAGAGACCCGCGGGACCCCTTGCCCTGCCGGGGAGGCTGGGGCGGGGGCAGCAAACGGTGCCCGGGGCGCCGGGATAAACAAAAACGACTGGAAAGGAAGTTGACGCTTTGAAATTTGGTCAGTTCCCAAGAACGAGCTCTGTAAAAACAGAGGGGGTTGTTGCTGGTGGCTCCAGCGTAATGACTGCAGCAGGGGCTGTGCCGGCTTTGGTCTGGTTCTTGGTTCGTCCTGGTATCAATTATAAAACTGGCAGATGTGTTTGCATGTGTTTTAATGCTGTAGGAGATAGTAATTTTATTTTTATTTACATTAAACCCTCAGTTGTCAGTGCTTTGTGCTTATTTATATATAAATATGTTGGGTTTTCTTTTTTTTTTTTTGAGGCTATGCTTTTGTTACTAACTGTTGCGTCTGACTTAAAATGTCAGTGCCAAAAACTGCGATGGTTTCCTTTTTTGTTAACTTGGTAAGTTGTTTTGAGACTGCCAGGCTTGCCTGCCCAGAAATTATGCGGTGCTCTGATGTTTTCGCATCTTTGTGCTTGAGTATAACCTTGTTTATTTCAGTTACTTTAGCATCTTTAAATTGTGGGAAAATGTGTTATTAACATGAGAGTCAATTACATTAAGTAAAGCGGCGGTTGTTGATAACAATGCATATTTCTGTGATTATTCCCCCCGAGTATTACTTCCCATTACATCGTTTGCAAAAAGTTTATGCTCTGATTGATTTCACACAAAGTAGAAAAGCTTGGCTGGACTGTGGGGACTTACTTTCTGACATAATAATTCCATAACAGAGTTAATTCACTAAAGGTTTCTGTAAACTAAGTTTAAAATTCACACAGTAACTGTCTAATAAGCGTGGCAGCCGGCAAAGAGATTAATTAAGCACCTGGAAAATAGGTCAAGACTGTATTACGAAGTGGCATGGTGAGATCGCAAATAAATAGAGCAAAGTGTTAACATGGACTTACTGGGAGAAAACTGATACCGATATAACAGTAGGGACTGCTTTATCTGTGCTGCCGCGAACCATTTATGGTAGCGCACGGTGAGATGATGTTTATAATCGTGTAAAACAGGAACTACACAGAGTTTTCATTTAATGCGCTTATTACCAGGGACTTGTGTTGTAGTGCGAGTTCTGCTGCTTGCTCAGGGTGTGGCATCAATTGTGCTTGTGAATTATTTTTTCATAGATATGTTCAGCTAGATGCTCTAATTCGGGTGGTGGTGCGTGGCTCTCTGGGTTTGAGAACACTGTGTAATCGGAGAGATTCCATCAGCTGGAATAAAGTTTCATTAAAAAATTGTATGGGAAGCTGCCCCTGACCTGAGGTCTCTGCTGGTGCGTGTGATTTTTCTTTGTTTCAGATTTTTTTGTGTTTGCATGTTTCCTCCCTCCTATCTTTCAAACAACCACCTACAGCAACAGGGAAATGAGACTGGCTCCTGTGCAACGAGATGCCAGAGACAAAGACAGGGTGTGGGGAGGAAGAGCGAGCTTTCAAATTGCCTTACAAAAGTTGACACAACTGATAGAAATATTAGAATTTGCATGTGCTGCTTTTCCCGTTGTGTGCTTCGATGTTATAGCAGTTGCTTCAAAACAGATGTTGTTTTGGAGGTGACTTCCCCCGCCCAGAAAGCATCTGTGGAATTGATTGCCTCTGTTAAAGGGGATGGGAGGCTGAGCAACACTTTTCAGAGGCAGAGTGTTAGCCTACCAGCTCCTGGGTAGAACAGAATTAACTACGTTTAATTCTCGTGAAAATGCCAACTTAAACATGTAGGAATGTCAGGCTGTGCTTCCCCAAGCTCGTATGTTTAGGGATGTACCCCTCTGTACTGTTTTAAGGGATTGCACTGCTCCTGGCTTTTGAATAATTTTCTTTTCAACAGTATATATTCTCTTATATTTTCCATCCTGCCAGTGTGCTTATTGTAGCAACAATGATCCTTTTCACAAAACGGTGTGTTTCAAAACAGGAATTTTGTAGTTGGCTTTCTTAATGTGTGTGGGGAAGAAAAGCATTGGGAACGGGCACAGCGCTGTCATTTGAGGCTGAACATGTATTTCAGAGGAATGTTAAATATAGAAGGAAAACTTCTTTTAGTTGAGCTAAATTTCACTATTGCAATGTGAGGATTTGAGGTATTGTGGCATACAGCTGCTGTGTGCGTACAGAATAGTTACTGTAGGCCGTATTGCTTTCTGTACAGAACTTTGGAAAAAAGTGGAGAACATCTATGCTTTTTATATATATATATTTTTTTTTAATTAGACAAGCCTTAGCTTCACTGACTATATAGTTATTTCATTGTGTATGCAGCAGCATTACAGCTGAGGTGAACTGCTCTATCGACTAACAGTAACTCTATCAACTGTAAGTATGAGTCGGGCAGAGCAGGCCTGAGAATCAACTGGTGATATTCAATCAAGGGAAGCAGAAATGTGGAAGTTATGGTGATACCAGTGCTCCTCAGTTACATGTTCGCTGTTGAATTTTGTGAAATAGTATCCAACCTTTCATACCTCGAAAAAGCTCGTTCATACCTTTTTGTGTTTTCTGAGTTTCTTCAATTTCCTGCCGATGTTACAGTGCAGTTACAGGAGAATTTCAAAAGGCTTGGCATAGGATTACTTTGATGAAGAAAACATCCTTAGCACTTCTTCATTGAAACTATAAAGATACTGTAGATGGGTTATGTAAACTCACAGCTGGTCAAATACTTATTTTCAGCTGGTCTAACTATTAAATTTTCTTGCCTTTGACAATAGGGGAAGTAAGAGTTGAGCTCGATGATGGGGAGCTTTTACTAAGTTAGTGTCTCTGTTCCTAAGTCACCAAAATATTATTGTTCTTCAGCTCTCTTGACTGAAAAGCGGAGATGGAGAAGAAAATAGTGTTTTACTTTCAATCCAGGTCTTGGAAGAAAAGCTCATTCTTCGGGTGAAGTATGAGATGGATCTCTCTAGGTACCTGAAACTGTATTTCAGAACTCTGGTTGGGTTGTGTGTGAAGCCAAATATGAAGAAATTAGCAAGAATGAGTGCTGAGCCTATTAGAGATGGCTGATGTGTGCAGTGCACCTTAAATGATGATGTCAGCTATGTTTAAAGCAGCTTTCAATGGCTAGTGCTAGGAAATGGGTTACCAATGGGTTACCTTTTCTGACTTCTACAGGCAGTGAACACCCTCTCTTTGACCTGAAATAACCTATAATGAAGCACAAAGCCTGGAAAATCCTGTTACCTGTTCTTGGCTTCCCCTGCCCCCCCCTCTACAGACTATTTTAATTTAGAGCCTCTGTCTCTCTTACAGGTTTCTAGAGAAATTGAAGCTCTGATTCTCTTCAGAGGAACTAACTTTTGAGTGACAGATGAGCAGAGGAACAACATGTAATTGTGAAAGTGAGTTTTAGTCTGTGACTTTATTTGATAGTGCCGGGTTTCCTACAGGGTAGGTCCTGTCCCTGAATTCTTCAGTTGTTTTATTTCAATATAATGAATGTTGGTAAAGATGGCAAGAATTGGCGTGAGTCTTGGTTTTAGATGCAGTTTGGGGATAATCTTTGTACAGTTTTGTAGTATTTTTTTCACAGTGTCACTTTTATTTAATATAGTGTCTTAATATTCCACTTCAGTTTTGAGTGGGTAACTATCTAATGAAATGGGGTTAATCTCTAGCTTAGCAATTTTACTTGAAAATGGAAGAAGAGCCAAATAACTGGAGTGTTTTTCAAGCAAGTCAGTTCAAATAGTTTAAATAGTTTAGTTTAGTGTTTTTTCTTTTTTTTTTTTCTTATTCAGTGACTTGGAATCAGTTTAGTTTCAAAATCTCGCCCTGTGTTACTAACTTTACATATTTAATAGTCACAGCATTATGTAAACATCTTATGCAGTCTTTTTTCACCTTGTGTTTTCAGGAAAAAATTAAAAAATACTGCTTTTTGAAAGTATGGCCTTTGCTCCAGTTTTATTGTGCCCTACAGTATTGGGGTATAACAGGATAAAGCCTAGAAAAATGTTAAGTTCAAGTTCTAAAAAAACAGCAGTAAAATAAGACCCATTGAAATATCCGAAGACAAAACAGATATAAGAAATATTTTCGTCTATTTTTAGTATGATCAAAGCTACAGCAGCTATCTCAATATTAAAACAAGTAATTGCATTCTTATGTACAGATAATTATTATTGCATGTTATGAGTGAGACTCCCATCAAAAAGCCCTATTTTTACGAACAGTAATCTTAAACTCATGGGACTTTTCCCATTCTTGCTAAAATAACAGTTCTAGAAAACAATTTTAGTGCTTTTTAGAATGTTACAAATTAAATACAATTAATGTTTTTCATGTAAAAAGTCAGTTACTGTCAAATGCAGTCCCTTCATATTTGTATGAACGTTACTTGTCAAACAAGCATGGCACTGCAGTAACTACCTATTCAGAATAAGTGGTGGAAGACGTAAGGACAAGAAAGCTCCCGTCCTCGTAACCGCGCAGAGTCCCATTAACATCCTCCCTAAAGGAGGAGCGTGTGGGTGCGGGTTGGAGATGCTTGCAGCCACTTCCCACGCCTGTTGGAAACCACTCTCTGTAATTCCAAACAGGAGTGTTTCTTACCCTTCTCTGCCCTGGAGGCTGCGCACCTTTAGGTTACTGCACTGCATTGTCCTGCACCTGTTCTTATGTGACCGAGACCCTTAGCTTCTAAGGCATGAGATTATTGAGAACTTAAATTGCTGGGTGAGACAAGATTTTTATCACAAAGCTGAAGCTTGGTTGTTGCCTTGCCTTGGGGCAGGTGGTGTCCAGTACCTGAGAAAACTTGCTTTGGGTTATTTTATGGGTTTTACTTGACTCTTGGTGAACCGTGAGATGGAAGTGGGTCACCTCACTTTGTGCTCACCTTGTCTTAAAGCCTGATAAAGTGAGATAGCAAAACTGGTCTCTGGGCAGGAAAACTGCTGGTTAGAACAACTTCAGCTGGGACTATGATAACTGGTGCAGCTGTGCTTTGTGTGGGGCTGGAGTGTCTTCATTGCACAGATGTTTGCTGCTTTTATTAGTGTGTGACCAAATCCCTCCAGGCTGGCTCCCTAGGGTCTTTGGATGTGAACTGACATGCGAACCTTTCTCCGATCCTGCTGTTATCAACGGAAACAAGTGCCTGTCCACAGAGAGGAGCTAGCACAGGCTCGAGGTCTGCATAAGAAGGTTTTCATATAAATACAAAAGTGCAGAGAGGAAGCGAACTGATAATTGATATGAAGCTTGTTATAAAGGAAGCAAAGAAACTTTTTTTTAACTAGTGATTTAAGATTGCTCTGGAAGGTAAGAGTAACCACTAACATCTGGTACTCATAAAATTATCTGTAAGCACAATTTTATCTGAAACTGTAGTAATTTAATTTTGGAAAGTAATTTACTGTTTTGTATGTGGATACAGAAACACATTTCTTATGTTTCCCTGGTCTCTGTTGTTTACTACTTTGTTTTGGTCCTTCCTCAGTGTTTACAAAAACAGTGTGTTAACCTTTACCTTATTCCACTAGTTTGAGTAATATGTACTCATTTTTTTTCCCCCTTCGTATGGTGCAGATTTTGCCTGTGTTGGTACACAACAATTGGTGGAACTTGCACAATTTCCAGAAGGCTTTTTGTTTCTTGAAAGATGTCTTTCTGCCTTTCTGACTGAAAAGCTGTTAATGTGCATCATTGCCTTGTAAACCTCTTCCTTCCTGTGTTTTTCTAGAGACTTTGGTCATCTGCTGCTTCTTACCTTTTTCCTTTCAATTTTTCTGTGTTTTCTTTTTTTTTTTTTTTCTTTCAGGGTTAGAATTGCTTGCTTGTCTAAAATCTGTCTGTTCTAGTTGAGAAGTTTTTTCCACAGCTTGTTTTTGAAGATTCAGACTATTTATAGGGGTAGAGGAGGTCCTCACAAGATCATTATTTTTCATCACTTGAATATGTTTCATATGGGCATTTTGGTTTTTGGGATCTTACTTGTGAAGCCCTTTGGAAGGAACAGACTTTGTTCCGAAGAGAAGGAAAAAAAGCTCTTTGTCCCCTCTTTCCTTATCTGTTGATACCAACTTATTTTGTGATGTAAGAAAATTGGTATTCAGCCTGATAGGAAGGGATTGCTATATGGGATTCTAAAGGTTTTTTTTTAAAATACCTGTTCTTTATGGCTTTTGAAATGATGCTTTGGGCTAACTTCTTTGTGTCAGCTCTGAGCCCTGCAAGAGGACGTTGTGGGAGTTTTTCTCAAGAAATATTTTGAGAGCTCTTTGCAACAAGTGCTTTTTGAAACTAAATGTGTTCTTAAAACTCAGCTGAAGATACGTCTGAACTTTGTTTTAAAGATTAAAACGAGTGAATGTTAAAAGTTTATTTATGCTACAAATGGAAAGATCATTAAATATGGAAGGGAACACAAGAGAGGAAAAACTGAAGCATGTTTATACAGTATTATGCTCTAGCTAGGGGGTCATATGCTGCATGTAATCGTGCCTTTCTTTTTGCATACCTTTTTGTATAGTTAAATCAATAGGCTCCTCTGTGTAGGAGAGAGGGAGAAATTTCTTGCGGTTGTGGCTTTGGGAAACATTATAATATGGGTTATTATTGTTATTGATTTGTTAGGAGGCAAAAGGCTGAGCCTTCTGTGAGAGAATATGCATTTCTAATGCACTGATTTTTGCCCATAGGACACTCCAGGTCTTTAGAAATCTGAAAGAAGTGGTAAACACCTATTTTTCCCTCTGTTCTTTGTTGTTCTACATATGCCGTGCCTAACTTATATAGCTGTTTTCAGTAAGCAACCACTGATTTCTTCACAATTTTGTTGCTTACAATGGAAGAAAAATACCTGTCTTACAATAGCAACGGTTTTAAGTAAGGAATTTGTATTCTGAACAAAATAATAGATCTTTGAAGAGTTTTCATTTAGTGTGTGTGTGCATATATAAAAAATGCCTTTCAAACATATACTTACTCTGTACGTGTGTGTGTATATATATGTTTGTGTGTGTATACCTCAGTCAGCATATGTTTGAAAGTTGTTACTGGGTGTAGTTGAAATGACTGACCTGAAAACTGTAGCAGAAAAAGACAAATCAAGAGAAGTGTATTGGATTTAGGTGTCCCAATTCTTTTATAGTTAAGTTAGATTTTAAACAACAACAACACAAAAAGGCTAAGGTTCTTATTTACTGTAATATTTTTGTTGCAGAAGGAATTTAATGTGGTCTAGGTGTGCTGTCTTGGCAACTCAGTAACTGCTTGATAACTAAGTTCTTGTTGGTCCTATTGGAAGAGTGATTATGATTTTTCATGTGTTTGGGGAAGGTTTTAAACCCAAATTTTACTTAACTGCTGTCTGATACTCAATGTGTAAGAAAAAAATTTTATACACCTCCCAAACCGTGCTCCCTGATCTGCAAATTTTTTGCATCACATGTCAGGCTTGATGAGCTGGATGTTATTTGTGTGTGTGCTGATGCAAACGCTAATGCGCAAGTCCTGTGGGGAGAGGTAGTAATTTTGCATTGCTGTACTGATGCTTGCTCTGGCCGGATGAAAATCTTTTCTAATAAGAGGGAGAAAGATAATTTTGAATGAATCTCCTCCACCTTGAGTACTTTAGAGGACTTGATGAAGAATCGACTTTGTGTAAGTAGGATGCCTTCATGGGCATGCAGATGTTCTGGCATACCAGCCATTCTATGAAGATGAAGTAGTAACTAGCAGCCATCTAGATTTATATTCTTATAGGAGCTGCATTTGGTATTGTCTAGAGCTATTCTAAAGTGAAAGTTCTAAATAAATATCTTAGCTGGGTTGGGCTGCTCTTAATTCTAACAGAAACTCAGCAGGCTAAGAATACAAAATTAAGCAATGAAAATAAAATGGCTGGAAATAAGAAGGAAAACTGGCATATGTATTTGTTTAGGGAAGTTTTTGTTTGTTTGTTTTTGTTAAGGCAATATTTGAACAGGTGGTTTACCAACAGGCAGTTTGAGCTGAAGCCCTTTTATTAAATTTTGTTTCTACTTAAGGAAGATGGCAAAATCTTTTGGAAATACTCACAGCAATGAAGAAAGCGTGGCTTTATGTCCTACCTCTCCACACCTCGATCCTTACTGTGTTGAAGAGTAAAAGCCAGTAGCAGCAGTTTGAACCAATCCTTCAGCACTGGGCTGTCGTGCAGAACCCAAAGGTGTGGGCTCCCCTAAACACTGCTGTTGGGGACTTTTATTTCAGTGTGCCCACTGTTTTCAGGTTCAAAAAGAATTAATCATTTAAAAGAAGAGATTAGGCTGGCAAAGCCCTGGCTGGTTGAAATGCGCCGTTTGTGTTGATGGTGGCACATTCTGATTTGGAGAACGCGGTCTCTTTTGGGGCTGGTGGCCGATACTCTGCTGCTTGTGCTTTCTTTTCAGTTGCGTAACAACTTCTTGCCCAGCAGAAAAATAAATGCTTGAAGTATTGTTTCATTTGCCTTTTTAACTAGGATTGCAGTCATATTGGCATCACAAGATTTAGCTTTTGATATCTGTGGAACATATGAATATAGCGATTGTATTCTTCTGTGCTGCTACTGGTACAAATGAGTCATAGGAGTTCACTCCGATATTTTATGTTAATATGTTTGTGTTCAGCGTATGGCATTAGTTCTTTTTCTAAGTGTTGAGACTGGTTCGCGTCACACTTAAATGAACTTATATTTTCAATTTCTGGTATCAATGCAACAGCGGTAGTGTCTGATTTAAAAAATAAATAAATCTCAAATGTTGCATGAATCTAAAGTCAGCCTTGTAACATTTTTATTAGGCAGGTAGTAACTGTATTATGCAACTGCAAAATTGGATCCTTTTATTGTTTACTTCTCACTAAGGCTCTCCAAGCTTGGAACCAACCTCTGGCCTTCCAGCCTCAGCCTTTGCCACTGATCTGTGCAGGACTGAGGTTTCGTATCAGGTAAAGCCTACCATCAGCTCAGCTTAGTTTTGTTGGTGTATCACAGGCCAAAATTCCTATTTTAGTCAAAGAATGTAATCATTGCTTTTGTTGTTAAACTTTTGGGTCTCTGGTTGCTACCCCTAGAAGTGGGTGTTGGCTTTTTGGTGAGCTAGCATCAGAGCCGCCTCTGCATCGCTGTTCTCTGTGGTTCGTATCCAGAATTGCCTCCGTGTCTATGCGAGGAAACAATTTGTATGGCACGTGTTACTTGAAACACCTCGTGCTTTCTCCTTTGCTCTGCTCCCTCCCTTCCATGGGTCAGAGATCTCTTGGCAGAGCTGGTTTTGAGGCGGCCGGGGGTGGGATTCCCTGGGTTGTGTCTCTTAACTCTTTTGTACTTTCTGTAGATGTGTTTTCCTTTATAAATTGCAAGAAGCCTCAATTGCCAGTGCTTTGTTATGAATCATACAGCTGGAGTAAGGGAATTCCTCAGGGTGAACAGTTCATGGGTATGAAAGTACTCACATCAGTACAGCTTGTTCGGCTACATGTCCAAAATAAACAATAACATAGAGGTGCTGCTACTACCAGCAATAGGGCTTCTTCTGGGGGGAAAGAGAGAGCAACTAATTCAGCTTTGTACTTGCTAACTTGAAAAGTTGTGTGGCACATAATATATAAAAAAAAACCCAAACACTTTTTTTTTAACCTGGGAAAAATGACACTTAATATCTTTACGGTATTTTCGAAGTGATGCATAGTGTAAATAAAAAAACTTCAGAAGTGCTGCTGCTCAAATTAGGCATTTGCTGGGAGTTACTGAGCTTTTAGAAAAGCTAGAAAAGCTCCCTTGGTGCCCAACTGCGCAGTGAGAAGGGTCCAAGTGTGTTGGAACCAGTTCTCACCAATGGAGGCTTGAAAGAAGTTGGAAAACAAGTTTTCTTGAGTTAAATTGTAACTACAGAATTAGGTGGCTGCCATGGGCCAGGCTTTGCCTGCTGGGGATTTTATTACAACAGCAGCAACATAGTGATTGCACTTCTCCGGGCAGTTAAAAGGGCCTGTTTATTTTGTAGAAAAATTAAGGGTGTAGTGAGGCAGTTTTCTCTTCAACTCTTCTGCAGGGGTCTGAGTAACTAGTTACTCTGCTGCCCCACTTGCCCCCTTACTCTGCCACGAGGAAATGTCAATTTATAGTTAATTATTAATGGTGGTCAGGCCTGGAACAGCCTGTGCTTCTCCAGGTTGTTACAGCCTGCCAAATCAGTCATGTTTATGAATTTGCCTAGAACTGCTCGAGAAGGCTGGAGATGTAATTTTAAAGAATCTAGTAAAGAGCATTGTTGCAGTTAGGTGAACATTAGCAAGACTTTACCAGAGATGCTCCTTTTCCCCGAGCAATGTCTGCCTGGTTTTCTCTGTTCAGTTTTTGTAGAGAGAAGCTTGACTGGGATGGCAAACTGTGAAGTGCCTCCTGTTTATTGTCATTATGTTGTGAAAATGTATTTATTCATTTATTTAAATGAACAAACAATGAATTTACTTATTTAAAATGTGTTTACCTCATTACTTTGTTTGTACTTTCTTCAGAAGCACAGAATTCACAGTCTTAGCTCTGATCAAAATTCACACATTTTGTATGGCTTAATGTTTAATAAGTTAATTGCAGACTTCCAAGTTCTCTGCTTCGGTCTTAAAGCCAAGAAGACTCATTTCCTTCGAAGGGACCCTATTTAGAGGTAGTAACAGGCTTTCTTTTCCGTATCCCCTGCAGTATTCACTAGCAGCAGCTGGCACGTGAGTTGGGATGCAGCAGCCTTGGTATCGGAGAACTCGGGAGCCAACTTCAGCTTGTGTGTGCCCCTGCCTGGGAGCGGTCACTGCGCTGGGGTGAAGTTACGATGGTCATTTTGCGCTTGGGGAAGGAGAAGAGGGCCTTCAAAATGTGTGTAGGGGGAATGGACAGATTTTTCTGAGACTAAAACTGAAAATTGAGTCTGAAGCTATTCAAGTAGCTGCAGGCTCCCCAGGGTATGTCACCTGGGGATTCTGCTTTTCAGTCCATCGACTGATAGTTTTGTTTACTGTGCTTTGGTTTGCATCTCAGAGTGGTTTTGTAGCGCACACATTTGGTTTTTCTAAGTTAATTTTAACTGGAAGATGTGCGTCAGTTGCTCATGAGTGTTCAGGCTCAAGTAACTTCCCTGAGAAAACATGGAATGAGGATTTTCTTTCCTTTAGCACCAGCTGATTTGCTCTACACATCCCTTTCCTATTGTGCTGCTGGACTTGTTCATGTAGATGCAGTCTGACAAGCTTCAGTTTGTGTGAGGAAGCAGGAGTAGTCTTGATAAGAAATGTGCAGAAAGATCTATAAGCTCGGTGATGTGATTTGTGACAAGGTGGGGAAAAGAAAGATCCACTCTGTGGTGGGTGAAAATGTGCAGTAAATTATTTTCTTTTACCAGAAGACCTGCTAAAAAAAAAAAAAACAAACAAACAAACAAAAAACCCC
>VXBH01003049.1:582816-654579 GCA_013400035.1 Rynchops niger | reverse complement strand
ACCCACCCCCCACCCCCCGTCCCCCCCCCCCCCCCAACACAGTAACTCTTTACTCTTTCCATTTGGCTATCCATAGGATTATATTGAACCTGAATCCCCCAAAATAGTAAAAAAAAACCAAAAACAAANGATGTGGATTCCCTTTCCCTTCAATGCTGCTTGTGCTGCTCTGCTCTCTGGCTGTGGGGCTGCGTTTTATCTGGGTGGGGGGAAATCAATCCTACTAATAAACTTAGCTTCTCAGGGCAAAGGCCTCTGGCAGCTGGTTGTATTGGACAGTTTCATGCTGTTCTGGTGCATTTCATTGTATGTATGATAATGTGCAGTAAAGAGTGTGATTCTGTCTGAAATGTCTTCTGACCGCCGTGTATGAGTGCATGGCAGAGGTCTTTAAGATGTCTCAGGTGTTGGATGCTGCAGGATTTTAATGTGTCTGTTTCACAGGAACACCTTATTCATTGATTATATGAAGATACTGTAGCTTTTCCAAATGAGATTGCATCTTGAGGTATACATTTAAAAGAAGACAAAATATTTGGGGTAAAGGGGAAGTATGTAGGGGAAGGTAAGAAGATGCTCATACAAGAACTTTGAAGTGCATTTTCACTTTTCTGGAGTAAAATTTGACTTTTTTTTAGTTCATTCTGTCATGATTGCATCAAAGGTTATTCTCCCAGGATATGTCATCTCTTTTATTTATTACTTCATTATTTTTTTTTCTTGGAGTTGCTAAAAATATTCTCAAAATAACTCAATAAAACCTTCTTATCTGAGAACAGAGCTGTTACTGTGGTCAGAGTTCAGGGTCATGGAGTTAAGTCTGTAAGAAACACACAAAGCCCAGAAGATGGTAGCATAGTTTTTCTCATCCAACTGATATTAATCTTAAATAGAGAGCTGGGACTATGTAATTCCAGTCCTTCTGGACTGGTTTGAATAATACGATCTGTAGAATACTTACACGTTTTTGAATGCCAGTGATCTCAACAGGCTCAGGTAAGGATTTAAGTGGTCCTCTGGCCATGCTAGAGGATTATCCCCCGCCCTATTCTCACTCCACTAGGTTGTCTTCAGAAAACCTCCTTAATTGCAGTGTAGGTTTATCACTGCTTTTTTCAAAGTAATTGTCTTAATTTCATGCCATCAGCTTTGGCAACACACTTACATGAGCAAATACCTTCTCCAGAAGTTAAAACAAGCAAGACGTTCGCTGTTTGGAAATGGCAGATCCAGGGTGAATGGACCCGCTGGGGTTGCTGCGGCTTAGCAAGCCTTTTGCCCACGGGTCAGGCGTCCAGGCTCCTTCCCATCAGGCAGCACAGTTTTGGCTGCTTGTGCTGGACCTGTGTCTGCCCGGGAGGCAAACAGCTTGACCTGAGCCGTGCAGGTGGGACTGGAAGTTCCAAGTAGGCTTGGACGTATGTGTGCTCCGGAGCAGCCAGTGAGGGTTGAATTTGGAGCTCTAAGTAATGTGATCACGTTAAATGATTCATTTAAGTATTATGCCAAACAACGTAAGTCCCATAGTCAATGACATGCTTATCCTGTGCACCAGGCACTTTGTAATGGGGTATGTTGTTTAGGAGAGGATTCAAGAACTTGGAGAATTTTTGCCTGTGTTTTGAGATTGAGAGTAAGTCTTAAATCCTTGTCATGGAGCAGGGAGCTGGTGGCAGTCCCATAATGTTTGGTGGTGAGAGGGCCTGGCTGCTGGTGATCTCCAGCTTTCTATATCGTCTATCTCTGGGCAGACAGCTTTGGAAAGGAAAGGGCTTTGAAGTTTTCTCCTACTGCTGGGGCAAAAAACCATTATAGGATGCTAAACTGAGGTGCTGGTATGATGATTTTAATTCCTCTTAAGATGTTTAATTGTTAATTTGCATATATCATATCACAGCTTCAGAATAATTATGCCATGCGTTTGGTTAGTTTTCATTTGATCAGAGTCATTGCAATGTCTGGCTCAAGTTTTATATGACTCATCTGCAATTTAAATACCCATTGCCAGAATCTTCATGTGCTTGGTATGAAAAAGTGATTTAATTAAAGTATTATTGGTATTGAATCTGTCTCTGAGAGCTGATTGGAATGGTATAAGCCTTGTAGTAATTTACACTGGGGTCCACCCAGTGCCTTTTTCTTAGTGTTTAGTGTTATGTGACATAGAAGTTGGAGAGAGATGGATTTGATGGGTGGGCTGTTTGCTGAATGAGGAACTGGTTGGATGGTCTCATCCAGAGGATAGTTAGTGGTCAAGGGCTCAATGTCCAGATGGAGACTGGTGACAAGTGGTGTCTCTTGGGGGTTCATATTGGGACCAGTACTGTTTAATATCTTCATCAGTAACATAGACAGTGGGATCGAGTGCACCCTCAGCAAGTTTGCAGATGACACCAAGCTGAGTGGTGCAGCTGAGGGATGGGGTGCCATCCAGAGGGATCTGGACAGGTTTGAGAAGTGGACTGATGTGAACCTCATGAGGTTCAACAAGGCCGAGTGCAAGGTCCTGCACCTGGATCGGGGCAATCCTGGTTGTCAATGCAGGCTGGGGGATGAAGGGATTGAGAGCAGCCCTGCTGGGAAGGTCTTGTGGCTTCTGGTGGATGAAAAACTGGACGTGAGCCAACAGTGTGCACTTGCCNCAATGTGCGCTTGCAGCCCAGAAGGCCAGCTGTATTCTGGGCTCCATCAAAAGAAGTGTGGCCAGCAGGTCGGGGGAGGTGATTCTGCCCCTCTACTCTGCTCTGGTGAGACCCCACCTGGAGTGCTGTGTCCAGCTCTGGGGTCCTCAGTACAGAAAAGACAAGGAGCTGTTGGAGCGGGTCCAGAGGAGGGTCACAAAAAAGATCAGAGGGATGGAACACATCTCCTAAAGGAACAGGCTGAGAGTTGGGGTTGTTCAGCCTGGAGAAGAGAAGGCTCTGGGGAGACCTTATTGTGGCTTTTCAGTACTTAAAGGGGACCTACAGGAAAGATAGGGACAGACTTTTTAGTTGTGATAGGACATGGGGTAATGGTTTTAAACTAAAAGAGGGTAGATTCAGACTAAATGTAAGGAAGAAATTTTTTACGATGAACATGGTGAAATACTGGAACAGGTTGCCCAGAGAGGTGGTTCTCGTCCCTGGAAACGTTCAACGTCAGTCTGGATGGGGCTCTGAACAGCCCGATCTCGTTGAAGACATCCCTTCTTATTGCAAGGGGGTTGGACTCAATGACCTTTAAAGGTCCCTTCCAACCCAAACTATTCTGTGATTGTAAGGCTGGTGTTGGCAGGTTTAGAAGGGGACACAGCAGGGTCAGTGCAGAGATGAGAGCTGGAAGGTACAGCATCCAAGAGAGGTGAGGTCCATGCACTTTAAAGTGGAATTGAGATTCCTCATCCTGCATGCGGGCCAGGTACCACTGCCATTGTCATCCTCCTTCTGACACTGCTGGCAGAATTCTGCGTTGTGCCTGTGGAAAGGAGGTACTGTGTGGAGTGTGACCCTGGATGGTCTTGTGGCCCTGCTTTCCATACAGCTAGTGTCCTGAGTCGGGGACAGATTCGGGGAGGCAGTGGGACTAATCCTGCGCCATCACACGTGCTGTGCAGAACAGAGCTGCTCTGCTCGGGAGGCTTCCCGGGCTGGCAAACTGCCTCCTCTTGCACAAAACTGCTCTTGGTTACTGATTTCCAACCTGCGAGTGCTCTTTCTGAGAGGCCGTACAGCCTTTCGAAAATGTGATGACCTCAAGGAAAGCGGAGTCACTCAAGTTGAAATTTTGATCCCAGCCTTACTGGGAATTCAATGGTTAGAACAAAAGACAATGGATAATTTTAACTTTCACTTCTCTCTTAGCAAGGAAGTAATTGTGCTGGCAGAAAAAAAATATTTTAAAATATATGAAAAATATTTACAGACTATAGAAAGCATATCTAGAAAAATACATTATTTTTCCTCCTTTCACATTCATTTGAAAATAAATTTTCTGTGAGAAATCTGTCCTTGTAAGTTCTCTACCTACAATTATCAGCGCAGTTGTCAGCAATGAACTTGATCAGGGACGTATTTGGTAGATCTGTAAAATATTTACTTAAGTTAATTTAACAGGTTGCCGTAGAGTGCAAGTTTACTATGGCCTGACTCATGAAATTGTCATATCTGATAGTATGAGGCTAGTACTTAGTTTCCAAGTGTGAGCTGAAGGGGAGCCGGGGCGGGGGGGAATTGTCGCCTCTGCCCCCTGCAGCTGTGTCACTGATACACGAACTTCTGCAATGGGATGGCATGGAACTTAGAGAAAGCACTTACCTTTCGTGAATGGATTAGATTACTGTACATCTTAATTTATCCAGAAAGCTGCAATTGTTTATGTGAACGCACACATGCCCCTAAGGTATTTTGGGCCCCATCACGCAGCCCGATGCCTTTCACTTTGATCATGGTGAAATTGTTGGAGCAGTGGCCATTGTGTGGCTTGTCCATCTGCTCTCAGAAGCCCGATGGTGTTTACGATGAGTAGGTCAGATGCCTTGTGTAACACGTAGCACTGGCTCGCAATTAAGAGCTTCTAAGTTATTTTAAAACTTCATCGATAAATACTTGAATTGGTTGTTTAACTTATGTTACTGAACACTATAGTAGTTTTGTATGTAGAAATGCTGGGGTTTGTTAAATGAAAGCTTTGAGTTTTTAATAGCACAAAGGTGGTTCCCCCACTTGAAAACTTAGGAGTAGTTTCCTGCCGCAGGCTCACTCCTGCCCTGTGCAACCAGCAAAAGCACTTTCTGCTGTAACCTGCTGCTGCCGCAGTCCTTGTGTGCCAAAGTGTGTGCACTGGTAAGGCACGAGGACCTTGCTGTTGGCCATAAGAAGCTAAATACGAAATAACTTTAGGCTAGCTTGTTTGTAAAATATACTTGTGTCCTGATCTTTTTAGGAGAGGAATCTGCTGCCAAGCTTGGAAATGTGAATGCAGGATTCTCACTCGCTTTTTGTTTTTCTCTTCCTCTGTAGGTATGGCCTCACAAGTCTTGGTCTATCCACCATATGTTTATCAAACCCAGTCAAGTGCCTTTTGTAGTGTGAAGAAACTCAAACTAGAACCAAGCAGTTGCGTGTACCACGAAAGAACCTACCCGCAAATCTATGTGAATGGTAAAAACTTTGGCATTTCTCCCCACAGGGTTAGTACGTACTTTCAGACTAAAAACCCATTTGACAGACCTCGAGGACAGAACTTTTTGTTGCAGTCAAATGCTGTCGCTTTAAAAAATATTGCAGGTGCTACAAAAGCGTTAGCAGCGTGGGCGCAGCGAGCTCAGTTAGAGGCACCTCGGACTGGGACGCAAGGAAGCCGATCAGAGATCCTGGAAGGACCCCAGCGATGTGGATTGAAGCGTAAGAGTGAAGAGCTGGATAATCAAAACAGCACGATGCAGATTGTCGATGAACTGTCCATCCTGCCTGCAATGTTGCAAACCAACGTAGGAAACCCAGTGACGGTTGTGACGACGGCTGCGACTTCAAAACAAAGTGGTACAAGCGGAGATGGAGATTACCAGCTGGTACAGCACGAGGTGTTGTGCTCTGTGAAAAACACTTACGAGGTTCTTGATTTCCTTGGGCGAGGGACCTTTGGACAAGTAGTGAAGTGCTGGAAAAGGGGGACAAATGAGATTGTGGCAATCAAAATCTTGAAGAATCATCCTTCGTATGCACGCCAAGGACAAATAGAAGTGAGCATATTAGCAAGACTAAGTACTGAAAATGCTGATGAATTTAACTTTGTGAGAGCCTATGAATGCTTTCAGCATCGTAACCATACTTGTCTGGTTTTTGAGATGTTGGAACAGAATTTATACGACTTCCTGAAACAAAACAAATTCAGCCCTCTGCAACTGAAAGTAATACGGCCTATTCTACAACAGGTGGCCACTGCACTGAAAAAACTAAAAAGTCTGGGTTTAATCCATGCTGACCTCAAACCAGAGAACATTATGTTGGTGGATCCTGTTCGGCAGCCTTACCGGGTTAAAGTAATAGATTTTGGGTCTGCCAGCCATGTATCAAAGACTATTTGTTCAACCTATTTACAATCTCGGTATTACAGGTAGGTGTCTTTTTACTTTGTTTTTAACTTTTAATGGAACAAGGTTTTAGCAGTTATTAAAGTTAATGGCTTAGATAGTTACTCTTCCAGATAGCTAACAGAAATAATGTGGAAAACTTAAGGACCATCTAAGAAGGAAGGCCATACTAAGATTAAGTGGCTGGTTAGCATTTTAAATGTGAATAATTGGTTTGAATGTTTTTATATTGTTGTTTTTTTCTAGAAGTGTGTTTTGTGTTGCAGTCTGAAGTCATCACTTGCTGTTATTTTGAAACCTCAGATGAGACTTTTTAAAAGGAAAATAGGAAAAAAAAATTAGCTTTCACTTGCTTGATTAGGGTGCCTTTCCTGCCTTCCTAACATGATGGGTTTTTTTCTGTGAGCAGCTGGACAGTGTACTAGAAGTGCCATATTTTTATATCCTGTTGCCAAAGATTATGTAAGCTCCTCTGTTTTTCTCCAGCGCTTGTAAATATTTTGCCTAGGTCTTATAAACTCAGTTCTGATTGAGTGCCTTCAACAGCTGTGGACTTCAGTGAACTTCTGAAGTTAGTGAGTGACAGGGTGTTTAAAATGTTTAAGGTGATACCAGGCAGGTATTTAAAGTGATTTTGGTACATGGTTGCATTTTGCATTGACCTCAACAATGGAGGTATATTTCTTGTTTTGTTTTTTAATCCTTTCTCTATATAGTTATCCAACCTGTATGACATGTAAAAGCTGTTCGTATTTAGCATCTGAGGTCCTTTTGTTTTCTTCATAAGTTGAACTTGTCTTGATTGAAAACCTTTTTCAGTTCTGCTTTTCATGGTTGGCAATAGTATGTCCTGAGTATTGCCTGCCTCTGCACATTCAGTAAAAAGCTAGTAAACTAGGACAATGAGTAATTTGAAGAAAATTTTAAGTATTTTACAGCTATTTGTATTGGAAGTGAAAACTTGTGCAGCCTAGACTTGATGAAATTAGTGATTGGAGTTCATGCCAGAAAAATCTAATTACTCTTTGACTGTAGCTTGTAAACAAGAACGTTTCATGTGTAGCGCTCATTTAAAGTATTCTAATTCACCTGCATTTCCTCATTACTTAATTACAAACTGCAGCTAAAGGTTTAAAAACTACACAAAGTTCGTCAACAGAAAACTAAATTTGGAAACCCTATGAATTGATGCAAACCCACATTATACAAAAATGTGTGCAAGAGGAAATAAGAAATTGAGTTGAGAGTTCATTTTGATGTAATAAGTGTACACCGCTCAAGATACCGTATTTTCAGGCCCATCAGGACAAAAACGTGCAAGTCTTGAAAAGTCAGCATGAATTTTGTGAGGTTCTAGACAAATGCAAATGTCTTAACATCAGCTGTTCTGTACAAATCCATAATTCAGCAGATACTCAAGATGCATGGTCTGAGAATACTTCCTTATGTATTTTGGCTGTTCATTTATTGAAGCAATTACAGATTATTCTGAGCTATTGCCACTTCTGCCTCCTGCCCCCACAAGAACTGGCAAAGGGGGAGAGGCTGTAGACAGCCAGGCTGGGTGGCCCTGTTGTAGTACTTCGTTCTCAACTAACTGGTTTCAAGCTGTTTTTTCTACCTCAGATGGCTCATTAGGCATAGTGGTGTTGTGCTTATTCAGTTGCCTACATACAGATTTTAGCTGTAGTTATGTTTTACTTGGCCTGATATTCTTTTACACCTATACTTAGAATTTTGACCTGTGACATGCTTCTGAGGTTGAGCAGGTCTGTATGCTGGCAAGATCAATGTGCAACTCCTTGGCACTTTGTGTGCATTTTGAATACTTGTATTGTCTCACACGCATTGAAGCGTGAGTAAGTGGGGTTTGTTGTGGATATACATCCAAAAATATTCTCCTGTCCCATCCCAAGCATAAGACTTGTGAGTGTATGTGCTTGTCTTGGCTCAGTGATGTTGAATGATACTTGTATAGACTCATATAACATATGCACCTAAAATTCCCTAGATACTAAGCTGCACTTAAGTGCTTTGTAAATATTCAGGCTGTTCAGTAGAAGATCATATTCTTTTACTGGTATACTTTTATAATCCTTCTATGAAGTAGCATTTAAGCCAGTATTTTTTTGGAAAGTAAAAAGGACTTGCAAAAAGAAAAAAGATTAGGGTATATCTACTGGAATAGTTTTGATGTTACATTTAAGTTAAATACTGGTTGAAATAATTTTGAAACTGACTTAATTTTGAAAAAAAACCCAACCAAACAAACCAACAACCAAACTACAAAATTATTTGCAGCAGAAAGTTTACATCTGCAGAGATTTACTTCTGAAAAGGTTTTTAGCATGCTGGATTTCATCATGGATGCATGGGATTCTACCAGCTGAGTGATTCAAATTAACTTTGTGTGGCTTGGCATGCAGTTCCTCAGACGTTCTTTGTGTTGCTTTGGAAGCACCTGACTAGTGTAAATAATATGAGAAAATAGGGATTTGATCTAAAAGGTCTCAAAATAGATGATGCCAGGGAAATCTGAAGAGAAAAGCCTTAAAGAGGAATGAGAAGAGCCTTCAGAGAATATATTGTATCGAGATGGAATTTATTTTGCAAGACATTGTGCTTCTTGTCGATCAAATAAGGAGCTACTTCATAAAATACAACTGTACTTAAGTGTATTTTGTATTAGGAAATGGTGGGAGTGATAGTGCAGGTTTGACTTGTTTGACTATGACATGTTGAAACAAACTGTTTAAGAAAATCAAGCAGTTGGGACATTGAAATATTTTTTTTTCTTTTTTTAGTCCCCTTACACTCAGTGGTGCTACGTGTTTGTTTGTTATTTAAAAATCTATTTAAACAAATGTTTTCTTGCTATTTAAAGCTTCAGACTAAATTAATCCAATTAGTCATATTGGAAATATTTTTTTTTTAAATGCTTGTGCTCTGCAGCACCTCTTTTATTAGTGTGGTCTCATCTGTATTCTTGTGTACAATCTTTGAAAATTGTTTCTATGCTAAGCTGTACGTGTATTATCATGAGCTTTACCTGTAATTCTTACCAGCAGGGATGCCTGCATGGTCAGAGATGACAGTGCTTGGGACTCTGCTTCACCAAGTGACAGGCACAACATGCTGCTTTTACCTTGGAATTATCCATATAAATGTCAGTTGATGTGAGCCTGGCCTGTTCTGATATGCAAATGCGCTCAGCCAAGAATTTAAAGAAGTTATTAAGAGGAAGCATTTTGTTTTTAAATGACTATTTTAGGATCTGAGGTTTTAGGAAAGTATGGAGCGAAGTGCCCTTAAAGGATGACGTAGGTTGAGAGGAAGCGGGGCTACATCCCTGCGGCATGGGGATGCTGCTTCTCAGCCCCGCGGTGCCCGTGTCGTCCTGCTCCAGGGTGATGCTCACCCCGTCCCTGTCCCTCCTGCTGCTCACCCCACATCTGCCAGAGGGAGGTGGCCTGCGGCGAATGGGAGAACAGTTATTTCTGGCAGTGCTGTTAATTTATGCCACGGTCGTTTTCAAGAAAAGGATTTGCCCTTTCTCTATGGAAAATGTCCAGCCACCAGCGTCTGTAGAGGTGTATGTTGGATGTTCAAGAGAAACCCATAAAGAAGTTTTGTAAAAGTGAATAAAGAGAAAGGGGTTATGTTGTTTGTGTGCAGTTGTTTTTGTTTTTTCTTCTAGATCTTGTCACTACTTTTTTTTTTTTTTTCCTCATTGATGGGACTGTCATCAGGTAATTATTGCGAGAGTGGAGAACACCATAAAGTCTACAGTTATGGTGTTTATTTTGAATGGTAGTCTCAGTATTTTACATCTGTAAGAGGAAGTGAGTAATGAATTGGAAAAATAACTAGTAAGAGGATTAGGACTTAAGGCAGGGAACATAATACAGCCAGGTGAATGGATAATGAGCTGACTTACCTCACTTACATTAGTCTATAGCAGAAAAAGAGGTGACATAATGATGACTATTGCAGACACTACAGTGCTCTTGTATGAGGAGAAATCGTGGAAAAAAGACTAATTTAAAAGGGTGTAGACAAACAGAAAAATGGGGACAAACTGGATGTTATGATAACGATTTTATGTTTTCTGTTTCTGGTTCAGCTTTGTCAAACAAAAAGAAAGTAAGAAAATAATTAAAACAAGTATAAAAAAACTTTTTGACAGTTTGTTACCTTTGGGAACTCCTCGTTGTTATGTCTTGCTAGAAATCAGAGTACTGATATGAATAAATATTAACCATAGTATCCTGTCTTAAGTCACATATTATTTTTTGTTTGTTTTAAAGATGAAATTGAATACTTGTTCCCTAAAAGACAGGGGCTGTGCTTACACGCTGGTTATATGCTGGCCTGGATTTTAATAGCTGTGGGCTAGAGGGATCTGGTATTTGAAGCCTTTTCTGTACTGCTGGCCTCACACATTAAGCCTGTTGACCTTTTATGAATGATCTAAGTAGGTAAATAACTATGCAGTGTGTACATTTTGAAAAGAAAAAAACCCTTACATCCAGCGTAGGTGATCCAGCTTTTGTCATATATGGAAATGGTATGGTAAGTATGTTGCTGTCCTTTTGGTCAGCTGTGCCCCAAATCACGAAAAGGGGAGTGTTGCATCCAAAATCAAAAGCTGCTTTTCCCCTTGTCACAGGGCGCAGGCTGCGGAGGAGGGGAATCAACATATTTCTTTTATTTCTAAGTCTGGTGTCTTGCACTCATCTGGTGAGGCACAAAGTTTTCCCAGGGCATAGTGTTTCCCTCAAAGATGTTTTCCTTTGCTTTGCCTCTCTCCTGAGGCTGAATGTATTTGGGGAAGTGGGTATGAGAAGAGGGGCTTCGAAATGTCAGGCTCCAAGGAGCTATAACCTGCAAGAAGAGTCAAGTGATCTGAAATGGTCAAGGTGGTCCTGCTCATCTTTCCTTTCTGTTGCTGTGAGAAGCAATGGCCTTCTCAGCATTTTGCATTCAGAAATAACTCTCTAGGTCTGGTTTCACAGCAGACCTCTTCTTTCTTCTGGTACTCCCTCCAGGAGTTTTTTCCAGAGAAACTTCTGTTGAAACCCGTGTATGACTTCCCCTCTTTGAATCAGCTGTGTGCAACACCAATGTTTAAGGAGGTCTGTTTTACTTGTTAGCTAGTATCTCACTGACCGTTAGCGATGCTGTCTGCACCTCGCTGTCAGCTGCACCATTCAGCCATTGTTCAGAGTGGTTAAAATTTTATTAAGAGGACGCGCAGTTCCATCTAATGGTAACATCTCTGTGGCAGGGTTTGGTAACGATGAAGCTTCTTCCTTCTCTGATACTTTTGTTCTCCCACTTACTGCTTGGCTGTAACACCAGCTGAACTCATAAAACGCATCCCTGTGTTGGCATTTACCATCGAGTGTAGATGTGAAATCGAATATAGCTCTAAGGGAGAGCTATAGCAGTGTTTGTGTGTGCAGAGCTTCGCGATTTCTAGGGCGTACTCTTGGTTGGGAGGAGTTACAGCTTAATTGTTTTTCAAGGGGAATCGCCTTCATGTTGATCTAATTTGGGGTTGTCTTCCTAAAAGACAGGATTTTGAAAATGAGATTTCGGTAAACCCCCCCAAAACTTATGATTCATAAAATCCTTCTAATGTCATGGACTTGACAGTAGCCATTGCAGGTGTAGGAATGAGTGTGTTCCTTCATTGCGCGTTCCTTATGGGCACCCTCTGAAGGGAGTTGAACAGTCGCTGCTCCAGTTCCCTGTGTAGCTGCCCCGACAGTTACATTTCCTATCTTTTGCCTCCTGTCTCCAAAGAAAACATCTGCTTCATCATACCGTGGCAGATTATACTGCTGTTAGAGTCCAGCTGGAAATGTTACTGAAATATGTTTTGAGAACAAGCACTTAGTTTCCTGATGGAAGGACGCTCCTCTTGGCATCCAGCGTCCGTATGCGAACTGTTGTTTAGCATAGTCAAATTCATTGGGAAGATGAAGTGAATGGGGAATATAATTGATCTCCGTACAAAACAGGGCAGGCTGATGGACAACTTGAGTGATGCTGGCAGAATGGAAGGTGTCCGGTTATTAAGGGACACTCACGGCTTGGAAATGTTTTTTTGCTCCACTGGTGACAGAAGTAAAATCCGATCCTCGTTATTCAGCGATGTGCCTATAAGAAAAAGCAAATGATGTGAGTAGATGCACTCAGCGGAGTCAACTCATTCCTGAATCGGACAGTGATATCCTCCCTTCAGCCTTCCAACTAAGGATAGCTGCTAATCAACAGACTTGTTCCAGACAAAATGCCAAATGTCACTAGTGTTGCAGCGGAGCTCAGAGAGATGGAAAAATCGCTGTTGGATGTATTCCCGTTGGACAAGAGCAGGCTTTTCCCCCTCTCCTCCTTCTACCCTCCTCTCCCATGAAGGATGAGAGAGGATGGAGGAAGATTGATAATCATCGTGTCCTGTGGTCCTGACATGGCTTTCACTCGCCCAGTCAGTTCTGCTGCAGCTCAGAGGGGTGATTTGATCCGGTTTAAACCGTTTTGGTAAAACAATAAAGTAGTTGAGTTCTGCAGTTTAATTGCTGCCCGTGGGCTGGGCTGTAGCGAGGGCTATGTGTGTGCTCTGAGGCTGTTGTACTAGGACAGCTTTTTATTTACAACGTTTTCAGCTTTATACTTAGTTTCAGAATAAACCACCAACAGCTTATGCTGGTTTTTTCCCCCCTCAAATTTATGACATCTGTTTGATCTGTTGTTCTCCCACTTTCTTGTGCACATTCCTTGAAAATTAGAAAAAGAATTTTTGTGGCCATAAATTCCTGGGGAGGCTTGTTTTCTTACTGGCCTTTGTAACTTGATCAGGTGTAGTCCTTGTCACTCCAGGGACTCCGGAGAACCCAGGCTGACAGTACCTCCCTGGAGTGTTTTTGTTAAATTGAATGTTTTCTTTTCGTAGGTTAGGATTGTCGTCCTGATGGGTAATTATGACTCAGCGATGCATCCGTTGCATCCAAGTAACTTGTTGATTATTTTCTCCTAACATCAGATCAACATACAACTTACATACGTTTAAAACATCAGTTAAAAACATGTATTCAAATAAACACTTATCTGAATACAGATTTCCTTTATAGGCATGACCAAGGGAAGAAGTCATGCAAAACTGACATCTCGGGAAGCAACTGCTTTTTCGAGTCTGCCCGTTGCTGTCACATACTTGAAGTTTCTAAATAAGCCTTATCTAGAGTGGGATGTCTTGGTTTTTCTCCTTTCACAATGCCTGAAATTCTTGCCCAAAGTTTTTTGGGTTTTTTGCTGTTTTGGTTTTTTTTGTTTGTTTGGTTTTTTTTTTTTTTGTTGTTTTTATTTTGGGTTTTAGATGTTTAAACAAGCAGCAAAGCTCTGGTAATAAATGGAGTTTTCTGTCAGTTAGGGAAGCACAGTACGAGAACAAGCTAAAAATGCCTCTGTAAACAACTTGCACTTCAACATGCTAGCAGATGTTATTCTATCACTTTGAACTGTGCATCACTGAAGTGTATTGGGATATCTTAAAATAGTCAGGGGCGGTGGCCAGAGACTCTAGACTACTATAGATGGTGAGGCTGTTTCGCTGTTGCAATGAAATAAGCCAGAAGTAGACGCTGCTAAGGTCATTTGCTTGCTCAAGGTCAGCATGTTCAAAGTCAGCTGCTATGACTTGCGAGCGTGGTTACTGTCAGTAGTATATATAAGAAAAGAGTCCTGATAACGTAAGGAATTGCTATTACAAGTGAATTGGGCCGCTTAACAATTTCCACCCCTCCACCCACCCCCGGCAAAAGTTGCTGGGCTGTGATTGCTGGTTTGTTTTCTTATCTGAGCAAACAGAACTTAATGTCAAGATAAGCTTTTGTGGGCTATGTCAGGGAACAAATTGCTTTATTGATTTGGCAAGATTTTGTTTGCATTTTTTTGCATAGTGTTCATTAATTGTTTAATTGACTTCCTATTTTAAAGTTCTGTTTCACAGTTGCTAGGACCCAACCAAAACCAATGTGAGTATCCTCCAGGAGTGGTAATCTTAGCTCACCATAACTTCATGTTTATATAGCTCTTTGATAACAAATGTAGTTTCAATTATCTTATTATTTTCTGATCAACATAACATGGTCTCTAATACCTTATTATTCTTTGTTCATAGAAGCAGAAAGTAAGAGAAGGTTTCTTGGTAATGGTGTGGTTTTTTTTGGTTTTGTTGGGTTTTTCAGGTTTGGTAATCTTTTTTTTTTTTTTTTTTTTTTTTTTGCATGCTGTGGAAAAGAATGGCAGGGTTACTGTAAACTTGGAACTTTTTTATTTCTTTTTCTTTTTTTAATCGTCTCTAAGGCCCAGAGGAGTACTGTGCGGGATGGGAGTGGATGAAATGGTGGCCAGCCTTCTAGTTGGTCATTTTTCTGAGCTAGAGAAACGCCAAGTAACGTAAGCTGGGATAACACATGAAGTTTTCGAAGGTACCATGTACCTACTGGAGACTCTAGTAACGTCAGCCCGATTTCAAATTACTAGTGATGATAGGAGCAACAACTTAAATCGGAGTTCAGATGATGGTTCTCCTGGTCTTTAGATTGCTTCAGTTTGAACAGAGGGAAATTCTTTCTAATCTTGAAGGCAAAAGAGCTCTTGGTTCTTGCCGTATTTCAGTTTTTTAGAGGTTGAATGACAGACCTAAGTTTGTCATGGCTGAAATTTTGGGAAACAGCTTTTGTTTTTCACATATTAAAATAGATCTACTGAAATGTGATCCTTTTTTTTTCATTGCACTGATATTTATGTCACAAAGATTTGTTCATCATACATCTCTGTGTACATGAGTGTGGATATATCGGGTATCTTAACTGCAGAAAATATCAGTGGTAGCTACAATGCTGTATTTGTAAATATTGTGTCTCACTGCTCCCACTGTGCCTATTTTGAAAATGTGGCTGTTTCTGTTGTAAGAGCAGGTAGTACTAGATCTAAATCAACGTGATTTGAAAGCAAAGCCTGCATACATCAGCCCCCGTGTCGTCCATCTGGCATCCTTGTCTGCGAAGGAGGACAAGCTGTTCTGTGGGTGAAGGCTGCCTTCTGCATCGGCTCGTGGCGTCTGACACGAGCAAAGAGGATGTAGCAGACACGTGAGGGAAGAAGTCTTCTGCGCAGTTGAGTTCACAAAGCTTCTACTCTGCTGATGCAGCCTGTGAAAGGCAGAGGTTGTACCACGGCTGGGGGCTCATCCCATCAGCCGCAGAAGGCAAACTGCCTCAGGTTGAACAAGCACAAATAGAGAATGTGGGCACATGTAGAACATTTAACACTTGGGCAGGTTCAGACCAAAACCAGCAATAAAATACTATCATGATTAAAAAACAAAACAGCAACAAGAAAAAAAAACCCTTTGGTGAATTCTGGCATTAATTGGAAAGTGCTAGGGCTGTCTGACATAAAAATAAGTATTTGAGATGTAAAGTAAAATTAAAATTTGTATGAAAATAAGTTGCCTGAAATGTCCATATTGTCAAATTTTATACTGTATGTTTGAAGGTCCTTGATTCTATGGTGCTAGCTAATATTTTGGAGGGATTTTTGTTTGGACTGTTAATAAAATACCTTCTAACAAGTAAAATTGGATTAGGGAGCTGGAGGAAGCAGGCCATAAGCATTTCACAGATAAGATCTTCAAGCAGTTGCATTTTGAAACTATGATGTTACCTGAAGAAGTGTGAAGTGTCATTGTGCTTAAAAATCTTGGTTTGTTGGTAATTGCACAGCAACAGTTGATTAAAGGGCAGGCATAATGTAATTTAAACCAGTAGTACTTGCATGTGAGTAGGTGAGTCTTTATGCAGACAAGTTGGAGCTGGTGAGGCGAAAAGTAAAATTGTTTTTGTTCTTATTAAGCGTTTTTCATAAAACTCTGAATTTGCCTGCAGGTGTAGGTGCAAAGTACATGGGAGAGGGGGCAATGCTGTGGTCTCCGTCCCATGTGCTCGTTGTTGGAAGTGGGCAGAAGCACAAGGTAGTGGCACTAAGCCTCCACAGAGGATGGATGGTGGGAAGCATTGTCTTCTGTCCGTGCGGTGTTGTCCAGCTTGTATGGCACGGTACGACTGCAAGCGAACTTCGGTTCCCATGTCTTAACACTAAAATTTGACCATTAGCCTGCTAAGTAATGAAAAAAAAGCTGCATTCATGCTTCTTAGTGAAGGCACAATTAAATGGTAGTAAATTCAGAAATACACTGGGGTTCACTTCATCTACTTGTGCTTCCAAAAGTCTAAGCTTTGCTTACCGGCATGAAAGTGAAATCAGGATTATGACCAGAATATCTTTCTCGGTGCACAATATGTACTTCAAGGATAAATTATTAAAAATAGTTTATTCAGTAATGCATGGTATCTGGAATTTTGATCAAATGTAAATTATTACGTATCCTGCAAAATGTTCTGCGTTATCTGGATTGCAGCAGCGTGGGAGCCTGGCTATGAAGCCTTTACTCTTTGAGGGAGTGGGGAAAAAGATAGTCACAGTGCATCTTTAGAGCAGGCAAGTCAAGCCTGTTCTCATTTCTCTTAAACTCATGTTAAATGCTCCAGGGGATTCAGGATTTCTCACTTTTACCTTCATGGTGTGTGTCGTACTGGGCCTGCCATATTTAAAACTACCTGAAACAGTGAAACAGAGCAGTTTGCCAGTCCTGCTGTTTGCGCGCAGGTGAGAAGTAGCCAGTGAATTTCTCTTGCATAGGACACTTTCTCTGTGCTAAAAATTCAAACGTTTGTGGAGTTTCATTCTGCACTCTAAGGACTATTGTAAATGTTGCCATTTTCCCCTTTGTAAATACCAAGGATGTCTCTGTTGTCCCAAGACAGCACAGTAATCTTTCGCAAAATACTATCTCTTTACGTGGGTCCCTTAATTCAGAATTGCACAGTAGTTCCAGAGTTGAATTTTTAATCAGTGTTTTGAATACCTTATTGGATATTTTTGAGAACGATAGATTCTCACCCTTATAGTCAATCATTCAATACTAAGTGTTCAAAATATTTAAAAATGCGGATACTTCACAATGAAATCTTTCGTGAGAACATGCTTTATTGTTCAAGTGTCGTACATACAGGTAATCTTGGAAAAAGAGCTGTTCCTTTAGGAACAGTATCAGGATTCAGATTGTGTGTGCATATGAAAACATCTACAACACAACTGAACTTTTTTTTTTGATGTTGCAGGTTCAAAATTAATGTAAATTCAAAATGTCTTTTAATTGTCCAAAATTGGTTCTAGGAATTGAATTGGAACATTTTTTTTTCCATTATTTTTACTACTTGCAACAAAAACTACTTCCCTGATAACTTTTGGATGTGTGCGTTTCATAACTTCTTTGAAAAACCGCACGCACTACATTGCTTATGTACAAGGCTTCTATGTAAACGTCACACTATATGAAGCTTTTAAGGTGCATATTACTGTAGCTCTGTCAACTGAAAAATTTCATAATTTTTACAATTGGTTTGAGTTGTGAGGGTATGCTGTAGGTCACAAATTGGTGGTAGCATTTAATGATACTTGTCAAAAAGGTCTGAAGTCAAAAGCGTTGTTCACACTAACAGCGCTGGCTGTTGTGCTGAGTGCCTTTATCTGAACTCCAGTAGTGTTTAAATTTTTGAGCTGTT
Source organism: Rynchops niger (assembly GCA_013400035.1). Classification (NCBI taxonomy): domain Eukaryota; kingdom Metazoa; phylum Chordata; class Aves; order Charadriiformes; family Laridae; genus Rynchops; species Rynchops niger. The sequence continues at coordinate 636,810 of VXBH01003049.1, read as the reverse complement.
AATTTTCTCACTCTTGATAATTAATCTGTCACTTCTTGCTATCCAGTACTGTTTTAGTTCAAGATCTAGTGTGTATTTCTCTATATAGAATATGCTATTTGTCTCTGCGTATTCTGTTAAGAATGCTTTTAATGCTTTGAAGTATTCATCAGCATTTCCAGAGACTGCCCCTCCGCCCCACCATAAGAATGGTTTCTGAGGTGCATTTAAAACATGTTCTGCATCTTCTACATGGCCAAGTTTCTGAGTTCAGTAAAGTAGCTGTGGTTCATGGGGTTCATAAGTTCGTAAGACTTTCTTATGGTAAATCCAGAGGCTATACCATCAGTTTTTGGCTTCTCTAGAGAGCTACCTGGTGAATGAATTCTGCGTTGGCTGCTAGCAGGGGGTGAGAGCAGGGTTACAGACACCTCCAGCTGCTGCTCTGTTTGTGGCAGCAGTACAAGGGATCGCAGGTTGGTGCCTGTGCACAGATGTAGTTGCTGTTCCCATCGTGAGACAATCGAACTGGGCACCGTGTTTTGTGGAGATGCAGCCAGTTTTGGACACTTCACCTCTCCAGAAGAGTAGCTAGAAGTGGAGCAGAGGGCCTCAGCATTTTTGTCAACAAGAGCCCTAGAAAGTAGAACAAGAGGAGGTAATTTGTAGATCATATGGTTTGGCTTATGACTGTGCTTTGGTTTGCATCTAACCTTGAATTATTTCAACAACTTCCACTAAGAAAGTATTCGCTTTCCTGTATATGCAAAGTAGCCGAGCAAGCTCTGTAGTTAAAGTTGGTGTCTGTCTGATTATGCTGTGTAATTTCTGTAGAGAGAGGCTCTAACGCAGGTCAAGTGCTTAATTGATACTGAAGTTTTATCTCCTGCTGTTTCTTTACTGGTCTCACTGCCTTACCCGGTAGATGAACTGAACGAGTCTCTTCTCTCACTGAGTTAACGGAGACCTGTTTTTTCATCACCACCACCACTGACCTCCCTAGTGTTGCCTTGCTCTTTGTGATTTTCCTATTTAACATAGTGTTTAATACAGGCAGCAGTTGTTTAGCTGTTAAAAACCTACCAAAGGAAGTGAGGAAACTGACAGATATTTAACAAGGGAAAAAAACCCGCGACACTGTAGGGTATTACATAGAAGGATAATGAGGAATTAGTGTGTGTCACTAGTGCCCGAGTACTCCACCCTGCCCTCTGAATTACCGTCCCACAGGGGAGGTTGCTGATGGAGCAGTGCCATGTCCCGTTTGGGATAGTCAGTTGGTAGCCATGCGGTTGCCTTTCTGAAAGAACAACTTCAGGATTGCCGAAACCTAATTAGCACTAATTTTATTTCGCTTCATCTCTGTCTGTTCTGAGGTTACATTGGCTATGATTATTTAACATTTACACGAGAAACACCTTTTTCTTTGTATTTCTATCTGTAGCGTCATTATTAGCCTATGTACAAATGATGTCAAATGACTCTTCCCCTCACCTATTGTAATGTTAGAGGTATCCGGTGTAAAATTAAAAGAGACGCCCCAAAACTTAATCTGATATTTAATGCAGATTTACTAGATTGGACAGAGATCGTGCCTGTCTGTGGTTTCCTGTTTTGTAGCTATTCTTTGACACTTCAGCATTTTCATTGTGTGTGCACAGAGGATCCAGCTTACGTGAGACCGCTGGCTGACTCTTGCAGGCTTGTATGAAATAATGCAGGCGTAATACCCATGAAATCATTAAGGTAACCAGCATATATAGGTCGTATTCCCTCAAAATAATAAATCATCTGCATCACCTTTAACCATTTCACAGAAGACAGTGTTGAATGAATTAGGAATACCAAATACAGACCAGTAACCTCAGCCCTTCATCTCCCTTTACTGAAAATGAAACTTGTACTAAAAGTTAATTACTTTGTAATTAGTGCTGTTCCCCCTCCTGACCCAGGAGATCTGCAATTTCCTAGTTTGTGTATGGGGCTTGGTTTGGATTACTCTGTTTCAGAGGGGGAGGCGTGTTGAGTCACGGCAGGGGCGAGTGCCGTGAAGGAGCGGCGTTCCTGCCGCTCGGGAGGCTGGGGATGCGCTCTGCCGCCAGCGCGCTCAAACCTGCACCGGGGAGCAGCTCGCCAGGATGGCTCCCAAAGAGCCGAGTCCCTCCGCTTGGCGCAGAAGTGAACGGGAACCGGCGTGGTGCTGGAGCGGGAGGAGGAACCAGAATCCCACCTGCCTACGCTGGAGCCAGTGGCTGCTGTGGGGCTGGACCTCCTGGTGGCTTCCAGTGCTGTTCCACAGCAGTGGGGCTAGCGCACTCCGTTTGGGGAGCTAGGGACTACCTAACAAAATGTGTACCTTTCGGTTTGAGCGACACAAGATCAGCGTGTAGTTACTTTTCAGTAAGGTCTCTTCTAACGCTTGGAAGAACTGTATTTTTAGAAGACTCTAGTGTCTGAATTTGTGAAAATACTTACTTTCTAGCCAGCTATGGTGTGCTGGTTTCAACATCTCGGTGTTTTCGAGCCTTGATGAGTACAGGGATGAGGAGGAGCCAGACTGGGCACTTGATCCAGGCCGGCCAACAGGATTATTTCACACCGTGAACCTCAGGTTCAATATAAATTAGAAAGTTTGCTGAGGAGTTTCTCTCTTCCCTGATGGCTGTCACCCTGAGAACTCCTTGCCCCAGTGCTGGACCACTGAGCCCGTCCCTCCCTCCCAAAGCCACAGCGCTCGCAGTGTCCCACATTTGCTGTCGGTGGCTGGGAATGCACTGCTGAGAGAATGGGCTGAGTATAATCCTCATATATTTTATATTGGTATCAGGATCAATGTTTGTTCTTTAGTATTATTAATGTTAATTATTTAGTCTTCTTCCATTAAATCTGTTTATATTTCAACCCGTGGGTTTCCTTGTTTTTTCCCCTAATTCCCCTTCCTGGCTGGGGAGGGGTCATCAGGTAATAGAATAATTGTCTAAACGACAATGAATTGTTGTGGGTTCTTCAAACCATGACAACCTGTTAGAAAGCTAGTCTGTTAATTTCTAGTTGCTTAAACATAGCGAAAGGCTGCTATATGTGGTGGTGTGGTTGTGTTTTATTTATACCTCCCCCCTCCATGTATTACACACATGCCCCCGGTCTTTGGCGTTCATGAATTGCATCGCTTGTTCGTCTTAAGCATGTATAAAATCGGATGCAGCAACTTGTTTCCCCTTGCTGCTCTGCTTTGATTTCAGCTTTGCTTCGGAAGTTTATAAAGATATTTTCAAACATTTTCCTGTTATCTTAATTGTTTTTCTGGGGCTGTGCCTTACGAAAGCTCTCCCTCTTTTGTGGGACAGACGTAACATCTTGTCAAGCAGCTGACTTACAGGGTTTGAGGTGAGAGCAAAAAATGAAAGGCAGTACACAGGCTAGTGCGTATTAGCAAATCAAAAAGTACAAGTATTCTGTGGCAGCTTAATGGCGGTCATTGGAGTGAATTCATTCTTCAATTCTTAAGTTATAGTGATGTAGTTTAATTTTTCTTCTGCACAGGACTGTGTCAGTGTAGTTCCTCTTTAAGATTCCTTGAATGTTTTGTTTGACTTTTTCGTTAATCTTCAGAGAATATGTACAGATAAATCTCTGAAGTTTCTCTGTGTATGTTCCATCTGTAACTTTCCGGTGGTGAGCTGTGAGGACAAGCGAAAGCACCTGTTTTGAAGATGGACCGTGACCAGCTGGGTGGTGGGGACATTTGGTTGCCTGCAGTTGCAGCTCTGAAACGGGTAATGCAGGAAACACCTGTGATAAGAAATAAGGTGGTTGCTGTGTGGGTCTAATCTAGTGAGGATTTTTGGAGAAACTTCTGAGCTTTTTGGGTTGACTTCTTAACGTGCATAAGTGTGCATTTGTCCAAATACCATTGAAACTTTCACGTACTTCAAACTGCATCTGACAGCAGATGCAAGTCCTGAAGGTGCCAATGCCAGCAGTACCAACACCAGCTGCTGAGGGAAGATTCAAACTAGCGATTCCTGCAAGGTGAAAAGAAGGAAGTTGGTGGCTATCCTTGCTGTTTTGCAGTAGCCATCTGGCTAGTCAGGTCTGGACTAACTAACATGCAAGGACAACAAGCACGTATTATAGAAGGCAAAATAGAGATCTAGGGTTGTTCATTCTTGTCTGGGAAGAGTTGTTGTGCAAATCTGAAAAACAGCAACAACAAAGTATAATTAAGTCCGGAGGTTGTTGATAAGCTTCTTCACATTTGTGTGGCATGACAGCAGATTCTCTTCTTCAGCAGAATCTCGCACAAAGAGCTGTGGAGAAATGTGTGAAAAGCTTCCTGACTTCTAAAATGGAAATCATTTCCTGGTGTTTGCTAAGAGCCTCTGTTCTTCGTTCTCTCTCCAGCGCGTTGCTCAATGCTTGCTTCTCTCATGACTGGCACTGCTGCTGCAAGAACAGAAAAACATGCAGACAGGGCAGGGAACTTTATTTTAAAAAAAACCCAAAACAAAAAACAACAAAACCCAAGCAAGACAAAACACCCATAATGCACCCCCCACCAACTCAAACAAAAATCCAAACAAAAAAACCTCCACCCAACAATCAAAACAAAAAGCCCAAACCCCTCAAAAGCAAAAGATATCGCCACCCAAGAATGTATTGGAGAATGGGAAGGGAGTGCATGATCAGAATCATGTCACGATAACTCTAGCTGTGTATACCTGTACTTACAGGACTGTCTTCTCGGAGCAGCACATTGCTGTATTTGATTTTTCTCCTGGTGTGTGGTTTGTTTGGTTTCTTTTTACCTTCCCTTGTAGAAAAAATATTTTATAATGCCTTACTTGCTTTAACTAGTATATAGTATTTCGTGCCAAACTTCTGTAGGTCTGAGCCTATGAGAAAGTATCTGAAAAATTAAAATTAGCCCAGATTGTTCTAAAATATGCTGTGGTGCTTGACATCTGAAGGACTGCCATGTGGGATTCTTCACATATTTCCACTGGGCACTGTCCTTTAACCACAGCATCTCGAGCAGATGCCTCTTTAGGGATATCAGTACTGCTAAGTATCCTTAGGAGTTCAAGTTTGTGCTGTTTTGCTCTGAAGAAAAAATACTTGGTGCCTCTAAATTAACTTTTTGGGGGGGATATATTTACCTTATTGATATACCATGGCTAGTTCTGTGGTTAGGGAATCCTTCCATTACTCGGATGCGTGTGGGTGGACTGGGAATAGTGGCGAGTCCTATTCTGCCTTGTAGTAAACGTGGTAAACACGCAAAGCTCAGCATCTCCCACCGTCAGCCCTTGGGGCACGGATACCGAACGCAGAACGCACATGGGGAGGGTGTGTTTGACCAACTCCTTATGACGCTACAGGTGGGCAGCTCTCCGGTCTGACAGTCCGCTGGCTGTTCTCTGTAATTATTTTGAGTATTTAAGTATCTTCAGTTAAGTAGCCAGCTTTGCTGCCTTAATAACATCTTACGCAATTGAACCCTTCCCATGCTCCTTGCCGGCTCAAGGTGACGTGGCACGGTAACATTTTTAGTGTGCAAAAGAGGTGGGAATGCAAAGGGAGTTGTTGAAAAGGGAGTACGTACAATTAATAATATTTTTCTTTTGGAAGTCAAAAAATCTTTCTTTTTTTCCCCCCTTCTTCCTAAATCTATTGTATGTCCATTACTCTTTTTGTATGTCCATTACAGCTTTTTTTTTTCCCCTTGCATCAAATGGACTGTTACATGTTACTAAAGAACTGGTAGCTGAAAGCTATTAATACCCATTTCCCTGGGTGTTAATCTGTGATGTGGTTAAACACAGTGTCTTTTTATGTTGTGAAATTTAACTTTTAATTTAAACTGGATTTTAAAGAAAATATTTTAATCTTTGCACTTCTCGTTTATAGTCAAACTAAATTTCTAATGTTGTTCTTTCATTAGCTGTAGTCTTTTTTTAATTCATTGCGCTCGCATGTGACTTGCCTAAGAAAAATGTGATAACTGTCATGCTGTGAAACCTGACTTGTGGAATTTGCACAACTGACAAATGCATGCTTAGGGGTAATGTTTTTGATCCATTTTACAAAAATAAAAATAACTATTAGGCACATATTCCTGTGAAACCATGTTATTTCTAGTAGATCTACATGCCAGTACAATACCCTTTCCTTTGTAAAGGGGCATTCTTCTTTTGCTTAATCTCATTATTTCTCCTTTATCAAACATAACCCATTCAGTAAAAGGCGGGATGAGGCAAAGGGCTGCAGAATACGTGTGTGAGCCTCCAATAACCTTCTGAAGAATTACAAAACCGGTTCTGAATGATCTAAGGTCCCATCGGTATCCGGTCTCTGATAGTGACCAGTAGCGAAAGCCTAAGCAAAGACAAAGCAGCAAAGAAGGTACATTTATATTGATAGTTCCTAGTATATTCTCTTAGCTGCTGGCAGCCTGAGCTCATTAGGTTCCTTAGGCTGGACCTTTTGTGTCCAGGAGCACATTAGAGGTACCTTCCCCCGCCCCCCCTTTTTTTTTTTTTGAAAGACATACACTTCTGGCATGGCCAAATCCAGCAGTGGAGCTTCACAGTCCAGTTCTGTTTTATGAAATGGCTTTTGTATTTGTTGTACAAAGAGGTCCAGCTGAGGAGCTGCTCTGTGGTGCAACAGACAATTTCATTGCGTGAGTGTACAGCGCTTTGAAATGCGATTGTTGGCTGCTGATGTTGCTGAGCCAGGCAAGAGCCCAGGAAAAGAGAGTAAATTGTGTTGGAAAGATGGTCTCATAAAATTTTCCGAGCGGCTCTGTTGGAGTACGGTAGGGTAGTACTTTTTGCCAGTACAGAATGAGGGAACTGTCGCTTGTTGAGTCCTTTGAGTCCTTTGTCTGCAGCCGGCGCATCAGCCTGTCCTGTGCCTAATGAAAATGTTTTCTTTGGATTGTGTTCCTTGTGTACTTTAACCTTTTTGGTTATTCCCCTCTGGCCCTTCATAAGGGTGTTTTGGGCCCCTTCGTTAGGAAGGCCTGTGCTCTGTCTCCCACCCGGTGTTACTAACATCAGGAAACAAAAGTGCGTTGCTGGGGGAGGAGGAAGGAAGTTAGATTTCAAAATTCCCCAGTTTGTAACCAGTTGAGGGCTTTTTTTTTTTGCATCTTGTTGTTCCTGCTACTAAACCTGATTTTAAAATCGATTCGGTTTTGTGAGAGGCATAGTAGGAACAAGCTATAACTCCACTTTTAAGTTTGCTTCTTTCTGATTTTAGCTAGATGCTAAGAATGAGAACGAGGTAACAGAGAGAAATGAGGTCGGTGCTTATCTTGACGTGGCTCTTAGTGACTCCATGAACATGGAGGGCTCAGGAGTTCCTCTTCCTTGCCCTACCTCTGCGTTACCATCCCGCAGAAATGGAGGGGTGAGGGAGGGCTCTGCAAAGGTGAGCAGCACAGGACGGGGCCTGTTTTCTAGTAGCATTACCCCAAGTCCATGCTTGTCCAGGAAATGTTATTTTTGAGGTAGGTTACTTCTGTTCTCTCCTGGCTAACTTCCCCATGTATTAATAACTCTGCTAGGTATCGTGTGTTTATTAAGAAGTGGGTGGAGAAAGTGAGTGTATGTATCTGTTAGTGTTGCTTTTGATAGGAAAAACATAAACATTTTCATGAGAAGCGTTTGCTGAGAACGCAGAGCTGGGTTTGCTTTCCCTAGAAGACATCTCGGGGTTGAGTTCCGGGTGATAATCAATTTTTACAGCATCAAAACGGAACTGTCTTTAAACTAAAAAAAAAAAAAAAAAAAGAAAATNAAAAAAAAAAAAAGCAATATTGAAAAATCAGATGTTAATTTCTTGGTTGGCTGCAAAATGTATTTAGCCTTCCAACCTGTGACTGATGTACGGTCTAATTTCATTAGAACAGGTAATCCTGTGTCATGCATCTCCTGAATGTTCTTCGCAGCAGTTTTTTTCAGAGCACTTTGGGAGCAAATTCATGATGAGCTTGTTGTAATAGTCCTGCACAGGATAAAGAAAATAGCTTATAGGTTTGTTCTGGAAATGATGACTTGACAGTAGCCTCCGGCAGTGGAATTTAGCTATCAATAGTGTGTTAATCCAGTTAAGTAGAGAGCCTTTCATAGGGAAATAAGAGTCATGTGTTCGAGCTAAATAATTACCTTTAAAGTAATCATACAACTTGTAAACATTGCTGTGATATTTTGGGGATTTCTTTTTTTTGACACGGTTATGACACAGCAATAACTTCTTATTGAAGCAGTAGCACATGCGGTGGCTTTGGGTGGTGTTTATTTCAGAACATTCTTATCTAAAGCTGTGTTGCTATGTGTAAGCATTGACTTTGTCAGCTAGTTTTTGCCTTTTCCTGTTTACTCTTTAGAAAATACAAAACGTTGTAGTAATTTTAAGTACTCTTGTAATAATTGCAATGAAGTATATTGTAATATACAATATATTGTAAATACTTGTAATAAAGTACTCGTTTATACACCACTTCTTAAATCACAGCAAGCTTGCATTGAGACACACTGAGCATTTGGAGAAGTTTATGAAGCCAGTGCTTGGTACTTTTACCTGCCCAATAAGTAGGTGTCCCCAGGGGTCTGTTTTCACCACAGGGTTCCCCTGGACACAATTCAGCTCCCGTCCTCCTCCTCTTCCCCTCCTGGGGGTACAGGCAGTGGTTTGGCAGTTCAGCAGCAGTTCAGATCAACTAGAAGATAACCAGTTAAATGCATGATAACTTACTTCAGTTAACCCCTATAGTAACTTCAATCTCTCAATTCATAGATTTTTAACATACTTTATTTTTTTTTTCTACGCTGAATGATGAAACAAAGAAACTCTATGATTTCACTTGTCTCTCATTTCAGTGGGTATACTGGCACCAGTGGGGGATAAGAAATGCACTACAGAGTGAGGTATGTGCTTATCCTGTAGAACAAAGCCTATTTTTGGTAGCACCCTTGAAGTTGGTAGAGCTGGTAACAGTGTGCCTTGTTAAGATTGCCGTACCATTCTTTCTTAAAGGATGCTGCTATAGAGTGCTTAAACTTTCCAGATGTAAGACATACGAGCACAATCTTTGGGTTTCAGATGATTGAGGCCGACTGTAGGTTTTTGGGTGTTTTTTTTTTTCCTTCCTTTATCCCCTGATGAAACTACTCAACCGAAGTTGAACACCCCCCTCCCCCCTGACCTGGGCAGATAAAATCTGATGGTGCTTGTTAGGTTGGTTAGTTAATGTTCCTGATAGCTCACCATGCTGCTTTGACATGCAAAGGTAATGGAAGCAAGTGAGTGGCAACTGGTCATCTGTCTGCCACCATTTGTATGGACTGCCTGAGAACTTAAATTGTTAGTGAGTCTGGTTTTGTCATGTTTAAAGTAATAAAATAGATTTAGAAACAGTTCTACATCTTTGGGAAACCTTCACAGCTGTAGTTTTATAAATCATGTAAAGCTGCTTACATCAGATCTAACTGCAGCAGGTCCGTAAATATCCTCCACGTAACCTCCTGTTAGGGTTATAAGTTGCAAAAATGTATATGATCACTTAGTCCGGGGAATTGTAACAACCTTTGGGAGAAAATTTAGTATCGTCATGCACTTTATCTCTACCTGATGCTTAATAAGCCTTAAAGTTAACACTGTAATATTACATTGACCATCCCTGGAGAACATAAGAACGTAATGATCTTTGGTTTGGGAGAGGACCATCTTGCCTTTTGTTTCAGAAGACAGTTGCTTGAAGTCTCGAAGTGTGGGTAAAGACCTCTTTCCCTGGTACATCACCAAAACAGCTTTTCTGTCTTTAGGTACTCGTAGTACTGTACTAAGACTTGATAAGTCATTGACAAACTTTTTGTACACTATAGTGATTTTTATCTTCAGATTAATATTTCTTTCAAAAAAATGCAGCTTTGGGGATTTTTTGATGTCTGCTGGGTTTTATGTCTTTCCCGGTTGATTATTTTTAGTTATTTATGTTTTTCAAAAAAATGTGTAATCTTGAATCATGGTACAAGCTGATTTGCTTAAAGGCATTTGCAGCATCAGAGCCAGAAAATAATAAAAAAAAGTTTGTCACTGTCATCTAGGCTAGTTCTCAAATGACTAATGAAAATATTTATCATTATGCTTTAATGGACTCTTTTCCTCATAAAGTCATGTTACTAGCCTCTGAGTCTCTCCTGTTTTGATTTTGATGTAGATCTGATGCTGTTTTCATTTCCAACTATTTATTCTCAAGAGGTTATTTCTGTATAAGGCTTCAAGTATTCCAGCAACTTGGCAGTTGTTTGATAACGGATAGTTTTGCTGCTCATGTCTCAGCAGCATCATTAATGTATATGTTGTTCATAGAGCCTTTGCGAGGCTGGTTGACAGCAGTTCTTCCTGGGTAATTCTAACCAAATTTATAAGTCTGTCTTGGCACTGGGATTACTGTCAAGGGTTTCTTTAAGTATATTTCTCTGCTTGTGATAGTTTATACTACCCTATTCATGGATAATCCAACTTTTTAATCATATCTAGCCAATAAAAAGTTGAGTCTCTACTGCTGTCAAACTTAAAATCAGTATTTCACAAAGAAAACATTCAAACAAACTGATTTGGGGGAAATTAATGTTATACAAAAATCCCACTGAGCTGATGATAATGATCCTGTCTGATTTTAGCTATAATCTTTGGTCGATTTTAGTGACCAAAAAGAGCTACAGGAACTTAATGAATATGAATATGAATTGAAGAAAAATGCAAAGATTTCCCCCACTGCTAGAAGTGTGTGTGTGTGTGTAGGGACTCTTCAGGTTACCGGTAGCAAATTTAGGACATTGCTGAAACAGCAGTACTGGGCTGCTTTTGGGAGGCGGGTTGGTCTTTTTTTTCCTCCCAATTGTAACATACGCAGGTTACACTTACATTTTTAGATTGATTTCTTCCTAAAAGTGAAAAACACAATGTAAAAATCCCAGAAAACTCAATGGACTTAGCTGGAAAGGAAATACTAACTCTGTTCGTGAGTGCGCAGCACGGCCAGTGGTGGGAGCCTTGCAAAAAGTGATGACATAATGCAGGGCTGGCCTTTTAAAGTTTGTCCTATCAATTTGTGGTATGACAACATAATCCAAAAATAGTTCCTGGGACTAAGAAAAGGTAGCACTTTGATTTGATGTTTAATTTTTTTTTCCTTGGAAAATTCATATCTGCTGGAAACAAGTGTTAATTCCCCACATCTCCAAGGAAATCACAAATACCTTTTTAGAAGAGATTAGTTAAGTGAACTTTAGCTTTCATCTTTTCAAAGAGCAGAAGTTCCCAGTAAATATTCCTACTGTGTAGATTCTCATAATAGGTTTGCCTTTAGAGCAGTGTTCAGGGTTTGGCCAAAGGTTATGTTACATGCAAAGTAGTCAGAATTCCCAATGGTTTTATTTTTGCAACTTTTGTTAGTAGTTGGCATTTTGAATCAAGTTTTAGTAGGCATGGTTTTGTTTTGTATTTTGGTGCGAGTCATTTGGAAGTTGAAACTCGACTGTCTCCCTGACATAGTATGGTATTTAGCGGATTATGTATATTATGTGGTATATGTGTCAATTTTCAGTTTGGGACCTATTTAAGAGTGCTTCACAGTCCTTATTGCTATTATAATCATGCATTTTTTAATAGTTCAAATGAAAGGACGGTTGTGTTTTTGAAAACCCTTTTTTAAAGTTCAGGAAATATTTATCACTCCTCGCACTTTGCCAGCAGAGTTTCTCACAGTCTTGTGGAATTCTGTGTGATGTGTTCTCTGTACATGGAGAAGAGCGGGCAGTGAAGCGAGCTTACCTTCCCTTTTTTCTCTTGGAGACAAAAATTGTTCAAGGCAGTGAGCAGTCAGTGTGCCGCAGCCCTCCTTGGGCAGCAGCGCTTCGTACCCAGGGAAGGTTCCCCACCTATTTGATCCTTGCTGCTTCTGTTCATATTGTCAACAAGTGCGCCTTTTCCTAACGTGTCTGTCTGTCTTTAGGAACAGAATGAAGTTTTTAGCCGTAAATAATGAGCTGCTCGCAATTATTAGTGTCCTGGACAGGACTCAAAGGGTTTACTCAGACGAAAGGCTCCCATTATCCAATTATTATCTAGATCCCTTTATTATCTTTTTTCTTTAAACTGCACTACCTGTTTTTAACTTTTATTTGCTCTGACAGCAAAATTATAACGTTCTGCTTAACTAAAAAGGATTCCCAGTGTAATCTGGTTACCCCAATTTCCTCCTCTTTAGTGTGATGGTAGAGGGTCTGGGTTTTAGGATTAAATATCAGGCAAGAACTGCTTTAAAAAGGATACCAACATTTATGTAGTGGAAAGAATAAATGGGGGAAAAAACCCAATCCCATGTTTTAATGTTTGAGTAGTGTGTGACTGTTTTGTAATATTACTTTAAAAATCTTTAGAAGCGGAGCTTGCAGAAGCGTTGGGGTTCTTTGCCGTAGTCACATTCCTGTTGCAGCGTGTTGTCAGGGTCTGATGTGACATCAATCTAGATGTAATAGATACATAGTTAAGCAGTTTATTTTAGGATCCGAAACTCTTCTAAGAATAGGCAGGCTCTCCTTTCAACAGGAAAGGACAAATAAATTAAAATGGGATACCAGGGAAGGAAAATCAGGAAAAAACAGAGAGGAAAAAGTATCAAAGGAGAACAAAAAAGGGGAAAACCAGCAGACTGGTACTGGTGGGATTCAGGGCTGGGGTGAAAGTCGTGGAGGGACTGTTGCGTATGGATTCTTTCAGCAGACTGCAGTGCAGTGGCAAGCAGGTGATGTGACATACTGGAAGGATGAAGTCTTACAGTCCAGCCTACCAAAATAGACTTGTGTAATTTTCCTCGCTAGCAGTTCATAGGTTTAATTTATCAGGGAAGGGAAAAAAAATTAACCTTTTAAATTTTCTAATGTAATTTCTTAGTTTTTTCCGAACGTTGGCAGATTATTTTCCATAGCGCCCCAAAGTTTAGGCTCTTCAGTATTTCGCCATGATTATGTTAAGTGCGATCACTAAACCGGGGGTGAGGATGTGACTTGTTCTGGTGGTGTCATATTTACACCAGGGATCTAATCATAGAAATGTGTATGGGAAAAACTCAGCAGGTCAGCCAGTCAGTTCACTTGCCAGAACATCATAAATTACTACAGCAGCATACAAATCAAAACTAAGGTTGTTGAACATAGGTTCGTACTGTATGTTGGGTTTATTTTTCTGCATTGTTGTATGGAAGCAACAGATCCCGATAAAACATTGTGCCAGACGTGTCTGTTTGGTATGAATCTAGCAGTAGATTTCAAATATAAAAGTATTTAAAGCTGATTTATTCACCAAAACGTCTCTACTAGTGTAACCTTGAGAAAGCAGATTTAATTTCATGTATGTTAACCCACCTGCCCCAGTTGCTGCTCTGTATGTATTCTGTCATAAATTTCTTGTAACGTTTCTATTATTTTTTTCCATTCAGCAGCTGACATAGCTATTAAGTGGTTAGATAATACTTTATATGCGGGAATGTCCAAAGTGAAACGTTTTGTGATGTTACATTTATTTAGTGAACAGGACATGAATCTCCTCTGTGGAGCTGTGGCATCAGTTCTTGACTTTTTGCTAGATGCTACTTTTTTTTTTTTTTAAAATCTTGTATGCTTTGAATATTTGAATTTTAAGTGATCAGGTGTCACTGTTAATCCCATATGATTCTTTTTAAATGTTAATGTCTCCTACGAGTCTTTTGCTTGTTTCTCTTTTTGAGATGAAACATCTATAACAAGCATACTGCCTCTATCCTGATGTTGGGTTGTCGGTGTTTGATTCTTGATTTGGCAAGGTTTTTATAATCCAGTATCACTACATAAATTTTCTATACTAAAAATACGGATGTTCTTCTAAAATTACAAATTCTTTTTTTTTTTTTTTTTCTCTTCTGACGAATTTTTTTTTTGAGGGCAGGATTGTGTCATGGGCAGCAACCTTAAGTTTACATGTCAGGATAGTAGACTGTGAAAGCCATATTCCAATACTACGTAGAACGTTTTTAGGAAGGTAAGTAATATAAACATACTAGTGCGTATGAATACAGAATGATATGGAGGTCTGAGATAGATGAATGACATGACATCTCTCTGCCTGTTCAGAAACAATTGTGTTTACTTTTGGTGAGCTTCCCATAATTCAAACAATGCAATTTTAAGTCAAGATTTATCAGCCTGAGTTGCAGAATTCCATCAGAATATCACTTTGCATCATCCAGGTGGGCGGACATCAGCAGTAAAAAAAAAAAAAAGTCTTTTCACAATGGAAGAGGATGTGAGCAGATTTTCTTGCCTTCCCAGGCATCTATATGGTGTGTTCATTTCCAGTGCGGTATCCCTACCTGATGAACTGTTGTGCAACAGATGTATGCTAGAAAATGATTTCAAATAGTTTTGTGGTTTCTGGAGCTCTTGCGGCTGAGCTGGAGACCTGCAGCAGGCAGGTGTGTGGGTGCCCTGGGGCGGAGGGCAAAGTCTTTTACAAGTGTTGCAGCAGAATGAAAGGAAATTTCCTTTGTGTCTTCAGGGTGGATTTTCCTTTGGTCTTGGTTTTTTTTTTTTTAAATAGCTAATTAGTATAAAGTAATATATTATGTTTCACATGATTCTTGACATAACAGCGATTTCCTTGTGTTCTTTGGTATTTTACCTGAACTATGCCAAAGCGAGAATCTATCTAAATGTAATGCTAATCAATCATATCAGAAACTGATACCTCTTTCCATTCCCTTGTGTCTGGTGGGTGTCCCTTGGTAGGGTTTTTACAGCAGGATCAGGCTGCTTGCTTCTTTACGACCACCATGACTTTGTACCCTCAGTCCAGATGCAGGAGCATCGTCAGCAGGGGTGAAAGCACAAGAAACCTTCACACAGAACTCACTCACAGGGTCTTGCTATTCTTGACAAGGATGCTACGAGCAAATGCTGCCCTGCTTATTACTCTTTTGTAGAAACTCTCTACCTGTTCTTCAGCTGGTGTGTTGGGTCACTGCAAGTCCATGCAGACCCTTATAGAGGTAGAAGTTGATATTCCCACAAAATCAACACTAACAAAGCAAAGTAGGGTGGAATTAAGATCTGGTATCTCTGATTTGTGAGGCCTTGAAATCTCCTACACTGTGCTGTTCTTATTTTCCTCTTATGCTTGTTCAGAGCTGGAAATGGTTGCTAGTGTTTGATCTCTCCTCGGGTGCAGGCCAGTTTGTGGTTGCCAACTGCCCCACTGCGTGGTCTTCCACAGTTACCTGTGCTTCCTATGCTTGCCCTAACTTCTATCTCTATTCCAAGCAAGGTAGTTTCAAGATAGGTTTTCTTTAAAAATAATCTGGACAGTTCACTAGCTCAGCTTGGAGTTTTGTTTTGGCACAAGATTTTGAATGGCTTAATTTTCTAGATGTTCTTCCCCCCCCTTCATGTCTTCCCCCTGCCCCAAAAAAAAGAAAGAAAAGAAAAGAAGAGAGGGAAAAAAAAAGAACCCAAAGGTGGTTGTAGCATATAGGGGGGCATGTCAGGAACAATACACTATATGATAGAGACAGCCTCATTAAATTAGATGTGTAGGCTGTTATTGCAGGTCGGGAAGTTAGTATCACTGCTTGCAAAACTGCAGAAGAAAGAGTGTCTAGGTCTTTCTAGCAAGAGATGTGCGAAACAAGAATTTAGACATTTATATACATACACACACCCCTCACACCCCTGTATATAGTCCCCTATAGTCTGGGGCAGGGTTTGGGAGGCTGCACACACAACTGCATACTCTTAGGAAGGCAAGACATGAGAAACTCACCTGTTAGAGAAGGGAGTTACCTGTCACGGGTGACTTTGGTGTGCCATCCCGACTGCCCGCCTCATTCCCTACCTTGAGGTTGTCGGTGGGAGCGGAGCGCGGCATTTGGGCAGAGTGTGCTCCCTGCTGCAGGGGAGGGCAGAGGCAGCGTCCGTGTGAGCATCTCTTGTGGCTGCCGGCTCTCGAGCATCAAGCGCTGCAAGGTGGTTTCACAGTTATAAAAGTAAAGCACACAAGCACCAGTACACGAAGAATATTGTTAAAATTCAGTTATCGGTAAGTAGCCTGATCTGATGCTTTGAGTATTGACGTTTTGCTATCCAAAATGTAAATAAAATGTATTAAATTGCAGACTTACCAATAAAGCATCTGAAGAGTTTCTCTGTACACAGCTCTCTCCATTATATTGCTACATCAATATCTACTTTGCTTAATTTTCATGTCATTCAAAAACTGCTTATGATATCAAGTACATAAATAAATCACTTGGTAAGTTGCAGTCTTTCTAAGGAAAAACAAAATCATGAAAAGGCAGAAGCATAAACATCTTCTGGTTTTAATAAAATCAACATCTCATTTCACTAGAGATAGTGAATAAGTGGAAAAGAATCTGTTGAAATCACTTATTTTTTTATTCTCAGCTGGAAGAAATCAACAAGGAATAACTAAATGTCATTACTACTACTTATAAGTGGTAAGAGAAGGTGTATTAGGATAAAATTCGTGATGGCTCTTTCAAAACAAAACTCTTTTTCAGTATCAGGAAAGAGTGCTAGGATAGTTTGCATGTAATTTTGTTTTATTTGATGAAATTACCTAAGACTTATTTGTTATTTGTCTGGTTTGATTTCCTGTTGTCTTTTTTTCTCCCCCTTCAGTTGTGAGCCCTATGTTCAAATTAACTCTTTCTGCAGTGATTGCTTCTTTTTGTAAGTAGCAACATATTTGGGCTACTCTCTATATGAGGTTTTTAAATCCTATCTCTTTCTGAAGGTCAGATCAGAGTTCAAAGTTAAAGTGGCAGCTGCATGTTAGTCTTGTACGTTATATATAACAGTGGAAGGCTGTGATGTTAAGTAGGGCTTTTCTAGCCATTGGTCATTGCATAGTTCTATGAAAAAGTTTTATTACATTAAAATGAAGGGTTTTTTCATACCAGGAAATGAGAATTCCTCTTACGCAGCGCCGTGGACACCACCACAGCAATACCGCAGCCTTAGAAGTTTGCAGGAGATAATGGTGACTTATTTCCTCCTGTCTTCACTATCAGTTGCCACGTGAGGGTCTGATAGCACACCAAGCTCTTTCAAAGGAGGAGTGAAATTATGAATAGAGGCGATAACCTCTCGTATCTTCTTGAACATATT
The DNA here is from genome assembly GCA_013400035.1 of Rynchops niger. Classification (NCBI taxonomy): domain Eukaryota; kingdom Metazoa; phylum Chordata; class Aves; order Charadriiformes; family Laridae; genus Rynchops; species Rynchops niger. The sequence goes on along the minus strand of VXBH01003049.1, from coordinate 619,597 downwards.
TGTTCTCCCTGGGTTTTGTGATATATGGTGACATAGACCTAAATGGCAAAGTGATATTTTTGATTCTTTCCTGCCACCTCAAAGACACAGATGCCCCTATCCAGCTGAACTGATGTTGCCAGAATCTGTTTCTGAGCACTTGCATTTTTACTTTCAGTTTAAATCCTCTTACCGTCTTAGAGTTTTTAAAAAAGCCAAAAAACAAACCCAAGAAATCAGCATTTGCTAGTTATGTACTTTCTAATGCCTGATCATAGCAGAGTTAAAAGAACACTAGAAAACTGTACAAGAAAAGCCAGGATTGTGAATGTAAATCTATAATGCAAAACTGCATTACAGATTTACAGCAACAATCCTTTCAAAGGATTGGGAGGAAAGCTCATTGTCTGGCATAGTACCAGTACCACACTTCCATTTCAAAGACCAAATGTACGTTAACACGTGACACTACCAAACTGTATTCTGACATCTCAATGGGCTTAAAAGCAAGAGGCAATTCAGCTCTGAAATGTTCTTCAGAAAAAAATATCGCAAGCGAACATCTTACTTGTAACACAACTTTTTAAGACTTCTATAAATTTCATTGACATAATTCTTATTCTAATGAAATGGCATTGCGAATAAAAATTATTCTGACCACAGAGAAGATTGTAGACTTTTTCGTTTGGATCAAGGCGTTTGCTTGAGTAGCTCTTATCTTTGTGCAACAATAGTGATTTCAATATGCAGGAAAAGAGATACATATGCTATCGATACATATGCTATTAGATCCGTGGTCTATGTTTTCTGGTATTTTGTCGCTGTAGGAAATTTACCATAGCAGAAGGTTGCACTTCAGTGTGTTCTGATGCAAGTTTCTTCCAGCTCTACACAGCTGATGGCTGTTTCTATGGTAGTTTGATATGAACCTCACTGTTTAATCTAGAGCCCTTGTGGATAGTTTTTCTGTTGATCCTTTCTTAAATACTCTTAATATTTTTACCTCAACAGGGACCCATGGTTCAAAGGCTAATTGTATTCTGGCTTTAAAAAAAACCCCACTTCTATATATACGTCACTCTTTAATCTCAAAGGGAGTGGGGGTTTCCTTGGTTTTCTGTAGTGAGGCAGGGCATTAGAAACACCTGGCTGCTTCTCTTCCGTTATTTTATACATAAATTGAGTAATGTTACTGATCTTTCCTTCTTTCCTGAAGCTTTATAGTTCTAACCAGGGCTTCTTCTTGTAGCCAAGTCTCTTCAAGTCTTTAATTTATATTGTCCTTCTTTGCGTCTGTTCTATTTGATGTATCCTTTTTCAGATGGGGGTGACCAAAACTGAACACAGAATTCAAAAGTGAACACACACTATTCAAGGTGAGGGAATATATAAGGCATAATAATTTTTTATATGTCTTTGTCCTTTAAAAATAAATACCGACGTCCTGATTATTTTTGCTCCCAACTGTAAGATATTTTTCTTGAGTAATCTGTAAAGTTGTCTACCTTTTTTTTTTCTTCATTGGAATGTTGGTTAATTTATAACCTGTTGATTCTTATGGATAATTTAATTAATGAATGAATAATGTGCATTAATTTTCACTATGGTTTACTATATACCATGTATACTCTACTGCCTGTCATTGTGTTGATCTAATTGCGTATTTGAAATTCCTTCTGAAGTCTGTCACAAATGCACTAGAGAACCAACTGTTCTTGATATCCTTCATCAGCCACATTTTGTCGTTACACAGTTCATGCCCATTGCATCCTTCAGAAGGGTACTTGCTCGTGGGTTTTTTTTTCTGAGTATTGCCAACCTTGGTTTGGTTCCCTCTAGCTTAGAGTCTTTCCTGTGTTCTTGCAGATCTCTTAGAAACATTTGCAATCCAACTTGCTCATCATGAAAACTGGTAGTGAAGAAAATCAATTGTACATGAGAATACTTGTTAGAATGCCCATTACCATCTCTCATTACCTTCTTCACTACATCTGATCTTTCTTTTAGACCTCCTTTCTTTAGAAGAATTGCACATCTCACAAACCATATCTGGTTATCCCTTTTGTAAAGTATATGCTTCTGTTATGCTAGTAATGGTAGTGGGGGGAAAAAAGTGTTATTCTTGGGTTTGTAATCGGATTCATTTACGTGAGTTCTTTTGATCCATAGGATGGCTTTGAACAAGTCATTAATAAAGAAGATAAACATCCTACCCTTTTGACAACTTCTTTGCCTAAGTATTCATTATAATGATGACAGTGTGCTGTATCCTGAGCAGATGAAGTAGAAGGCCTGGTCGCAATGAACAGGGGCAATTAGGAGTAGTAATGTTTGCCTTATATGAGAAGAGTATAAACTCTGTGTTGCATGCTTATATTTGAAATGCTGTCTGCATTTACCTCCAACTATATGAATATACAGAAGTAAAAAATTATGGTGAGATAGTATTAAAATTCTTACTCTGTGTATTTTGAATTGCGAAGTCAAAGTGGCTTGATAAGGCTTATATGCCTGTTTGGAAGGAATTTTACTGCAAAACCTGTAATAAAGAGGTAACGCTGCCAAGGATATACCAGCATTCCTGATGTCTAGCATCTTTAGAGTAGGCAATAGCACCTGGGGAGAGGAAGTAGCTCCATGTTCCTCATATGGTACCATTACCTTCAGCTTCTGGCATGGAAGTTGCTACCGGTGGTGGCTAAAGGTTTTGGTCTTGGAGAGAAATCACATGGATGAATTGAAAGGAGTGGGAGGAAGGCTATTTATATACTCTTCTCTCATCTGGAGAGTGACAGCCTGGTGGTCAATAAATAAAACAATGGCATGTGGTAGACAGTAGATACATTGACCCTTTCATATTGCCAGAAGATAAATAGAAATAAAAATTGCTCAGTCTTTAATCTCATTTCCTTGATATGTAGGGGGCTGCGTATAATTGTTACAGGACCTCCAGTGGGAACATATTTGCAAAATTATTCATGCATTCAACAGAATTTTTCGTAAAGTTAGCAGTTCCAGAAAGCTGCTGTTTTTATTGTTCTATGCTGTTCTTCAGTTGTTGTTATGTAGATTAACTGTTGGATTTTAGCTTTTTCATTTAAGTTATGTTCTAAATTGGATTTCTGACTGAAGGCTTCTAGGTAGTGATCATTTGAAATGGCTTGACTTCTTACGTTTTTTGTCATGAATTATTTTTTTAATATGGCTAATTCTCGTTCTTTATTCTTCATTCCCCCAGTCTAAAGATTGGAAGAATTTTTCTGTTGCTATACTAAGGTTTTGATTTTTGTGTCGTTTTTGCTTGTTTGTTTGTTTGTTTTTTAACCCTCCCTCAAGGAATTATTTCACTTTTCTTCAAACCTTCTTATTTTGTTGCTTCATTCTAAGCTGGCTAACATGCTGAACCTAAATTATTTTATGAAATATTCTGGTCTTCAAGCAAATTAACAGAACCAATTGTGTGGTTTCTTTCCTAATAAGCTTACAAAAACCTATGCAATAATAGGTATAATCACAGTCTGTGATGTAATAAATAGATAATTGACTATCCAAACAAGCAGCTGAAGTAAACATTCGTGTCTTTCATCTTTTTCCGTATTTCCAACTGATAAGTCTGATTCAGGAGAGTTGAATTGAGCTGTGGTGTGTCAAGCGAGAAAGGAGGATTTCAGATGTGTTAACCTAGGAATAGTTGCTTAATGAAGTGAATCTTTTCAGTGTAGTAATATTGCATTTCAATTTCTAAATGCATTTTTCTCTTAATATTTTTAATAAATGTTCAATTAACATTGATAAGAAATCAATGTTTAATTAACATCAATAAGGAATTAACATTGATAAGAAGGAAATAGATGCTCTCTCTATAAAATCTTGCTTTTAATTTAATTTAAGTACATTTAAGTAAGATTTGATATCCTTAAGAAGTTTAGAAAATTCTCCTTGGTGATGTCTGGGTATGGGAAATCAGATGGTATTTACTAAGTTGGGGACTACAGTAGCTTCTGGTGTACTGAGCATCTTGTCATCTGCAGTAGATACCAAGCAGTAGTGTGTGTATGTGCGTGTGGTGGTGTTTTAAGAGAGAGAAGTACTAACTTACAGTCTTTTTTGAGAAATCTGATGTGAAAGAGACTGTGTGGGAACATCTGGAATTCCTACCACTTAATTTAATGTCTATGGTTGTAGTTAGGAAAGTGAATACCTTCCTTTTAAGCTGTATGTAAAAATATTTCTTACATGAAAAAAGAGCTGTGGATTATCTTAAAAAAAAAAGTTGAAGAATGACTCCCTCCTCTTTAACCCTTTCTTCCACAATTGTCCAAATTGGTTTTTAACTGGAAGTTTAAAAGAAGTAGAGAGGAAAACAAAAGGTTATTTTGAGCACACCATTAACAAACTGTTTTCCTTTATCAAGAATATTTGAACTGGTCAAAGCCATTCTAAACATAATCAAAGCCAGTACAAGTTCTCTTGTAATTCCGTCTGCTGTGGGAGAGTTGCTCGATTTTAAGGACCATGGTAGGAGACATTGAACCTGAAAAACAGGGAATTTGACATCTCTGTGGAGCAGCAACTCTTCATCTTCCTCACTTCAAGATAGCCTAAAAAGGATTTTTGTTCACTGTGCTGTGGTAAGGTGCAGGTAGCCTTGTTTGGGAGCACATTTATTTCCTTTCTGGATGGTAGGTCAGGTGTTGGGAAGTGAGGAGCACTGGTCTTGCCTCTCCTTAAGTACATCCCTTTTCCTTAGACTTCTCAGCACTTCTGTTGGTATCGCAGAACTACTTGGTACCCATGAAAAACTAACAGATTACTATATCGTGAAACACAGTATATGTTCTTTTTTTTGATCATCGTATCTACCTTTATCCTTCTTCTAATTGCAACCCCATCCCTCAAAAGAGACAAGCGACAGACCGACTGACTGCGGCTATTTTTACACGGTGCACATATTAACCGTTGAGCAAATGTATGAGATTTTAAAGAGCTTATTTTAGCAGAAGCATTTGTTAAAGCCCCTATATCCATAGGCTGCTTGTATATTCATTAACTATTCAGAGCTGTAACATAATACAACAAAAGGAAGCATATTTTAACACAGATCTGTAACAACCATATGCAGGCTGGCACTCAGCCAGCGGCTGAAGGCAGGCGTTTCTTACGGCTATTTCTAGTCTTGTGGCATCCAGATATATTAAATTTATTTCTCGGATAACAAAACTAGCTAACTCTTACTGCAATGTCATGATCCTGCATTACAAAAGCATGTAAAGTTTCGTCCCTAGAGGTTTATTGTAATCAAATCTCTGAAGGCAGTGGAAAACTTGAGCCTCTCTGGTTTCACTGCCAGTGTGGCAAGATTTATCCTTCATATAAACGCATCCGAAACAGTTTGTGACAAGGATGGGAAGAACTGAAGCACTGGCATGAATGGAAAGCGCGTAAATATTTAAGAGAATATCCTGCCCCATAGACTTTCTTATCTGTGGAAAGTCTCCGATTTTCCCTGTAGCAGAAGCCCGGGTGGTTTCACTGGTCAGGGATGGGGCAAAGCGTCGGGAGTCCTTCCCCAGCGGTGAATGTGCATCCTTGGAGCTTGGAGCATGTCTGCGTACAGCTTCTGCCAACTACTCTGTGTGAAAAGGGACGGCGATGCTTCAGCTCTTGGTCCGCTCTGTACTACAAAATAGCTTCCCTGTCCCAATGTAGCATGAACATAGGAATTCGTTCCCAATCCAATACATTTCGGTGAATTAAAGATTATTTTGGTAAAGGTAAATGTCAGAGGAGAAGAGAAATGAGATATGCGGGCATTTACTGTGGTCAGCGAGTCTGTTTGGTATGTGGAATGTCAATAGGACACAGCAGCATGTGCTGAAGTATGAGGCTTTTAAGCTTTTACACAGGTAAGAAATGGCAGTTTTGCCCACCAGTGTGTTACCTGGTCAGCTGAATGCTGCTGTTCTGCCCAGCTGCAATGGGAATTACCCTCTTCGTTTTAACCAACATCCTACCATTCTGTGGCAGATTTAAGCTGACAACAGATTGTCTGTTTTAGAAGTAAATCACTTCATAGTGTGATGCTTTTCTTTACATCTCTGGGCCTCTTTCTGTATTTGCAAGTAGATATATTTTAATTCTTTTTCCTTTTGTTAATAGCTTCAATGATCTGGGAGGGAAGGTTTAAAAAGAACAAATGCAATTAAAATGGGAATCTGTGAAATACTTGAGTTTTGTTCCACGTGAACAGAAATATTAAAAGCCCCTTTAGCAGCTGTGTCAATACCAGTTTTTCTGGTTCTTGAGTACAGAAATAAATTCAAATGCTGTTGGTTAAATAATTCACATTTGGTTTAGGTGAAAAATGAGATCTGGTCTCTTTAGCGAGTGCCATGGTTTCATTTAAGTGATTTAAAAATTGATCATATTGAACTGATTTGAGTGCATTAAGGGATTTGCAGTTATGTAATTAAATTGATATTTTAAATAGCTTTACGCTTACTGTCCAGTTGGGAAGTGTACCAGTGTGTTTTCAGATAAAACTGTTTGTTTGTTTGGTTTTGAGATAAGTGACTGTATTGAGTTTAGAATGTAGTTACGGGCATATGACACTCAGTGGACGAATCATTTGGGGGACATACTGGAGGAAAGGCAAAAGTGTTGAATCAGTGACATTCTGTTTTTCAGGCATATCAATTATTTTGAGGTACGTAGCAAACTAATACTTGTAGGGAAAAAAACATCTCAGAGCTGCAAAAATTTACCATGGATTATCTAGAGAAAGAAAAATGCAATTTATGATGTTACGATTTTATTGAAATAATTAGCCTGTGTTTTCAAATAACAGATTTTGGGAGTTTTTTTGTCATGTTGGATTGTTGAATTACCTTTTTTTTTTTTCCCTAAGGAAAAAATTCAGTAACCATGTTTAATTTGCAGAGCACCAGAGATCATACTGGGATTGCCGTTTTGTGAAGCCATAGACATGTGGTCGTTAGGGTGTGTGATTGCAGAGCTGTTTCTTGGATGGCCACTGTACCCAGGAGCACTGGAATATGACCAGGTAGTAGAATAAATTTCACAAGCATATGCACACTTCCTGCAACTTAAGAATTTCAGATCGTTAAATCTAGGATTTCAAATGTTAATAGCATCCCCTATTCAAGTCTGTTCGTTGCTTTTAATTTAGTTTTACTGATTGTCCTAGAAACATAGATCCTGTTTCTAGACCAAACTGTATATTGTGCTGCTTTTCTGAATTGAAGTTCAATTTTTCTTCTTTTTCTTTTCTTTTTTTTTTTTTTTTTGCTTTTTTTATCTTGCAAATTAAATGTTAGTATTGAAGCTGCTTTTTCTGATGGAAGCCAAAGTTTGTGGCCACCGTCATTGCATTGTAATCTCTCATTCGCTTGCCACAAACGGGATTGACTCTGGAATGTCTGCTCAGATGTCAGGATTAGTTGCCTTCTAAATATTTCCTTATGCTTTCTGCAAATCCAGCATAGCTCAAAGATTTGAGAGCCTATACTTTAGGAGGAGCGAGGATCAACTCACACTAATACTGTCTCTATGCAATGGTAAAGCTTAAAGCTGTTGAAGCTGTGCCTTTGCTTTGCTGGAGTTTTCAACTCTTGGCATTAGTGAGCTGAGGTAACTTTAAAAAAAAAGTTGTTTCTAATGAAAGATGTAGAACATTTTCTATTTAAAACACTCTGAGAGAAGCCTTTAATTTTCTAGCATAATGTGGAAATTTGGAAGGAATGTAATCGGCTTCTCACTATCCCCGCCTGGTTTTGGACTTTGAAAGTGAAGAAATCTCCTGAAAATCCCAGATGTAACAGCACTGGCTTGTTACTAACTTAAACATTTTTAATTCACCATTCAGTTTAGGGGCAGTTTCTCCAGCATGTTGTTTACCTTATTCAAATCCTGATCTTCATGCAGTGGGGCTTTTGGCGCCCTGTGCTTACACATCAGACCTGCTTTTCTAAAAATCCTTTTGTTAAAACCACCGTCAGGGGATATAGTGATTTTTGTGTTGATTTTGGTGATAGTTCATATTTCAGTTTCCTTCATTTACACAAAATTCAGTGTTTCATGGGTAGGAAGTAAGCTCTGAGTGGAACATGTGTTGAGGCCTTGGTGCGTTTAGAAGACCTTTGTGCAGGGTATTGCTGTTAAAATGATGAACGAAAGAGGGAACAACTAGCACCCGTATAATTAATTATGTTCTTTAAGGAAAAAGTGAAGGCATTTGTTTTTGGAAATAATCTGTAATGGTGTCTCAAAAATTTCCAAGAACTTGGCAAATTTATTTACCTCTTATTTTGAAAGAAGCTACAGGAGAAGAGAGGGACTTTCAAAAAAAGTGCCGATATATGTCACTTCCGGAATTACTTTCACTTTGACCCCATACTGCTGTTAAGTAACTGTTAAAGGGATGCTACTGGGGGTGAGGAAGGACCTGTAGGTGCAGTTTATGGTCTTCTGATCATGGTCTCACGTATAGGCAGATGCTGCTTCTGGATGTGGAATGTGGCTTTGGACCACATCTTCACTCACTTAAAATGCAGCAGGGATTTGAATGGTGGAGAATACTGCCCATGTCCCGATCCTTTCCTAAAATTAACTTGTGATTTGTCATGATGGCAGCAACCCAGACTGTTAATGTGTGCCAACAGGCTTACGTAGCTGTGAGCCTCTGACTTTTGTGCAGAGAGCCGGAACAGTGTAAAGCTCAATCTCATGATTATGAGGATGTTTTTTTCAGAATAATAGAGTCTCATTTGAAAAGAAAAGGCCCTCTTGCCCCCACTGCACCACAGCCATCTTGTTGTGTACGAAACCCAGGCAGATGAAGGCAGTTTAGAACAGTGCGCAGAGGACCTACCTTCATAGTGCTCGTTGGCTCATCTTTTCTCAGTTTTAGACAGCCAGGTCCTTATGACAGCGTATTCCTGGCACTTTTTTCTTGCCATTGTAGGCCCAGGGCCAACAAGGCTTGACCCCTAGATACTGCCAGACAGTGCAAATAAACAGCATTGTCACCAATGGCAGCCACCTTCCAAGGTGCTTCATGCAAAGGTCTACATGGGTTAGGGGTTAATCTTGATGCCCATAAGATTTTCTGCTTGCTTTGTAAGTGAATACTGAATTTAAAAGACATTTAGTTAAAGACAAACATACCACTCAAGTTTGCTGGAAGCGTCAGTTAATAACTCATCTAGCAACTTGTCTGATCTTCGTGTCGGAGAAGTCATGGTGGAAGAGGAGCCGTAACCTCCTCCGCACCAGCAGGAATTACCTTACTTCAGTCAGCCTTATTGTGCTTAAGCAGGTCTGCAAAACTTGCTTCAGAGAAATTTGATTCAGGGTTTTCCTCAGCGTACATGAGTACAGCAGTCGTAGGAGATGGCTCCCAAGGAAATTCCTTTCTTCCTGCTACATGGTGTGTGCCACCGAGTAAACGAACAGGCAGGGGCTTTGTGCTGCAGTTCCCCCAGCCCCCCTGGCATGTGGCAGCCAACACGCTAGCCCTCGAAAGGAAGCTCTTAGTTATTATATTCATTTGTGATTATATCCAGTAACAGCTGTACTTCTCAGTGCAAAATAGCCATGTCTTCTGAGCTTTAATGCACATTAAAAGCAGGCACAGGTGCTTAACTGCTAAANCAATTTCTAAGATTTTATAGTGTGCTTTGAAAACAACTAAATGATCTAGAAAGAGTTCTGGTCAGAGTGGGGTTCTCTTTACTCTCTGATGTAGGGAATTATGCAGGATACCAAAAGTTGGCAGCATTGCGTTTAGTTCCTCCCCACTTCGGTGTGTCACTTATATTTCAGCAGAAGCCTTGCGTGGACCTTTCCTCCCTACTGCCCATCAGTTTGTCGCTTCTCAGGTGCTCCTAGCTCTCTAGTTCTCCATCTTCACTGAATTTGTCTTATCTCCCAGTTTCTTTTTTTTGGTTTATTTCACCGCTCTCTCCCTTTGATTTTTTTCCTTTCTTCTGTTCTCTTATTCCCTGGCTGCTCCACCTTTTCCAGGGGCTGGCCCACACCAGCAGCCCCTCCATGGACCCGTGTGTGGCACGGGACCCTGCCCAGGTCCTTCAATCCTCACTCCCTCAGACCGTCAGCCCTGGCTGCTGGGATCCATACTCCCTCCATCCTGACCTGCAACAAGCTCAGTTTTAGTGCTGATTTTTCTCCCAGTTCACCTTTCTTGAAGGTGTTTTTTTAATTTTTAAAGAAATAATACTCTTGGGATAGCTCCCACCTTGTACAGTGAGTTACCATTGCATGCACGGTAATTAAAAACACAAGATAGTGTGTTCTTTCAACAGATTTCTGTCAAAGCCTTGAATTTTAACTACTTTAGGTAATGCTCTGTATCATCAACTCTAAGAAAGGTAATGAAAAATGCATAGTAAATTATCTTCTAAAATAAATGCACGTTAATCATTTAAGTGGAAAAGAGCAACTGACCACTTCAACCATAAAGCTAGTCCATTCCCATCACATTCAGTAGCAGATTTTCTGAGACGAGGACAGTATCTTCTGCTGGATGCCTAGAGATTGTATGTGCACTCCCTTTCCAAGTGGAACATTTGCTTGAAATGCAGGTGTGTCAGGTAAAAGACTGATGCACTGGAAACAGCAAGCGGGAAGGATTTTTATAGCGTTGTAAAATGAGAGTACGCCAAAAAAAAATCCTCATCAAACTTCTGTACAAGAGCAAAGAATTCCTACTGATTTTCCTGTTTAGAATGAAAATATTACATTTAGGATTTGAAAGGTTTGAGGAGGTACTGACAGCCACTCTCCCCAGCTCCTCATTTCTGTGACCGAACTTTAAAAGCTTGCTTACATAGCTCACTTCAGAGGTTTGTGTATGTCTGGCTTTCTCTGAGAGACGGAGAGAGCAGTATCAGACGCTCAGTGTTAGGTTTCTCTCCTTTGTAAGATGTAGTTGATGAGCTACCATGCTCTGAGAGTGGTTCATTTTGCCATTTTTTCAACGAAATGACAAGTTTTTAACTGTGTGGGTCAGATTTTGAAAATCAGAGGTAAATTATTTCCCATGTTTTTGGTTTTGTGTTTTATTTTTTTTTCCTTCCTCAGATTCGTTACATTTCACAGACTCAAGGTTTGCCAGGAGAGCAGTTGTTAAGCATGGGAACGAAAACTGCAAGATTTTTCTGTAGAGAAACGGATGCACCATATTCTAGTTGGAGATTAAAGGTAAACAGTATAACATAGTAGAAAACAGTATATTACTTTGTAAGCAGAGAAGCCAGAGGGGCCAAGATTTGCTGTGATACTATTAGCTCCTTTCCACATCTCCTGTGATTTTTATCGGTCCTTGCTCTGTCTCCCTTCCATTTTTCCCGTTCCCCAATCATTCCCACTATTCCTACCTGCCGGCTGCCCCGGAGGCAGGTCTGGTCTGGTGCTGGCCGGCCAGTGTGCGTCTGCCAGGTGGGGAGAGAGCATTGAATTCAAATTAAACCTCTTATCTCCAGAAGTACTAAATATTTTTTTTTATTTTTTCTTCTTGCTTGGTCACTGCTTTTTACGCTGCTTCGCAGAATTTAATTTGTCTCTGAGGCACAAACTGGCCTGTCAAAATTTGTTCAAAACTGGCCTCAGGATCAGAAATTCATAGGAGAAAAGAGATTAAGAAACAATATGACTCTGTACAGCTCATTTTCTTCAAATCTCACGCTAATACAGTCTTAGTTGGCTGAAAGCTGCAGTACAATGAAAGCAGACAAAATTAAAAAAATGTACTTTTATGGTTTTCACACTCTAAACAATATTATTGCCCACTGGCCAAAAGCAGAGCTTTGACTTCCTATGCAAATACATCTATATATTATTTTTTTTTTAAATTGTACTACTTCACGGCACTGCTTCACCACATTTACGGAGGACTCGAGGAGTCAGGGCACGGTTACAGTTGACATACAACTTCTGCAGTACCAAACAGCTGAGGAGCTCAGAGCACAAGTTGTGTAACTTTTCGCAGTAACTGGGTAAATCCCTGGCGCGCGTTGGGTCGAGCAGCTGGGGCCGGTGCTGCCCAGCCGGAACGCTACCGCCTCCGCTTATATAAGGATTCTCCAATTACACCATCCTCGTTACTCCAGTTTTCTAGTTTTTCGGCCGGTTGATCATTAGGTGACAGTTTACATCTGTTCTTGATGCGAACAGCCCTCCCCATTTTCCGAAGCTGTTCCGAGGTGAAACCTCTCACAGCAGACTAAACGCTGTTTTGGGGGAGGAGAGGAGTTTTGGTATGGACCATCGGTCATTACTTGCAGTTTTTGTCAAAGTTAATTTTGGAAACTTCTTTAATCTGTATGTTAAAAATTTCTTTTCCCTCCAGTCCTGCCTTACCTCCTGCAACATGGACTCTTAAAACAAAACCCGCCTCCTGGTGCTGTCTGTGTTGAGGGAGGAAAATTGTAAGAGAGAGTGGTATTCCAGCTCATAAATCACTGCTAGGTGATCGCATTCATTCTCTGGGATTTGATTGTTTGTTTCGTACTTCAGTATTTAAAATACTTTCACCAACTGTTGTGTATGCAAAGGAATAAAAGTATAAAAATAACAAAAGAAAAGAGAAAGCAAAGAGAAATTGAACGGAACCTGCCTGGTTTTTGGTTTATTTTTTTTACAGTGATACGATGTTGCTGCTGTTTGGAGTTAAAAGTCTGAGTTTGAGGAAATCCAAGTAATAGAAAACTTGTTATGTATAAAAATCTAAGCACATGACAGAGCTTTATTAAATGGTGTTTTGCAAAGGCTTTCAGTGCTTCCTGCGTGATGTCCAAACCATCTATTGTAGTCCAGTACTGTGATCACTCAGACATGAAACTCAGTAGTTTTTGTATTTCGATTTAGAAAATGAAAGTAGTCAGCAAAGCAGCATACAATAATACGACTGAAATATTTCTTTTAAAGAAAGATTTATTACATCAATAAATATGTAAAGTTACTTTGTAGCCATGTGTCCTTTATTGTCAACTTCTAAACTCAGTTTTCCTTTTCTTTTTTGAGACATTGGAAGAGCACGAGGCAGAGACAGGTATGAAGTCTAAAGAGGCCAGAAAGTATATTTTCAACAGTTTGGATGATATAGTGCACGTGAGTATTAAAGCATTCTTCCTTTGCAAAAGGAATGTGTGATTTTAAAATATTGCACCAGTTTGAAATAAACACCTTTTAGAGTATTTATTGTGTATCAGTCACGTCCATTATTCTCTGTATATTTTGCTCTGAGGAAAATGTCTATAGCTATGTCAGTCTTTGGGGCTTTTTTTAAAGATCTTTCTTTGTCATTGCTTGTGTTAAACAATGGTACTTGTCCTTGTGGTGGGGGGAACCCTTTAATTTTATATATAATACATATTTTCTCTTCTACCTGATCTGCCATCAAGGCATATGGATCCTGCTATATTAACCATATAATTTCCAGTATAATTCTTCTGTCTTAACGATATAATTATCAATGTAATTGGTAATTATCAATGTAATTGAAAATTTTTGCTTTTTTAAAAAAAACTTAATTGTTTCCACACTTTTCTGTAGCTTTATACCTCTCTAGTCAATTACGAAAGGAAATTTTTCATTCTCTGTCATATCCTCAAAAAAGAGTCAAATTTCTTTGCAAGATTGGCTTTAATACATGTTTGAAATTGTTTTTGGAAGACTAGCTCTGTAGTTTAAGTTAGACCGTGTAAAGATCTTTATCCAAAATCTTACTTCTGAAATTTCAAGTCCCACGCTGGAACAAAGCCTTCAGGGGTTTTTAGATGGGGAAGGTGTAAGGGGAGCAGTGTGTGCGCAGAAAAAAGGCACCAATTCCAAGGCAACTGTACTAGGATAAGCTAGCAAATTCGCTGTGCCCACGTGATAAAATCATTGAATATTAGTATTTTATAGCAGAAGGTGGTGGCAGAAAGAGTTAAACCAATATGTGTGTCTTCTGTCTGACTGTTTTGTTCAACGCCAGGTGAACATGGTGATGGATTTGGAAGGAAGTGACCTGTTGGCAGAGAAGGCAGATAGGAGGGAATTTGTCAGTCTGTTGAAGAAAATGTTGCTGATCGATGCTGATTTAAGAATCACTCCAGCTGAGACCCTGAACCATTCTTTTGTTACCATGAAGCACCTCCTTGATTTTCCTCATAGCAACCAGTATGTAACACAAAAATTATTATTTTTAAATCTCCATTGTAGTGATTCACGTGTATAATAGTGTTGTTTCATCTGCTATCAGAGAGAAAAATCGTTTTTGTAACGTCATAGAGAATTCTTTCAAGTGCCTGCAGTATTAGAGACATCTACTTGGTCAGGGAAACTTTGAATAACTATGCGTTTTTTTCTGAAAAGTAACATTTTAGAGCAATAGATTTCTAAGTTATCATTTATATGCCTGGTTGATAAAATTGCAGCACTGCAGAAACTTGGGCTTGAGTTTTGGAGCTCTCAGTCGTTGGGAGCTAGCGTAGGTGTTTCCTCTTGAGACGGAAGTCCCAGATAACTTCTTTTATGCATTGATTAACATGGAATGTACTGAAAGTTTTCTTGCAGTTCTGGAAGAACTGTGTATTTCACTGTGGGTTGCCTATAGTGCAAGTATTTCACTGAAAGAAAGAGCTTTCCATCTCTTTAGTTAACTGTCCTTCCTGCTTGCACACGGTTATTAGGAAATGGTGTTAGATACAAGGAGCAGGAAATAGCAGTATTTTTCTTGATTTTAAAATATACATTACCAAGGCTTGACATGAACATAGTAATAGCAGTATTTCTTTTTTTCTACTTCTGTCTATAATGCCTTTCTGTGAAACTGGGAACCGTGGGCTTTGAACTATTTTTGTTTTCTTGTTCTGGGGAATTTTTTTAACAACAGGAAATTCTAATTAATGCAACTTATTTTCTGGTTTTGACAGAGTGAAGTCCTGTTTCCATATCATGGATGTTTGCAAATGCAGATCAAATTTGTATGACTCAAGTAATCGCAATAAAACATCACTTATGAGACCAGTTGCCTCAGGCGGTGCAGCTAATCTGACTGCGAGCTTTACCAAAATTGGTCCAGTAAGAAGTCAGGTAAAAACATTGGGTGTTTTTAAAGTATAAATTCCGTTAATCCAGTTTCTGTAATTAATTTCATAATTGAAAAAGTGCATCTAGTAAATGACAAACTCTCCTGTCTTTTCCTGTCGTTTCCCCCTCATGTTTTCTTAAACAAACCAGCCATATTCAGTACTTTCAAACTCGGGTTCCCACCTGGCGTTGCCATAGCAAAGCAGCGCTGTATTATAGTGCCCTCCGGTGGCCAAACGGGAGGGCTTCCTGCGAAACGGGGTTGACATTTTAATTTGTGTGATTTATTTTCGTTGCTTATTATATAAGCTGGGGGGAGAAGCGTGTGAGAGATTTTAGGGTCACAGTTATAATGTTTCCTGTATCGAATCTGTTCCCATAGGCACTAACTGCATCTGCCCATTCCGTTTTGCACCAAGGGATACCACTGCAGGCAGGAACCGCTCAGTTTGGTTGCAGTGATGTTTTCCAACAGGCGTTGATTATATGTCCTCCAACTATTCAAGGTATGTTTAATTTTGCAGCTCCTGAAATATGAGCGTTACCGTCGGTCTGTTAGCAGTATTTGAGTTTTCCATTATATCCACTTAAGCTATATATTTATAGAGGTTAATTACGTCATGAAAAAAGGAGCATGTGAGTCAGATAAATTGCATCTTTCTGAAAGAAACAGCAAATCAGCATCTGCAGAAAATCCAGAGCCCATCTTCATGTACCCTCCCCCCGACATATGTACGTGTACACATACCTATATGCATATCTTGAATAAAACAGAGGGACACAATGTGGAAGCTGAAGCAAGATAGGAGGGTATTCTGAAATAAAATTTGAGAGGAAACAAGAAAGTTAAGGGGAATATCAGTGTTGTGGTAGGGTTTTTGGTGGTGTGGTTTCTTTGTTTCTTTTTTGGTCATTGTGTGTGTTGGGGCCTTTTTGTTTGTTGGTTCAGTTGTGGTGATTTGCTTGGGTTTTTTGTTTTGTCTGGGTTTCTTGTTTTGTTGTGGTGATGTTTTTTTTTTCTGAACTACATCCCTGGAGTATCCCAAGGATAAGGATACGAAAATACAACAGTTCTTGTGATAAATCTGTCTGGATAATAAAGTTGGGGTTTTTTAATTGGACTTCCAAATGAATGTTTAAGAAAACATCTGGAAACCCGGGGCTTCATTTAAGCTGCCCTAGGTGAACAGTGTCACATTTACCATCCTATGGTTATAATGCTTGATAGAACTGCCGCAGCTTTCTGATGGCTGAAAAAGACATAACTAAATCTTTGAGAACGTTCTTTGCATCGTGCTGTGAAGAGGAAAGGGCAGCTTGGCTGAACTCTCCTGTATTACAAAGGATAAAGTTGTTTTAAGCATACAGTTTTGTATTTATGGAAAGAAATAATTGGATGAGGGTTCAATTATCAGAAACATTTGGAAGACTGTGAGGTAGAAATGCTGGCACAGAAGTATTTCCGTAGTGTGGAAAATGACCAAATAGGGATACGCATCTCTAAAAGGACACATGGTAATGCAATTGATCTCAGTTTCCCTAAAGAAATGCATTTGCATTGTGCAAATGTACATCCTGTTTTTTGGAGAACTCTTTAAAACTTCAGTTAGATCTCAGGACATGTCAAGCAAAACTTGTTTTTTCTGTTTATAATGGGCCGATCAGAGAGGAGCTGATGAAACCCAGCCTTTCTTATCCTAGTAATAGTGGTTTATGGAGAGGCAAAGGTAACTTATGTTGTTTGCTTATTAAGTTAGCTTGATTGTAGTCTTCATCTCTAAAGATGCAATTTACTTGTCTTGGTGACATTCAGTTTTATGTTGAGATCAGATCTTGAAATGATGGAGTTCATAGGAAGTAGGGTGGTTGGAATTTTTTAAGAATTACTTTTAGACTCCTCCTTAGATCCGTCTCCACAGTTTGAAGTTACAGAAATCACATTAGGTTCACTCTGAGAAAAAAAAAAACAAACAAACCAAACCACAAAACACTTTTAACCTAAACTTAGAGCCAGGAAGTCTTTACTCTTTAGATAAAGACAGATACAGCAGACTTTATCAGTAACGTTATTTGTGGCTACTGCATCTATCTTGGGTTCCAGAAGCTCATGAAAGCTCGGAGTACTTGCCGTGCAGAGTGTCAGAGGCTGTATGAGCTAAATGCATAGCTTCGTACAGATTTCTTCCTGAGGACTTAGTATTGCTAAGTAATTTCCTATTTAAATTGTATATATGCTTTACACAATGAGATATTCCATAATTTAAAAACCCCTACTGTTTTGATTATACCCAGATGAATAAAGTGATTATAGAAATGGAAACAATACAGGCAGATACTTTATCTATGATCTGTATACTGTATTCTTAGTATGACGATACATTTCCAAATTTAAGTTCTGCTACAGCTTGAATGAAGGCAATAGATTGTTTTCATCACATAGGTGACGAGTTGCTGGCGCAGAGGGAAAGGGATATTAATGGTGTCTGGCAGGCCTTCAAGGTTTCCCTGCTCAGCTGCTCTGTCGAATATCTGAAGTGCTAAAGCTCGCTGCTTCTGGCAGAGTTAGCATGTTGCTGTTCTAGATGGCTGTATGGAAAAAATTAGTCAACAGCATTTCAAAATTAAAAGCTTTGGAGTGCATGGTTATAACTTAGTATTGTGTTACGACATGAGAGAATTACATCAGATGAAGACTTGCTTTCATCCTTTGTTGTAAAGATTTTTTAAAAAGCCCAACTTTTAATCTTTAGTTTAGTAGATCTTTAGTAGATACCTCCAAACACCCATTGCTTAGTCTTTGACTGAAGCACAAGACGCAAAGTACAGTTAGAAGATGAAATTACTACATCTGCTTAGCCAGTATTTTCTTCTAGCATAGCTGTTCTGTTACAGTATCGGTTGAAAAAAATTCCTCTTTCATTTTAGTTTAATGTTTTTATCTTAAAAATTATTAGTAAACATTGCAGTGTTGCTATATGTCTGTTAGTTTCCTGTGACAATAACGAAACCTATAGAGAGCACGAGATGCCTCTTTTTCCTATTATGCCCTTGTGGTAATATTCCAACAGTGCTACGGTTTGCATTATTTTGATGAAGGGAGGAATAGGATGATGGAAGTATTTGATGGCATACGTAGAAAATTTTACGTTGTTTCCCACAAAAGCATTTGTAACAAAAATGGGCACTGTACACGTGGCATTGACAGCTATAAGAGCTAAGAGGGATGGGTTTCAGCTGGCTGGAAATACAGAGCATGAGATGTGCAGGAGTCAGCTGTGAGAAGCTTTGAAAGTCAGTTCTGCTTACTTTTGCCTGCTTCCTTTCAAATTCTTTTACTGCAGTTTGTGATAGAGTAAAATGTTTAGCTTTGCAGAACTTTCTGCCAAAGTTGTTCGGCTTTCTAGTTCCAAATAGTAGTTATTGGCAGTACTTTCTGGAAATGACAGCATCAAATATTTGTGCAGATACGTAATGGCAGAAAAATCTTTTAGGTGTTGATTTAATTGGTTTGAAAGTCTAAATTATGGAATTAGATCATAAACGCGCCGAGAAAAAAAAATAGTAAAATTAGCCTTTATGTTTGCATTCTGCTGAGAAAATACCTGCAAGACCAGTGTTTTGCTTAAAGCTTGGGTGTGTGTTTTTCTCCCTGACAGGAATTCCTACAAACCATAGTAAACCCACCAGCTTCTCCCTGCGGGTGGATAATGCAGTCCCGTTGGTGACCCAAGCCCACGCAATCCAGCCACTACAGATTCGAGCAGGAATCCTTTCTCAGGTTGGCTTACTTTGAAATGAAAATCTTACTTGTTTTGTTATTAGTTGGTAAATATTTTTGCCCGTTAGAGTTGTGTGGCAGTCTCTCGTCTGCTTTGTGCTGAACTACAAGTAGCTACTGTAAATTCAGTCGTTCCTTGCATCATGAAATCTCCTCTGCTTCACAACAGACATGGTCGAATCAGACCCAGCAAATACTGGTTCCTGCGTGGCAGCAAGTAGCGCCAGTGGCAGCTGCTGCTACGTCTCTGGCCTCTGATCCTGTGGCTGGCCCACAGAGGCTTGGAGACTGGGGGTAAGTCCACGGATTTTTGTGCAACACCCTAATGGCTTTGCCTTAACAAAGATCTACGGATGCGCTGCAAATGACTTGCAATTTAAAACTGCCTTTATTTTTCCTCAGGAAGATGATTACCCAGGGCACCCATTACAATTCAGTGATACCACAGCCTCTTTTAACACATCAGATAACCTTGTCTGCCCCTCAGCCAATTACTGTGGGCATCGCACATGTTGTCTGGCCTCAGCCTGCAGCTACCAAGAGGAACAAACTGTGTCAGAACAGGTTGGCAGAATATTTCTAACATTCAGAGATACTGTATGTGTAGTTGCTGTTCAGTGGGCAGGGGAATAGCCTGTAAAAATAGCATGTTTATTAGTGACAAGGGTACTTAAACGATCTTTTGTGAAAATCTGTTCTTTCTGCCCTAAGTTTCCAGTGTTATTTTGGTAATACAGACTAGATGGAAAAATACTTGGAATAGTAAGAGGTCTTAGTTCCTGTTGATTAGCATGTGCCTGTCATGTTAGCAAAGTTGTCTTTGTAGCTTTTAGGAAGGTATGAAAATATATTGGGGTAGCTCTAATGAGATATTCCTAAGCTTATGTGCATGAGGATGTATCAGCTTTAGACAACTAAAAATAAAGAGATACTATATGCATTCAGCATTGCAAAATGCCTTCTAATCGTTTGTCTTTCACTGGTGGCCAAAAATACTCTAGCTGTCGTCTAAAGAAAATATGCCCCACTGCCATGCAAAATATTTGCAAAGGTGTGGGATGCCCAATAAAGGGGAAAGCGTGGGTTACAGAGGGCAATTTCAGCAGGCTTGTTTTAAGCAAGAATTTCATCCCAAGGCTACCAGCTTTTGTTTTCAGGGACAATCTTTGCAGGAAACCTGGCCAGGTTTTCTTTTCTCGTTTTTCTCCCAAACGGGATTTTAGTTTCTTGTTTTGTTTACAAGAAAACGGTATTTTTAATGTGGCGTATTCAGTGTCGTTGCAAGTTTCAGTCTTAGATATTACTTAGTTTGGATGCGGCAGCATAGCTTCTTGTTAGCATGCTTCTGGATTATTTTTTTAAATTAATCTCTGATACCATATATGCCAAGTATTTATGACTACGTTTCCTTTTTTTGTGTTTTTCTTTATATTAGTTTAGAAAATTGGTGGGTTAGCCTACATTGCTTGCTTTGTTTTTTGTTGAAAATAGTACAATTTTCAGGTCTGTTGGTAGAGATTCACTAAATGTCAAATGGTGTGTTTTCTTCACAGGAGCAACGTGTTACAAAACACCAATATCCAAAATTCAGCCTTTCTATCTCCAAAGATACTTAACCTGAAGGCTGTGAAGAGAATAAGTTGTATAGAAGCACAGGACAATCATAACTCAGAAGGACGGGAGAGTAACTGTTGCGAAGCATCAGTCAGGCTGGACCCTGATTCATCTCTTTCAAGCAAACAGCGGCAGGCTATCTTCATTGCTGGTTCCCCCAGCCCAGCGGTCAGCGTCATCACCATCAGCAGCGACACAGATGAAGACGACGTAGGACAAACACATTCACTGAGAGAGTAAGAGTCGATGTTTACTTTTATTAAGGTGTTACTTAAATATAGCCGTTTTAGCCTAGCTACTGTATCTAATGAATCTGAGTTAGAAAAAGGCAAACAATGCATTTCTAATAAAATTTCACTATGAAGTTAACTCAGTAAGTAGTACATTATTTGAAAGTGAAAAATACTTTCAAAAGTCTGCCTCATTAATCTATGAACGTTAAACATTTGCAACAGGAAACAAATAATTTGTTATTCTTTTGTAACAGATTTGGTCAAAACAGAATACTTTTTAGCTCCAGCAGACTTTTTTTTTTTTGCTTCATACTGTCATACCCTTTTTTTTTTTGGTTGAAGATCCGTCTTCTGGCTTTGTATAATCAACGTTATCATTCTATCTGTAGCATCCAGTAGATAACAGTACATATATATGGGTAAAAAGTACTTCTCTAACAGTATGAAAGGTGTGCATTTGGGTACAAAAGCAGATGCTGAGTGTGGTCCCCCCACAGGAGGGGAGGAGGGTTTTTTTTCCCCCAAAAAAAGCTATCAAAGAAGCATGTATCGCTTTAAATGAAGGCTTAAAACTTTAACGGTTGCTAGACTTTATTTTTACTTGTAACGATTCTGAAATGGAGGAACTTGTATTTTAAATATAAACTTTGTCAAACGTTTCAAGGTTCTGAACTGTTGTATTAAAACCTCTCATCTACTTGTTTTAGCATTCATTCAGTAAAAAAATTATTCCTTTAGTAGGTTTCAAAAAGATGAACGTTTAGTCTAGAATTTACAAAAGAACTCTGAAAAGATTTAAAATCTGTTTTGGGTGTAAAAGTAGCAGTGTTGATTTACGTTTAAGGGCCCTTTTCTACTATTTGCCCCTTTTTTATTCCATAATTACACCGAAGTCAGTGGCGTATGGAAAGAAGGAATGTGAGATGGTATGTTTGCTCACTTTCTTTTTGTGTGGTAGGTGTAAAGGTAGCCTTGACTGCGAAGCCTGCCAGAACACCCTGAACATTGACCGCGTGTGCTCTCTCAGCAGTCCTGACAGCACTCTGAGTACCAGCTCCTCGGGACAGTCGAGTCCGTCTCCTTGCAAGAGGTCCAACAGGTAGAAAGCTGTCCTCCTTTCTGTAAAAAGAAAGATCCTAGTATACAGCAGACTTGGTTTATAATAAAAAATGCAAACCTTTTGTTATGTTGCCATCTGGTGAGGCTAAATGATGTACTTAAAAATTAATTTATTGGCCTACAGTTGCACAGCATAGACTGTCCTTCTGTCGCTCCTAACACACCCGTCTTGCTACATTGGAAGTTTTCAGAATACTGAATAAATGGTGTTTACACAGGAAATATAAACACGTTGCATGCAACTTCCTTTAGAACAAAAATCTTCTAAGGTTGCAAAATTAAGTAAGGCAAAGTAGGATGTGACAGATTTGAAGTTACCAGAACATCTTTGATTTTTGCACCCTCTTGTTCTCCCGTTGTATATCTTGTATTGTAATCTTTAATGACCTTGATGCCTTTTTTCTTCTGCCAAACATAAACTTCACTTATGTGAACACTGTTCATATGAGCAGCTTTTAAAGATTTTTATCTTCACTGCTTGATGTCTACTTCAGCCTTTACTTTTTGCACATTATTCGAAATTCACTCTTAGAAAAACATTCAGCATAACTCTGAAAATGAATGGCATTTTTGCTACAGTACCTGAGAGCTTAATGCTGAAGCATCTCCCTGTGTTGATACTCATAAGACACAGACCTATGACACAGCCAGAAGTTCCCACTGACTTGAGATGTTCTGGTTGGGGCTTTTCCTCTTATTTCCATCCCTGCCCTTCAGGTGCGAATATGTTGAAACTTTAGTTGTGGCTACGAGTACATGGCACTTCTACAAATCAGATTTCTAGATATGAGTTTGGGGACCAAGAAATATTTGGGATAAGTAGTTGATGGTATTGGTGAAAAGTTTGATTTAATATTATTTACTCAATATCTCATAGAAGTTCTGTGGCCTAGGGATACAGTTCATTTTTTTTCAAGCAAGCATAACCAGTTCTTTTAATTTTATTCCACAGTTCACGTCCTATTTTCTGTAGAATAGCTTGATGTATAGAAAAGAGTGATTAAAATTTAGAGCAGTTTCATTGTGCAAAATGAGTAAGATTGGAGTCTTAATGAAAACAAAAAGGTTTTTTTAAGTAATTAAATACTCTATCACAGCGTGTGTTGACAAGGAAATGGAACTGCTAGTCTGTACAGGCAGTTTTATTTGTTTTAAGTTTTGGACAACTGGACTTAATGATGCTTTTAACGGATAATTTATGGCTAATATAATGTCTAATATAAATTATAATATAATATAATGGATAATATAAATTATTCTGTTTATATAAATACAACTCTCTCCCCTAAAATAAAAAAAAAAAAAGAGGGGAGTGAATGTGGGAGACTTCTGCGTGAACAGCTTTGACATCCATTTGGTATTCTGTAAGACCTGAAATCTTTGGGGAACGAATCTCTGCAGTACCGGGCACTGGATACACTGGAAGGTGCAGAGAGTTGTTACTGTCTGTACTGTCCAGGGCTGGGAAGGCGTGTTCTAAGGAGGTGACGTGTATCGTCTGGTGAGTGCCAGGACTAGGGAAAGGTTTTCTTTATTCGAGATGTAGCTTTGTGTTACGCTTAATCCGATCACAGGGGTTTTTGGGTGGATTAGTTGTCTGTTAGGTTACTAAAGGGAGCCAACTCATTCTGCAGACACAACAACATTATGCTAGATCCAACAACAAAAGTATAGTAATGGAGTAATAGATTTTTAGTTTTTTTAGGGTGACTTGATGTAAAAGATGGTCCCAGACAAATTTCTGCCATTTGGAGATACTGATACAAAAGTTGCCAGTGTTACACAGATTGACTAAACCAGGTATATTTC
Organism: Rynchops niger; assembly: GCA_013400035.1. Lineage (NCBI taxonomy): Eukaryota > Metazoa > Chordata > Aves > Charadriiformes > Laridae > Rynchops > Rynchops niger. The sequence goes on along the minus strand of VXBH01003049.1, from coordinate 595,951 downwards.
CCTGGTCCTGTGTTCAAGCATTTGTAATTTCTGACTGTGAAACAAGAGAATAACTAGAAGCATTTGAAGAATTTCCATTCAAATGGCTAAATTTTCGTAAAGATTTAGGTAACAAGACGTATCTTGTATTTGGAGGCGTCAGTTAGTCTTACTGGTCGATAATTGTCAGTCCTGCTTATGATATTCTGTACTATCAAAACATTCAAAACTTCAGACAAGTTTTTTTATAAAGACCTGCTTGATTTTAAAGTGTTTTCTTTGAATTGCAAGGAACTGACCTGTAATTCGAATCCTCTCTCTAATTCAACTTTATGTCAATAGAGTGGAATGCATCAGATTCTGGTTTCATTGGCATTTGACTTATAGTAAGTCACGTAATTAGTAACTTGAATCAAAAGTTAAGAATACAGAAATATAATTAATTGCTCAGTAGTTGTCAAAGTATCACTATTTGTTACTTAAAAAGCTATTCAGAATTACCTAGTTCTGTTGACTAAGACTTCAGGTTTCTGTGCTGGCCCTCGTAGAGTCAAAGTACTTTTCACAAAAAATTGATTTTATATATGATTTTATTCATATTGTCATAATTGAATCACCATGCTATAAGAACCTGTTACATTATCTATAAAATCATCAAAGGACTTGACCATATGATTAGGGGTTAGAGCTGCTGTTCCTTGATTGTTTTAAGTTAAGCCACCAATTTGTAATATAAACTGGGGTTTGCATGTTTTTCTAGCTTAAAGAACTTCTTAATTCTCATGCCTGTTCCGTCTAACCAGGAGCTTTGTTAGCATCTACACTTACTTATTCATCACCCTACACCATCCTTTTTACCTCCATTAAGTGAATGATGTCTCTTTCTATCTATATAATCCATGCCTGGCATACTCCCAGTTGAGGACTAGTCAAATTTCTTTTTTGTTGTTAGTGATGCATCTGTGATGTATCTTTTGCTTGTATAATAAATAATACATAAATGGGATTAATATCTTGTCTGGCAATATACCTCATTGTAAATTAGTTTCCTTTCCTATTAGTAGTAGGTTGTTTACTACTTGCTGCCTAAAAGCTAGTTTGTTCTGGTTCCACTGATTGAACTGTGGTCTTGTTTCTGGCAGCTGGTATTTACCATCCTCTTAGCCCTTTCTTCTTCCGATACAAGCATGGAGCTTCAAGAAATGTTAGCTATTATGATGAGTTGGTTTCTCCACCTCTTCCCCTTTCCAGCTGCTTTCGTAAAAGCAGTGGTTGAATAAATGAGTTTGCATCACTTGACCAGCGTGGATTTCACAGACCACAAGTGCTAAAATAGCTGCCATGTAAACAGAGGGTTGCATTTATCTCCTTAATCTAAATTTGTGAAAAAGAATCTATCGGTTACGCGCAGGCAGTGCTCTCTGGAGGAGCTTCGGAGAGACCTAATTGTTCAGTAGATAAGGTCTAGCGTAGCTGCTGGTGGTTGATATGCAGATGGGAGGGAGCTGCCTGCCACTGTGCAGATTGCTTCCTCAGCGCTCGCATCCCATCCCCAGGGACGGCTTTTCACAGACTCCGGGATGTGGCTGATTTCTAGAAGGAAATGAGATCAGTATGTTCTCATTTGCTAGTAATAACCATCCGGAGAACTTTATGTTTTGATTCAGGAAGAAACAAAATAATCTTCTTCGGCCTTTTATTTGAGCTAAAAATCTAAACTTTGGGTGGTTTATAAGTACAAAATTATTTACCAAATAAAGTACAAAGCCCATGCAAGTTGGGTTACACATCTAAAGTCTTTATGTAGAAGTGATCTCCTTTCTCTGAGCCTTGCAATTTATTGGTAGAATGAGTTTGAATATTGAACTGCCATCTGAATGTCTGTGCTTGTATAATTAAAATCTAATGTTTCTGTCCACCATGAGTAGTTTCACTTACATACATTTTATGTGTTAATTTAATAAAATGCATCGATATTATGAAAATGTATTTGTTTCAATGCAGTACTTTTATTTTTCGATAGTATGTCAGATGACGAACAGGAAAGTGGATGCGATACAGTGGATGGTTCCCCAACTTCAGACTCTTCAGGACACGACAGCCCTTTTGTGGAAAATGGCTTTGTAGCCAATACCAATAAAAATAAGGACGCAAGAGCATCGGTTAATCCTGAAACCAAATCCGCTCTTTGCACGGTAGTAGTACCACCAATGAGACTTGAAAACAGGTTACATCTTGATGAACAGATGGTGAATACAGGTAAGTTAGTTTGGTTTTTTCTCTTTCTATACCTGTAGATAAGAATAGAAATTTGAATATTTCTTCAGTAGCCATACATACGAAGATTCTGACCTACTCATATATCTGCTAATCTATAATAAACACTTCTAATTTGTGTTGATTTTTCACTTTATTCAGTGTATTATTTTATTATTTCTCCCTGTATGCTGAAGCAAACGAAACTTTGTCTAACTTCTGTTAGAAGAGAATAGTGGCAACAAAAACATAACATTGTTCATTCTTTTTCTTGGAAGATGCTTCGTGCCAGCCACTGAAAAAGGGTCGGTCTGTCCTGGGAAGAATAAAGCAGTCTTCTATTGTAGGAAACCGTCAGCAAAAACTGACATCAGCATTCCATCAGCAACATATAAACTTCAGTCAGGTATGTGTGCTTACTCACATCTAAGAAGTACTTTTTCTGTCTTGAGGTTCCAAACATGCTGAATGCTCACAATTTCCATTGCTGTCAATGGCAACTGCAGGTTTTCAACAGCTTGATTACAGAAGCGTTCAAATCTTGAAAAATGGATTTCAACTTACTGGGCAAGTCATAAGTATCTTTCACTTTTGGTCATTTTCTTAAAGCAGATGACTTTATTTTTAAAAGTGATAGAAAAGCCACACTGGGAAAATTAATCAATGCCTACCCAAAATCAAAGCACGAGACAAAATGACAAACATCTTAGCATATTTTTTTTTTCCTACATCCAAATGCTAAAATGCTCATAGTGAGCAGTTAAAAACTGCGTCTATATTTTGGTCTTGTTATATTAGTAGTGTGCATGAAACGGCTTGTAGTTTGAGCGTCCAGAGGTGAGAGAGCTCAGCAAACCCAACCTTTGCTGCCAGGTAGTGAAGCTGGTGGGGAGAGAGGTTGTGGTTGTAGTTCAGTCCAACCTTGGAAGATACCCAAAATTAATGTAAAAAGCTACTTTTGTCGTTACCCAACAACATAGTAAATGTGTCTGCTGTGGCTGAGAACTGAAGTTGACACATGGCATCAAGTTTAAGCCCCTTTTTAATTAATTAATTTTGAGCTGTAGGTGCATTGAGCTTTTGGTTAGATATCTGGAGGTACATTTAATATAAGAGCAGTACCTGTTTGTCTTGCAGAGTAACTGTGAATATTAAATTGTAAGTTAAATACTAAATGCAGGCATGCTGTACGTAGATAAGAGGATTTACCAATAATGACTTGAATAGTTCAGATTGAAAGAAACATCTGGGTGGGTGACACAATCTCCCCTTCTGCCTGATTATGCAGAAGGATTGGTTTAATTAATTCTAAGCATATGATCAGCATAGTATTAATTTTTAATCTTTTTAATGACTGCAGCTCCTCAGCCTCTTGGCAGAAAACGTAGAACGTTATTTTCATTACAAAAATTTATGCTAATCCTTCCTTCTTTGGTAGATGCCCTATGTAGTTTGAAGTCTGCATCATGTAATGGGAGTAATTGATTTTTAGTCTTTCTCTTTATAACTGTTAAAGATTGCCACATCTTCCTGTGATCATAGCCCTAGACTTCTGTTTGCTTAGTTGTCTCAGATATTTTCAATCCGTTTCTTATTTTTTCTGCTCTCCTCTAAAATTTCTCTCCTATTTGTCCTCTTTGTGCCTCATTATGGTGCCCAAACTGAATGCAGCACTTCCAATTGATGCCAAGCCAGTGCTGAGTAGAGTGGAATAAGCACCTTGCTCATGTGATACATGGTATTTCTGTTAAAACAGCCCAGCATGGCATTATATCCTTTTTTTTTTTTTTTTTTGCAAGAGCATTAAAATAACTTGTGTTCTGTTTACCATCTCTTATTGTCAGATTTCCTGTCTGTGCTACTATCTAAATAGCTGATTTATTTTTGGTTTCTTTAAGCGTTTAATTATTCCTGTCTCTATATTACTCTTGATTTTAAGTTTACTAGTTTTAGTGCATTATTCCATTTTTCAAACTCTCTTCATACTTGGAAACGTTAAGACCCTGCCCGTTTCTGTGTGTGGACAGGTTCAGCACTTTGGATCTGGGCCGCAGGAATGGAACGGCAACTATGCTCATCGGAGGCAGCAGGCTTACATCCCGGCCAGCGTTGCCGGTCACGCTTTCTCTCTTCCGCAAGGAAGTCCAAATCCCACCACAGTGCACGCGCATCTCTCTGGAAGTACCCACCTTGGAGGACAGCCTGCTATTCTTCCGTACCCGTCGTCGGCACCCCTTAGTACTGCTGCCCCTGTCGCCCACCTCCTTGCCTCGCCATGTACCTCAAGACCCTTGTTACAACACCCAGCGTACAATATCTCTCACCCCGGTGGTATAGTACACCAAGTTCCAGTTGGCATAAATCCCCGTCTCTTACCTTCCCCAACCATTCATCAGACTCAGTACAAACCGGTTTTCCCACCGCATTCGTACATTGCAGCATCGCCTGCTTACACAGGATTTCCATTGAGTCCAACCAAACTCAGCCAGTATCCGTTTATGTGAGAACTCAAACACAGTATATTGAGGAAGCTCAATGATACAGAAGTTTGATTTAAGAAGAAACATGGTATTTATTAAATATTAGCCATGGCACAACAGGAAAATTATTTTTTTGATTCATGTAGACTTGGGTGCAATTTAAACAACTCTGAGCTTTAAAAAAACTCACTTTTAATGTGTTTTGCACATTTGGTATAACTTGTCTTTGGTCATGTTATCTTCTTATTATAGTAACTTTAGACAGGTGACTTATGGGAGCAGAAGTCTGGTTTTGCTCCTGCTATTTTTTATAAAATTGCCTTCTAACTAGTGCAAGACACGTCTACATTTGGGAAGCCATTCAGTGTACAGAACTAGAGCAACAGATGCACATACGTCAGCAGTACAGTGTAGAAGTAACTTGTTCGTATTGCGTATCTTGGTGTTTAAATGTTGAGTCACTTATCTAAAAGTTGAGCTGTTGTTGTTCACATTGCATGTGTCTTTTGCATGGGCAAAAAAAAAAAAAAGGCCTAAACATTGCTCTTAAATGTTGTTGTCCTAATAATCTCAGCTGCATTGTAAACTGTTCCCACACATAGTGCCTTAAATATTTGAGGTTGTTAATGTTATTACTTATATATAAATGTTGAGGACTGCAGCACTTAAAAATTCAGATCTGCTGATTTTTTGATAGCGTAATGCTCATTTTGGGTTTTGTGTGGTATGATTTTAGTATTGGGTGTGTTTTCCTTACTGAGAAGGCAGCATGTTTTGCTGTAGCCGAATTTTGCTGTCTTTTTTTCCCCCCAGAATGATCTAGCTTCAAGACTTGACTTTAGTAGTGCATAAGAAAAGTTGATTCAGTAGCTCTTGAGTAGTGACACACAACACAGTATTTCATACTGGTCGATGGAACTGCAATACAACCTAAGTAGTTTGTTTTAAAAGTGTTTGTCTAATTGGATATAATAAAATGTTTAGAGGTGCGGTAGGCATGACTGACTAGCTAACGAAAGAAAAAGCCAAGTGCTTATTGATCCATGGTGTGGTTTCATCTTAGCTTGAGCAAACCATGCAGTATTTAATAACTAGTAGCAGAATATTTACTATTGAAGCTTGAAAAGATGTGAGTTCTTTGTGTGCAATCTTTCATTTATGCATGGGAGAGATTTTAGTCTTTTTACATTATAGTATTTGTTTTAGCCTGTTGCGGGTGTTTGCTTATTTAATACATTCCGTCAGGGACGTAAACTACATGCTTTTTGCATTTTATTTTTTTTTTCCTTAGGAAGTGTGTCTTTTTCGTGGTGTTTTTTTTTGGTTCTGTTTTGGGTTTGTTTTTTTTTTTTTTTTTTGTTCAAATGAAGTTGCTTTTGCAGCACCAAAGACTTAATCATCCATTTCCTATAAAAGGTAGCTACTTTTTCATAGACCTCAAGTATACTGTAGTGTAGAGATGGGATTTACAGAAGGTATTAAGCTGAGGCTGTGTTTTAGCTTATGGGCAAGTAATAAATTGTATCATTTATCTTGAATGTATCATAGATAAGCTGCTATATAACGATTGCCACTTCAGATAGCTGTGAAATTAGGTGATTAACTAGTTCTTTCTTAGCCTTCTAATTTCTGTACAAGTCTAATTACATGAAATAGAAGCCGGGTTTTGGGTTTGTTTGTTTTTGATTTTTTTTTTTTTAACTTTATTTTGTTTTCATGTTTGAAGTGTCGTAACTACTATACTGTAAATGATGGAAGATGATTGCGTATGTTTTTTTGGGGTGTGTTATTTGCATCAGTATTTTATCTCCATTAACTTTGAGCTCATCACTGCATATAAGTGGATGTATTGATGTAATTTAATTTTTTTCATGTTTTCATATTGGCATTGTGTAGACACTTAAGAAGCTGCATCTTGCAGGCTTGACTTAACTTTTTTTTAAAACAAAATCTGGAATACAATCCTTGCAATGTTGACTGGAATAAGAGTGCAAAGCATTTGAGTTTAATTCTGTCAATAAGCTAATAACTGGTAATCTTTTCTTTACTCCACTAACACAAGCAGTGTTTTATTTAATGAATGTCTGAATGAAATAAATGTGCCTACATTTGATTTATTTTTTAAGTAATAACTAAAATACAACAGTATTAGATCATAAAAGAAAATAATAAAAATACCAGCAGTACATTTTTAATCACACTGAAAATTAAGAAACCTAACTTTTCCCAGAAGTTTCAGTGTTTTTAGTAATCAACTCTATGCATTTTGTACAAGCGTGTGTATATAAAGTATACATTAGAAACTAGGAGTATCCTGAGGAATTTGAAATCCTATCAACACATATATAAAGCCTAAACATAGGGAGCCGAGAAAATGCTCAAATTGGATGTCCACCTCGCCACTTCCAACTCGTGCTATATGGTCCAGCAGATAGTTTTCTGTTCACTCCCTTGTGTTGGGAAGCGACGTTTTTTTGGTGCTTACTCCGTTGCAGGCAATGGACACACCAAGAATCACCAATGCAAATGGAGTAAATGAATTTTGTATCGTGATAACAAAAAACAAAAACAAAAAAAACGCATTTTTTTTTTTCTGGGGCCATGGGGATCTTCATTGGTCTAATGTATTTGCTGTACTTTCTTTTTACTGTGCTTAAGGTTTTAAGCTAACGTGCTTGTTAAATTGACACCGTTATCTGTATATCACAACAGTATCCTATCGTATGCAGGAAAAAGTTGCTGTAAATGCGCCCCAAATTAGATCCGCTGCTCTTTCGATGTATTGTAATTCTAGAAATGTCTGCATTTCAAAGAACGAAACATTTGGGTTCCCGCCACAGCTAAATTTCAATATACCGGGTGACATTTCCCCCATCCTGCAATACGCTTGGAGAGAACGGACTCTTGTCACTGCAAGTGTCCAGGGCCCATCTGCAGAAAAAAATAAAAGCTTTCAGGGTGAAGGCCTTTTCTGTGAAAAAAGTCATCCTCTGAGAAGCATTTATACACATTACCGTTTTAATGCCTTTTTTAAATAAAACACTGCATGACTGCGGAATTGCATATCTGCATATTACTTTAATTTGCAAGATTTTATATGCATTTCTTGTGTTTGGTTTTTAACTTTACTTCAGGGTGTTTTATTGGTCAAATATGCTACTGTATTAACTTTTTTTTTGGTTTTAATTTTTAAATTTTTGGTTTTTACTGCTAATTAACTTGGTTTGTGTTAAGTAAAAGTTAAATCACACTGCAAGCTGTAGGAAGACTTGTTCTAGAAATACCCAGTGATAGAGACTTGATTAATGAGTTTGAACTGTTACTGTTTAACAATTTGTAGACTTGTGGCTTTTTTTTTTTTTTTTTGCTTTGGATTTCTATGCTACACTAGTTCGCCATGTAGCAATTGCACTGTGCAATATTACAATATGAGGACTGGGAAAATTTTTTATGGATGTAATGTCTCTTACAGTTTGCGATAGTATTTCTTTCTAGTTCTCAGTGATTTAAATGTGACCAAGCCTTCTGTACTTTGTCACAAAAAGCGGGTTTTCCAGGTGACTATTTTGGTGAGTGTCAAAATAAGAATTTATGGTGTATTACTGTCGAGATTCACTTTGAATTAAAATATATATTGCAGCAGATGACTTTCGGTGGCTTTCATTTTTTGCTCTGTTACATCAAGGCTGGATTAAGGTATTAAGGTATTTCCCGATGGAAATTCACAGGGAGGGCGCTGAAATTCTGATATAATCATTCGACTAAGCTGCTCTTCCTTCTGAAATTTAAAATTTTATTAACTTTCAAGGTTTGCTCAGAAGGATCTTGAGAATCTGCCTGTAGTGTCGCCAAACCTTGAAGGTTCTTTGTTCCGCATGTCCCACATTTACGACCTTAGGGAAAGGTTATCTGGCCCAGATACCAGCAGATACGTCGCTGCTGCTGAAGCTGGTACCCAGCCTGTGGCAACTGCTGCTTGGCCAGCAGGAGGGTGGTCCCGCTGCTGCAGGTGGCCCCGCACGGTCAGCGACTCCAGATGGCCAGCCTGGTACGGACCAGACGTCCATGGAAGGCACATTTGCTGGTGCTGCTGCCGGCCAAATGTGCTCCTTCTGCCATGGTGTTACAGTGCCTGCTGAAACCTAGTGGATTGGGAGCTGCCACGAAGCAGGCTTTTGGGTATGCGTATCTGTGAAGTAGCGTGGTTCCTGTGCTTAACGTCCCCTTTCAGGCGCTGTCGTGAATGAAATGTAAAAGACTGAAATGACAGTGCAATATATCTGTGATACCAAAATACTTGAGAACTGGCAGAAAGCTTTACTTTGCTAAATACGAGGTGCTGCCGTTACTGACCTTTTACAGTTGTTTGCTCTTCAGTGCAAGTTGGTCGTACTGTCTGCAAAGCTCCTCCCGCAGCACTACACCTTAGGCTACGGGAAAACACATCTGTTAAATTCTACAGACACCTCTGCTGCCATGAAAGCTGCTTTCTTTTCATTCTTTACAGTTAGACTCACGTCTTGTTGACTTTTAAATGGATGTTGGTATCTATATCCCACATTTCCCATAGAAACTAGGGCCCCCCTGCCTTGGTGTATTTTGTACTCTCAATTTTTTTTTTTTATTTTGTACTCTCAATTTTGGCAACATCTAACAAAGAAGGAAAGGCTGCCTGAGCCTTTCAGAGGGAATGCTGTGAAGTCTATGTCACAACGTCTGTGAAGTCCTTTCCGCTCTTGCTTTCTATTAGTGATAATGCCCAGCTGTCCCCTCTGCTCTTTCCTGTCCTGTGGAAGGCTGGGACTAGGACAGAGTAAGCAACTTTCCTCTCAGCTGCCTTTAGGATGGCTAACACTGGTTTAAAATCTGCTGAGTGTTTTCCCTGTCACTAAAGGCAAAGGACAAATATATACTGCGGTTGGGAGAGCAGATTCATTCAAGGAAAAGCTTTCAGAGTCAATGGGGCTGTCACATGCTACAGATGGGTAGCGGGACAAACTGGTTCAGAGTGATGCTACGTTCCCAGAATGAATTGGCTTGGGTTTTTGGCTGGAGAGGTGATTCGTCTCTGGGAGGCAACAGAGAAGCCACTGTTGGTATCGCTCACAAAGCAGTACAGTCCTGACCATCGTGATAGATTCACGTGAATCACTCCAGCTGGCACGTACAGTGACTTCAGCGCCTGTAATGAATGGAGGCAGCGTGAGTCAAAGTTTCGGTAGGGTTGTGAAATACTATTGCTCCCCGCTTAAAGAGCTGTAGCTTCCTGATAGGCCTGCAGTGTTTGGCATGCACATCGCATGCAGCCAGAGCGCTGGGGAACGCCGGCGAAATGCTGTAGCCCTTCCTGCCTCTCCTCCCACACTGAGTGACGGGCTGACTGAACCGGTCAGTCTGACGTCCCGCTGTGCAGGAAGGCATATTAAATCACGGGTAAGGTTTGATGGTGATTGATGTTAATTATGTCTTCCTGCCTTTCACCTGTGAGAAGGTGCATTTTATCTCTTAGGAGAGTTGGGTACACACTCTAAGCAGATTCAGGTAATTCTAGCTGCCCCTGTCTTGGGGAACACCACTGAATATTCCTTGTTAGAATGATGACGCTTCATGCCGGGAGGCTGAAAATACACATTTGAATGGATTCTTCTCCTTAAATCCTGAAGTAGCAGGTTGAGAGCATCTGCACCCTGTTGGTAGAGGTGCCTGGAGACTGGACTCAATCTGTGGTTGTATTTGTGGACTGAGGTGTTCATAAATTTGGCCTATTTATTCATCAAAATGAAAAATGCTGACTGTTCTGTTGCAAAGACAGACCCTGGCCTGCCGCCTGCTTCATGGAGAAGTCGCTACATGGCCACCAGTCTCTCCTCATCTATAGGTGAGATTCTAATCTGTGAGTTCCTTTATAAAGACAAGCAAGACTCAAAATGATTGTGGTAAGTCTACTGCAAGCAAGGCAATTTTGGGTCTAGGTTTTAGTCATCATTTCAACCAAGGTCATACAGATGATGTCAACCTATTGCTCTTGGGCAAAGGCAGGAGGATCCTACCTCACGCAAACATGAATTTTGGTCTCAGTGTGTGTGGTTTGTTGTTACGCAGCACGGTAGATTAGTACTTTTCACCAGCAAGAGGCATACTGGTCCTGTGGAGGAATATTCAGTACATCTCCTCAACCAAGTAGAGTAGACCTTCACTGGCATGGAGCATCTTGATTCTTTATCCATAATGAGACACCTCTTCCAGAATCTGGGCTGTTTTCTAGCATTAAGGATTCCGTAACTGAGAGGAAACCAGGTTACAAGTACATAAACTTCACCTCCCTGTTCCACGTGGGTAACCTTGGAAGGGAACATAGGGGCAACACACAGGTAACGCTTACAAAAAAAGGTACCTGATATCAAGTATACAGAGCATTTGCACACTCTATGAGAACTTATATGTAGGAAAGAAAATCTCAGCACCAAGCCTGGATGCACAGGTGCCCCCAGAGGCTAAAATTCCCTTTCTGGAAAATGAAGACACATAGGATTGCGAAAGGTAAGTTTACAGTTACTTGGTAAAACTTCAGTGTTTTTTCACTAGCTGTAAGAGATCTTATCCAGTCATCATTCTGGAAAAGACATATTTTTTAAAGCCTTTGAAATAAAAACGAAATCTGCTGGGAAAAAAAATAATAATTTGTATTCTGTACATAATACTTACACACACACACATATATACTGTATAATGAAAAATTAAGACTGTAATGGTTGAGAGCTAGATCAGGAAAAAGCACTGTCAAAATCAGCTTACTGATGGATGTACTGCAAAGATTGTGTAATGACAAAATCTAGAAAAATAGCAAAATGATGAAATGGGTTTTAGACAGGACGCCATAAAATTAACAAAAGGTACCACCAGAGGGCCCCGCACTAAATACGTTGGCCCTAAATAAACCGGAGTGATGAGTAAGCTATCCATTTTACTATAATAATCATACAACTGCCATCTTTTCTCTGTGGATAGTCATTAGCAGTCATCATATGGAAACTGATTTTGCATAGAATGAATTAGCGATTGGAGGAAAAAAGTGAGTAAAAAGGCACAAATGGGAGGTGTTAGTGGCTGAGTAATTGTATTGGTGACATTCGGAGTGCGCTAAACTAGTCAGCTAAATATGTCATTATGGGTCATCATGACTTTGGGGATGCTGTGAGGAGCTGGGCAGCAGGATGTCAAGCTGTGGCTAGAGCCCGTGCTGGGGTTTGCTCTACCTCGAACTTGGCTTGTAAGAATTTATCAGAAAGACTCCTTGCTTTCTGCTGGAATTGCTGGGAGGCCGGGACAGCTTTTCTTCACGTATAAATTCCACTGCACCCTTTCGGAATCACCTCCCGCTGTCCTGGAGCATGTTCTGCCCTGAGCCCACCTTTGCTTTGCTCCTTCTCCCACCACCACCATCTGTTGGCCACAGACATGATCTGGGAACTAAAAGAACTCAAGGATGCAGTGCCAGGAAAGGGAATGACATTAGAATAAAGAATTCACATTACCTCTGCTAAAAATACTAATTACGGAAAACCATAAACAAATTGCCATGATGTTTGGTCTGACTGTGACTGAGGCAGCTTCTGCCTTTTGCCGGGGCTCACCTTCTCTGATCTCCGTAATACGTTTTACATGCGGGTTGGTCTCCTGGTGTACCTTTAAGCATCCCAGAGGCAAACTGTGTCCTTCGAAGCTCCCCTTTCAGCCTGAAGGTCTGAGCTCGGTCATGGGCAGGGACAGGGTGGCCGAGTGAGTGAAGGCAGGAGAGGGGTGACAGGAGAAGACCTTTCCTGGGCTTGCACCCTGGGTGGCTGAGGTCGTAGCTGCCCATTTGCTCAACCCCTGCGGTCTGCTCCAGCTTCTTTATTCTCAGAGCTGTTTTCTGCACTGGCAGAAACGCTGCCAGTGGTGCTCTGCACGGTGGCAGGGCTTGGGCTGCCTCCCAAGAAGAGGTCCTCGCTCTAGAGGTCCCACCTCAGACAATGAGGGCCACCTTTGAAGAAGTCCTGGCCCGGAGACTCACAGGAGCATCAGCCGGCAATAAATGGCTCCCAAGGTGAGCAGAGAAGGACTTTTAGTCCGGCCAGGTCACAGGACCACTGTGAGCGGGCGCAGCTTCCTTTACACCCAAAAGGTAGTGCTGGGCACAACTGCTTCAAAACAGGAGGGGAATCCGGGCCAAGAGCTGTTATTGCGTTCAGCGTGCCCTGGCAGGCGCAGAGGGGGAAGCCTTCCCCCACCACCCGTTTCCCCCCGGCTGCGGCGGCCGCTGGCCCGGGGCACCGGCCCGCGCTGGCCACCGCCCGCCCGGCTTCTCCCCGCTTCCCCGGGGGAGACCGCGAAGGGCACCGGGGCGGAGCAGGCGGCCGGGGGGTGTCCGGGGATGGGGG
>VXBH01003049.1:552415-582281 GCA_013400035.1 Rynchops niger | reverse complement strand
TGTCTTCCGCATCTTTTATTTATTTATTTATTTATTTATTTATTTATTTTTACCGCTCTTTGAGGCTCATCTGCGAGCAGGGGGTGCTCGGGGTTTCTGCCTTCTCCTGCGCTGCCTTCGTCTCGCCTGGCTAACGCACAAATAGCAGCTTTTCCTATGGGACAGGCTGGTTGGACCGGGGCTTGTTCCTTGCAGAGAAGGAGGGACGGGCAGAGGCTTTTGTTAAACCGAAGGATCGTTTCTAGTGATTCTCTGTGTGTGTGTGTGGCGGAGAAGAGGGGAAGATAAGGAGGCGTTAGGAGAGGGCAAGCTCTGCTGAGATCCGAGCGCTACATATCTCAAATGCGGCTGAGAGCTTCAACGATTTTGGGTTATATTTTTCCTGTTTCCCTTGACTTTTTGAGTCAGGCGGTATCCTGCGCTCTCCCTACTTCTTACGGCAGTCGATATACTCGGTGACCTCAATGCAGAAAGGATGGCTGTTGCTAGTAGTTATTGTATGTGCCAGATACAGATGCCAAATATAATTCTAAGGCTGTGCTAAAATAATAGAAAGAGGCTAAAATTGATATATGGCTAGATTAATCCTGTGTATTTAAGAAAGGAGTAGGGATGTGGATCCACATTTCAAAGCTGTTAACACGAATGTACAGTAATCATATACAATTGATGTCGGTTTTATAGCCATAACATCGTAAGGGTTCTCATTTGCAGGTTGTAGGTTGGTGGAGCAGTGCCTCATACTTCATTACTTGTTCTGGGCATGTAAACACTGCGGTTTGATTTATCTCTATAAGATAAATTGACCCATGATCAGAGGGATGGCTGATTTTTTACCTGTGCTTGACAATTCAGTCTGGATTTCACATGAACTCTTGCGCCACATCTAAATTATGAAATGTATCTTCACTCGGCGGTAGCCAGTGTCCCAGAGCTGAATTTTAAAAGCTGGTGTATTTCTGACAATGGAACAAGACACCTCTTCACCCTTGATCCCTTGATTCAAGAGTAGGATGAAAAGTATTGGTATTCTCTTTCTTCCTTCGTGGTCTGTATGTTTTTATAACACAGCCATTATCTCAATTTTAAGTGAGGAAATCCAATAGAGTTAAAAAATAGATTTGTAGGTATCTCATAGCCTACAGCTTGAAAAAAAAGAGGTGAGAAGCTAGAATAGTGCCAAGCTGAAGAACATAATGATAGTATGCATAGCGCACACGGTGAAAAATACTGTCACCGATAGTCATTATCTGGGAATTTTAGACGATCAAGTAGTTATGTTAAGGTGCTTAATCTGTTGTAGTTAATAGCTTTGAGGATTACAGCTGAGATTGCAAATAAAACTTTATTAGTCCTATGCGGTGTTTATCAGTAGTTATGATTGCTAAGGTGCATAAATTTTGTGTGGATCAACCTAAATAGCTCTGTCTTGCGGTGAGATAGACCACATGAAATGCATCTCCCATTGAAGTCAGGGGCAAAACATACAGTAGAGCCAGATTTTCAATCAAGAACATGAGTTTTTGTCCAAGAAGGTTAACTTCTGTATGTTTACATAGGCCAGGCTACATGTAGTTCTGGATTTCTGTTAAGCAAATGTGCTTCTGATGATTTCTGTGATTATTACGGTAACGCACGCGGTTCATAGAGCATGTCTACTGCCATTGAAGTCCAAGTGGCGTTACGTGATGCATTAAACACTGGGAAGAGCATTTCATGCACCATTTTTTTACTACAGCTTTCTCCACTGGTGAATATTTGCGTCTTTGGCAAGATTCTGTCTGTACGTAGGTGCACACTCACAGATAAATGCCTGGCTCTTCTGCTGGGTTTATGTGCAACACGCGGCATCGCTGCGTGTGAAGGCGAAGCAGGGGAGTCAGGGTATGGAGGGTAAAGAGAGAAGTTTTGCTCTGGTGCTAGTGCTTCGGAAGACAACTCATGATGTTTCCTGATCCCTGAGTTGATTTTAAATAGCTGTGGTAACAATATTTCCTTTGACCTCAGTAAAAATGCAACACAAAGGGAAGAGATCTCCCTGAAAAGAGATCCTGACAGGACGAGGTGTTGGGCTACCGGGCGCTGGGAGCAGAGAGGTCGGTCATCTCTCTGTTAGGGGCTCACAACGAGACCTCAGTGGTGGTCCCTGCCTCCTCGGGACACTCTCACCGGCCGGTACCACGTGATTCTCGTTCCAAACAGCAGATGAGAAGCTTTCTTTTTAATTTTAGAAGTATTTTGTGTTTCTTTAGCTGGATACATACAAAACTGCTCAGTGGCATACAGAGTTAATCATTAATTTCAACAGTATGTCATCCCCGGGACCACTGTTTGAATTCAGGTTGAAAAATAAAATCATGTTGTCCACCATAATCAGCAGTACATAACTGTGATTTCTGATGGATTGTAGAATAGCGAGTGCAAAAACGCAGTCGAACTGACTATATCTGTCAGGAAAGGGAAAAGTAGCGAGCCAGAAAATGAATGAGGGAAGGTGTTGTTTTGGGTTGTGTTCTACCATGCTCCAGCCAGGTAAAACTCCCCCGTGAACCAGAGCCATGAACTGTGGGCAACCATTTTCCCTGGGGGAAGAAGAGAGAGGTGGTTTCTGAAATGGATGGAACTTTGAAAGGCAGCTGTCGAAAGTTGATCTGGTCTCAGCGGACCATCTCGCAGCCCGTAAATACACACGGCGCTATTGTTTGAGTAAAACCGAGGAAAAGGCACGGTGCTCACAGTTGTGCTGCCCGTGAGCTTAACCAACTGGTCCAAGAGGCTGCAGCGGGGGGCCTGGGGAAACAAAGTTTTTAGAAACGTTAAAATACACCTTTTACATTTTCCATCATCTTTTATGCTTGTTTGTGTAGCCTGTTTGAATGATAAACTTGTCAGGGAAAGGTCCATTTCTTCCTGCATTTGCTGAACACCAGCACAGTGAGATCTCACCTTAATTAACAACGGTTTCAAAAACAATAACGACACCTCCAGCGCAGTGGCTGCTTCTCGCAGCTGGAGCTTTGATTGAACAACTCGGAGAGTGCTCTGTGCCAGCTGCTAAATTGCCAGTCCTGCCTCCTACGGACCGTGGCTCCCGATGGATGGCAGCTACCTGAGCACTGACCCAACGCCTCAGCTCCTGCGACTCCACAAAAAGCGCCAAGATTGGCACATCTGGAAGTGTACGTGTCGCTGTTCCCATTGCCAAAGGAGCTGCTGCAGAGGCGAGGGCCAGGAGCGTGTCGAGGAGCGAGTCGATCCCTAGATCCGGGTCCGTGTTGAGGAAACTAGTGAGGATGTAGAGAAAGGCTCTCTACGCCTCCTGAGGTTGCTCTCCAGGATTACCAATCCAGCATTTTAGGAAATCAATAGTTTCAGGTTGGTCACGTTGCTCTTTTTTTATATTCTGTCTGATTATCTCAATAGAATAAAATACGCGCAGATATCTACCCTCTGAAAGAATAGTGAAAAGTTCAAATTCTGACTCATTCTGTTCAAAACAAAATGTGAATCTGCAGCATGGGCTGAAAGAATTAGGCCATCAGGAGCACACAAAAAAGTGCTTCTTTGGGTGGATTTGAAGATTTGATGTGTACGCGTGGTATAGACCCACCAGTCAGGAGTTCACAGAGTCACAGAATCACAGAATCGTAGGGTTGGAAGGGACCTCTGGAGATCATCTACTCCAACACCCCTGCCAGAGCTACCTTCTTCCACTACATTCCCAATCTGAGTTATTCCTCCCATTAGCTGATAATAAATAATCTGGTTTTAGAATTCATAGAATTTAATATGTACCGAAACAATTTAAATGAAACTGTTCTCTGCGGATTAAGGTAAGGAACTTGTATCCGAGACGAGGTTGAAGGGTGTCCATGTTTTGCCTGTAAGGAATGCTGACTGGCTGTGTGAGAGCTATGGTTATAGAAGAACTTTTAAATCCTATTTGCAGTTGTGTTCAGTCACCCGGTCATGTATTGGATAGCTCGCATGCTCTGTATTATTTTCTGAAATCTTTTACACTTGCTTGAGGTCAGGTTGATGAACAAGAGGAAGGGGACTGTGAGTAATTTTCTGTTTATGGCATTTTCTCAGTCATGTGGGAATGGTTGTTTTTGCTGAAGGAAATACTGAATGGTATTTGCATATGAATTCAGGCTTCAATGTCCAAACATGTCAACATTTCATTAAAAGAAAATGAGCATTTCAGTGGTTATTTACTGTTTTAACTCCATTCTGCTGAGTCCCAGGAAGGAACTTGTGCGCTTACTAAATTCATCTGCATTTTACTGCTAATAGTGAGGGCCGTGGGTGAGACACTGCATTCCTACTAGCAAGGTGGGATAGCACTGGCGGGCTTTGGACATAGGGCATTTCTCAGCTAAAACACCCCACAGAAAACCATTCCCAATGAGGGTATTTAGTTAGGGGAAGTGCAGGACACAGGAAAAACAATTTCTGTACATCTCACGCAGAGTAATTCATAGTATGGCGCAGTTGGTCTTTGTGCCTGAGATTGCCTCTCGTGTATTAAGGGTCAGGTTCATGAAGAAAAGGCAAACACGTTTTCTAGAAATTAGTTTTAAAAAAAATTCAAGGAATAAACACTTGTATACTTGAGTTGAGTGAGTGCAGGAGTTTTCCTACCAAAAGAAAAAGAACAGAAAAAAAATCCAGGTCAAATAGGTTGGGACAGAGCACGGGAGCTAGCACTGTATCTGCTGGAGTGCTTGTTCAGAGCCTGTGCTGGGGCAGGTGAGAGCACAGCTGTACACAGGACCAGAGGTGAGGAGCTTGCACCGCTGTAGCCTGGGTGACACATCTCCTTTCCGTGCAGCCTCCTCTGAGACAGCGAGGTCCTGCTGTCCCTGGCTCGCAGCAGGCAAAATTATCCTTTATCCACCATTCACACAAACAGCTTCATTCTGGTGGCCCTTGTCACCAGAGCATTTGAGACTTCTATAGTCGTTGCTGAATCACTTACATATAAGACAGGAAAGACTTATTTTTACAGTTAATGGTCTCACCTGTGATCACTCGCGCAGTGTCTTCTTCATTCACGGTTTGAGGCTAGGGTGGCAGCTCCAAGAGGAGTTGTGCAGAAGACGGGCCACTGCTATGAACTTTGTCTCTTTCAAAGGTTAGTGAAGCCTAAGAAGCAAAGATTTTCGGACTCCATAAGTTAATCTTTAGAGTTTATCAAGAGAGTAATGAAACGATGTTTTGAAAAAACCACCAGGGTCTTCCCTTCTCTCTCATTAACATAACTTCCAATAGTTTTGGATTTGAAAAGGTCTGTGACCGAAGATCTGGAATTGAAAAAGAAGCAAATAAGGGCAAAGTCCAGGCTTTGAATTGACATTTTAGCGGCAGTCCTACACACGTGCTGTAAATGGAACATGTGCGTCTCGGAATGGCTGTCACAAGAAGAAAGGCCAGCAATGTTCTTAAAGTCTGAAATGGAGATACGGCGCCGATAGGTGTCTGAAGTGCATCTTTGAACACAGATGATGCTTTTAAGGGCCTCTCAGCAGCTGCTGTAACTGACTCAGTTTGACTACTCCCTTTTAAAAAGAGGAGTTATTGCAGAAAATGGAAGGTCTGAAGATATCAGTTCTGTGGGCCCCCTTTGGGTGAAAAGAAATTATGTTATTAATGTTTACATAACAATTACTTTTGCAGATATGAGATATATACAGTGTGTATAGTTAAATGTAACACACACAATATTTCTATTTGATCTTAAGGTTAAATGAGGGAAAATGCCTTTCTGGATTCTGGGAGCAGCAGAAAGGAAGGAAAAATCAAAGAACATTCAAAGATAGAAAAAAAAAATAAATCCAGACTTAGGAGACAGGGCTTGTTTCCGCATTTTCTCCACTACACGTTGCTGTAGATTTGAAACTATCTGCAATACCTTGTCTATCATTTTATCACCTGTTAGGTGATACCTAACCAGTGTTGCTCCTTTAAGGAAATACCTCGGTTGATCCCTACTGACTTTGAATAGGAAGAATACATGGGAGAACTTAGAGGAAAAACTATGCAAGACTGTAAACACAGAATGTAAGTGTTCTGGGCATATTCTCCCATTCTCAGGTATGGTCACCAGGTTTGATGCATCAGCTAGGGAAGCAGCAGTAGCTCTTCTTTTGAAATTTCTCCTGAATTGCCTTCATGTGTATGTGTTTTTCTTATTATGACTAAAAAGCCTGTATGTTGCATGTAGAGATTTTGGTTGCTCTCTAGGAAAGCCTTTGTACACGATATACCTACTGCTCGTGTGTTTTCCTAAGTGCTCGTGCAGATGGGTGGTGATAAAAAATTCCTGAAGCAAGCCAATATAAATTAAAATCCATCCGTATGCCAGGTGATAAAAAAGCAGCAGAACTGTCCCGCATCACTCTGCTCTTTAGGGATGTGACGATCTCACTGCAGCATCCTAAGCTGAAAGCAAGTAGAAATTCTTTAAATAAATTGTTGCCCTGTGTTTGAAAGGTATGGATTTTGTATATTAAACTTTATATAGTCACTAGCTTGGATAACACAAGAAGATTGTTACATAAATATGTGTAACTCACAACGCTAAGAGACAGATGTTTTTAAGTGTTAGTAAGTCAAAAGAAAGGCTAAACATTTAAATGCATGGAAGTTAAAATGTCAAAAAACAGATTCCAAAGGAATGGGAAACAAAGATGTTTTAGTTTTTCATGGTATTTCTTAGGCAATGAAATAACTGAGGCCAGCAAAATATGTTGGCAACCAATGTGAAAAGGGTAAGAAAAGAGTTGAAAAATGGAAGTTTATCCTTGGAAACAGTTTGCTACCAAACAGTGGTTCTTTGTTTTGAAAATAATAAAAATGACTTAGATTACATGATGTTGTTCATCACTGAAGTTATGAAAAGCTGATTTAAAAGAAACCGTTACAGACTTGCCTAGTTCTTTCTTTGTGTAGTTTTCTTCTAATCTGATGAGTAGCTTTTGCAGATGAATGTATCAGCGATGAAAAATTGGGTTTTTAATAGGGGTCATGGCTAGTTAAGAAAGGGAATGCATTTTTACAGTTTTCCATCATTGTAATATGTCCTTTATGCAAGGTCTTTAAGCTGAAATTTTTAGGGGTAGTTTTAAGAAATCCTTAAAACTGATGGGTTTTGGTTTTATTTAGCATATTCTTCTCTGGCCTTCCATGATACTGTAATTTTAAAAATGCTTCTCTGCTCCTGTGGTAAATCACCTTGGCTGAATGATTTTATGACCAATGTGGGCTTGAACTGGTGTAGCAGAGCAGTATTCTCAGCTGGGTTTGTCTAAAGTTCTTGATGCTCAGCAACTCTGAAAGTCTCAAACCCTCCCCCCCCCCTTTTTTTTTTTCTGAGTGTAGCTGCTGAATTATATATTCACATAAAAGTAGACTTGAAAAAACTGTCCGTTGTTGACTGGCAGTCTGTAAACATACTTGAAATTGCCCAGCTTTTGCTTGGAGTGGTTGGTAACAGAGATGGTTTCAAAGCTGCAACCTGCTGAATTTATCAATGTGTTTCCCTGTGCAAGGTTTGGTATCCACCATTCATTGCTGTTTGAAAACAAAGGTTTGACTTATTGCAGAATTAGAGCTTGGGCTTTAAATTGGCTACAGGCGGCAGTCTTTCGCTAGGCAAATCAAGCGGGAGTGTCGATGAGGCTTTTTATGGGGTGCTCTTTGTGGCTCTACTGCTATTAAAAAAAGCACTATTTTCTATAGTTACCTTTTATTTTCTTTGGCTAATGAAACACCTATAAAAAGGTTATGGAGTCCTGTTTCATAATTGATATGAAATTATTATTTTCAAAAGGAATTTTACCACATTGTCACCTACAAAGAACTCTGAGACACCTTTATGTTTTACTGGGAAGCCATGTACAAAAATCCTGTTGACGAGCTTGGGTCGTTCCTGAACACGTGCAGCATTTCCTCTGGTCAGTCATCTCATACCCAAAAGAGTAGTCCAGGTTGGAGGAGGCTGGTGATTGGCCGTAAGAGAGAGTATAGAACATGGAAAAAAATGTATTGGTAAAAAATTTGTAGGTATTTAGGTCACAAAGAAGTCCCTGACATCAAATTTGTCTTCTGCGTAATGCGGACCATAGGATTTTGCTTTATTAGTGACTGATACAAGTGTGGCAGCTCGGGATAGAAAATAACCTTTAAAAGATTATGTGGTCCTAATTAAATTTTTTTCAGGGGCTGGGCAGTTGAACACAAGTATTGGTGAAGGGTGTTACTATCGTGTTTGGAAATTTATATAATTCCAAAACTGGGTTTGTCCCACTGTGTTTTCTGGCCATCCTGTCTACCAGACTGAAGAGCTCTGAAATCTCTTTTCCATGCACAGCTGCTCCTACACTGTGATCAACTCATGCTTTTTGCTTTGAGTTCTCAGATGGTTCAATCAAAGGCGTATTTTCCACATCTTTCATCATTCTTGTGAATCCTTTTTGAAGTCTTTCCAGTCTGATGTCCCTCTGGAGCTGCAGCCTCTGGAGCTGGTCTGGTATTGCTCGTTCCTCAGGAACGGGCATCAGCATCAGTGTCAGATGTAATATGATCTTTTGTTGTAGTGCTGGTCTCCCAGTCGTAAGGATTGAATTAAGATTACTCCTGTAGGAGTTGCCATTTATCAGATTATTCACCTCTGTTGCTAAGATTTATTTTTTTTTAGAGTAAATTTACCCTGCAGACTTTGGTATAATTGGGAGAAGCAAGAATAACAACCCCTGAGGCTACAGTGCTTCTCCTACTTGTGGAAGCCGCAGTCTGCTCAGTAGACATAACCCTTCATCATTGTTCCCCTCCATAGACACTCTTATCCCGTGAAATTGGTCTATAGTCTTTATTTCCAGATGTGTAGCCAGATCTGATACTTGACTGCATCTGCCTACCTGCTTCGTTGCTCATAACTTTCCCAGTCACCATCTGAGAACTTTTATCAAAGATAGTTTTGACTTCCTCCAGGTTACTGATAAAAATGTTGAGAGCAAGGCTGAGAATCAGTCCCCATGGGAGTCTTTTAGAAGCGTTGCTGCTCCATTTAATCATTTCAAATCTCTTACATATGCACCGTATTAATTTTATATTTTATTAATCAAAATGTGATATATAAAGTCAAGCGCCTCATTGAGATCTAAGAATATTAGATCAAATTTGTGGTCTGATAGAAATATAAAATGAATTTAAAGTGATTCATTGTCTGTAAAAATTCGTTCCTGAGCATTAATTATTCCGTCCTCTTTTTGTTCATCATTAATCAAATCCTTTCTCTGCTAATCCAGTCCATCAGAAGCAGCAATATCAAAATCTCTATTTGACAGTTCCCATTTACCCTGTTTAAATGTCACAATATTATAGAACAAAGATAAATACTGTTCTTTGTTTGCTTTGTTTCCTAGCACTAGGAATAAGCGGACAATCGGCAATTGAGAAACAAAAAAGTCTAATTCAAAACCAGTCAATGCCGCTTCACACTTCCTCTAGCTGTAGGACTCACTGCCACAAAGATGGGTCCTTTAAGAACCTCCAAAATGTAGGTCCGGCTCACTCTTTGGTAGTGCCTGGCTGCACCGACTGACAGAGACTGGACGCATCCGGTTTGGTTCAGGATGGTATTTCCTATGTTCCTGTGTGGACAAACAGAATATCCAAAATTTGAATCACTAGCACTAAAAGAATGTAAACTGGAAATGGAAAAATGCATGGAAAATAAACTCCTGGAAAACCATACTCTACTTGGGCACAGGGGACACTTCTCCTGAGGGCTCCATGCCTTACGTGTGTTTCGTGAACGACCATGGAGACACCTGGAAGTCAACGTGTGTCCCTGGGGTCGCTGTACACAAGCACGCTCAGGCCTGTGCTGCCTTCCCGCTGCGGCCGAAATTTGACACCGATTTGTCAAGCCAAGTGCTGAGAGCTGTGCACAGGAATGAGTTTAAAAGAGGTGGGGATTAAGGATTAGATAAAGAGCAGAGGACAACCATACCTAGTTGAATAGTCTTTGCAGTTGCAAACCGTCTGATATTCTTTTCTTTGTAAGTATTTCAGGCGGATGTGAAGGGATGCTAGGTGAACACTGCTAAGACTTTATTCCTCGCATGCATCTAAAGAGTTGGGGTATTGGCATTGTAACAGATAGAGCTTGAGCTCTTGTTCTTCTTGCAAAAATTTATTTGGGAGTTGGAAATACGCTTGTGAAAATCCTGGCCGGGATGGAGGCCACAGAAACCCAATCGCTGGTTTTCATGTGGGCGACATTTCAGTTGTTTCGTTTTCCTTTCGTGATGATTTTGGCTTCCTTCTTTTTGCAGCGTGGGTCTCAGTGTCCTAGGTAGGCGACTGGAATGGCGTTTTAATAATTATCTCCTTTTTGTCCTCTAAACGTCCCCAAGGCAGCAATTAATGAAACTCTTGGAATGCTCGTAGGGAAGCACGTATAATGCTTATCTGAAATCAGACTATATTCCTTCACCACGCTGCAGAACGCTGATCCCTGTTAGATGAAATGGCTGGGCAGTGTGTATTTTCTTGGAAAGCCAACAGCTCATTTGAAAAATCAGTGGTGAATTAAAAGTAATAAATAATGAAAACAGGACTGAGATAATAAAGTATGGAATATTCCAAGTTTATCAGATATTTTAATATATCCAGTATTTTCAGTGTAATGCAGATAATTAAAATCAGCCCAAAAAGATAATCTTACAGGAGCATATTCTGGGAACGCAATTTGTTTTCAACAATATTAACTGTAGGCTACAATAACGTAGCGTATTATGAGAGTATATATGGGATAGATTTCTGTAGCTATTATTACAACTGTCCAGTCAAAGAAATCTCTCTGCATAATTTCTACAATTATTTAACTGCTAATTTGATTCTAAAATTGTCTTTCTAGGCAATTGTTGCTGAAATCAATGCTATCCGCTTGTGCACACAGAAAATTTCTTAACATCGTTGCAGCCGGCCTAAATTCGCTGTATTGATGTTGAATTGTTTCAACTGTTTGGGTATTTCCATGACTAATTAGGCCTAGCCATGGGTATTTTAGCTGTCAGGTCTGGTCTGGTCTTGCTTACGTGGGAAGCAAAAGGAGGCATCAGAGGGACCTCGGTGGGTGTGAACCAAGTCCCTGGTCTGCAAGTTGGGTCTGAAGTATGGGCTGTTTCTCCTGGGAAATACCGCTCAGTTTATAGAACCTGGGGCAGGCGTTTTCAATAGGAGGGATTTTCCCTGTTTGTACTGCAGAAATGACCAAGGAAATAGGTGAAACTGTTATGGGGGGCATTAAATATATAGGATAACACTGATGCTCTCCTAAAACAGATGCTTGAACAAATTAAAGTCGCCATTTTAAGGTGCCTAACAAGTTGTACTGCTATTCCCTTGAGCCCTTCAGTGACTAGAACAATGTAAATAAAACACAGTAAGGAATAATCTGGAAGCTAAATATGTGTAGTGTGATATTTGAGCTATTTATGCCTTCTTAAAATCAATTTTCCCCCTTAAATAAATGGCGGGTTGTTTCAGTAGATTTGATCATTAGCCCAAGAGCAGAATACAAAAAATACCTGTATTAGTTAAACCGATGAAATACTGAGATATCTGTGCCTCTGCTCCATGTGGATGTGACATTTTCAGGAATACCATGAACTTTATTTCGGTTCAGAGTGGCACGCAATTGTTGTTTTCATATTGCTGACTTCACTTTCTAGAAGAAGGAGGAAAAATGTAATGATTTTAGTCTTCTCACTCATGCTTTTTTTTTTTTTTTTTTTTTTTAATTCCAATACNTTTTTTAAATCCAAATACGCTTTGGTTGAGAGTGAAGACAATAGAGTGTATTGATTCACACTTCTCTCTTTATAAAAAGTTTGGTGTATGTTCTATCCTGGTTCCTTTGCTTTCATAGAAAAAAAACATTATAGCAATTATATAATGAAAATTAATGCCCTTTTATTACTGTTTTCCTGTATGAAGTAAGACTTATTCCCACCAGCGTAACACTTATAACCCTTTTGTTATATCAGTACTTCTCTCAATTATAATATTGGCATTTATTCTTGTAAACAATTGAAGGGCTGCCATTTTAGCTGATGCCAGAGTCTCCTTAGGGAAACTATTTTTTACAAATATTACCACTCTACCTTTGATAATTTCCCTGTCTAAAAGGGAAACATAATCTCACTTTGGAGCAAAGACTGTACTTTATTTGGTTTCTATTTAATACAAGTGGAGTCTTACAACTGAGGTGGCAATGTGATTTGGAAAACTTAGATTAAATGAAGCTTTATGCATTAATTGTTTTGTTGGTTTGTTTGGGTTTTTTTTTTTTTTTTTTCCTTTAAAATATATACCCTCAGTGTTAGACTGGCATTTAAATGAGGTTTCTGGTGCATGTTTTTGTCAATGAACTATAATAGGGATCATTTTTAAGTACTTGCCAATGCGTACATATCCCATTGTGTAGTAAGAATTGTTCTTTGGAGTATTTTTAGGCTCACTGGTTAAGCTGTCTTTGCTTGAGAAAACATCGTAATATTCAAGAAAGGAGACAGCGAAGTCACTTAAAAGTTCTGGTGTGGCTTTAAAGGTGTCTCCTGTGGCTCCCCCAGCACTTGGAGGGGGTTTTGTTTTCTCTCAGCTCGGGGGGTTCTTCATCTTCTTGAAGAAATAGTGAATATTCTGTCAGTATTTTGCAAGAAAAGAGATTAACATAAACTGAATCTGCAGGGTAGCATCTCCTTTTTATACTCGTGTTTAATCCTGCAGGTCTCACTTCCCTTCTCGAATTGTCTTTGTGTGGTGCTAACGCGTGGTGTAATTCCTGCTGCCAGAGCAAACCCCTGTGGAGAGAGCTGGGCCGAAGGAGCGAGTCCCAGCTAAAGCCCCAGCAAGTCCCAGGTGAGGCCCTGGCAGGGGCAGACACCATCCATGGGAGGGTTCACCTCCTCGGGGCTGCGCCGAGCACATCCCCTGCCCGCTGGGCTCCAAGCCAACGCGCCAGAGGTCCCACAGGCAGCGGCCAGGGCAGGTCTGCAGCCCAGAAACAGTCACTGTCTGCGGCGCAGTGATTTGTTCATTCGCCTGGAGTATTTCAGCTCTTCTGCAATGTTTCCATGAAGTTGTGCTGCTTGTGGGGCTTCTGTATAGTTTTCTGGGGTTTTGTGAGGCTTCTGTATAATGAGTACATTCTGCATTGAGGTCCTGCTCAATGTTTTCCAAATGCTGTATCGGTACATGCCAAATACTTTATGGTCCTTACTGGAGTGTGCAAGTGTCTGAAAGGTAGTAGTTACACTGCTTCTGGTGTCTGCTCGGGCTTTGATGCACAGCGCCTGATTACAGAGACTCTAAGAGATAATATGATGTACGCTTATTCAGATCAGCAGCTTTAAAGAATTAATTTACTTTAACTAGCATTTGTATCTGCTGTGTTGACAGCAGTATTTATATTCAGTGAACTCTTGCTTTTAAAATCCATGTTATTGCACATTTTGCTTCCAAAATTTCCTGAAGTGTAGGAGCACCACCAATGCTGACTTAGTAATACATTCATAGATCTTGCTGTATTGAAAACCATTTCTGTTCTTCATGTGTTTACAGTGAAACAGTTATCCTGGGATAGTTCTCACGGTAAATCCAGAGGCGAGAGAAGGCACCTATCCATTGTTTTTTGCTGAGTTAATCTCAGTGTAAAACATCAATTTTTCATCTCCACTTTATGTCAACTTTGGTTGACTCGGTTTAGACAGTCTGTGTAGTCCCAGTGCTATATCCCCGCTACAACTTTACATTGTTAGTCATCTCAGTGTAACAGCACTTTTTGGGGAGGTTTTGCAGAAAAGAGGCGATACGGCTCTGAATGTATTTCCCCCCAGCGCCACCTGCAAGCAGCGATGCTCTGTGAAGGCAGCGGGTCACCAAGACTTGGCCACCAGCACAGTAACATCGAACTCCTTCCTAAGACCCAGAGAGGCTGCTCCTTTCTTGGGATCGTCAGTCTCCATTTCGGCTTTGTGTTTTGTACATTCACTCAGGCAGAAACAAGTCATGCATTTCTAAGTTGACATATTTACCTAATTAATAGTTGGGTTGTTTTTTTTCCCCCAGACTAGCTGATTCGTACACTTTCCTGAGCATCTAATTTGATTTCTACATTAATTCCATATCAGGGAGTAATTAGAATAGGCAAAGAAAGAATAAGTAGGACTTAAGTTATGAAACAAAACTGCCATGTGAATTTATTGCCCGTGGTTCTTCGGGACCCAGTCATCTGCTACAACTTCTTTTAATAGCTCCTTCTGACTTTTAATGTGACCCAAACAAATGTAGCGGTTTGTTCTTGAGTTGCATTTGGATTCTGCTGCTTAGTTGGTGGCGCAAAACCCACTGAAAAGGGGTGGGGGCGCTGACCCTGAAGTCTGGCGTGCCCAAACCACCGGGGAGGTATTGCAGAGCCTGCCTCAAGCCCTCTGATGCGCCGCTATCTTCCCTTAGTCAGTTCACTAAGTGATGGTGCTGGCAGAAATCTTTTACAAAAATATTACTGGCTTCTGTGGGATTTTGTAAATGCAGCCATTTTCAATTCAATTTGAAAGGTAACGTGCAAGAAGAACACTAGCTAACATTTTGTAATATTTTGCTTACTTTCCTAGGGAAACAAAACAAAAGCAATGGATTTTACTTTTCCTTTTTTCCTTAGTCCATTTGAGAGACCAACAAACGTACAATCCTTTGGCCGGTTTCCATCAGGTTTGTCAGAGATAGAGATGTCTGCCGTCTCGGGTTCTTCCTGCTTTCACAGAAATCTGTGCCTGCAGAGATGGAAGGGAGCCGATAACAAAACGCTCTGCCGTTATCGGCCGTTTCCCAATGCTCCCAACCAGCAGAAGCGTGTGATGGAGCCAGCTGTCTCGGGGGCAGGCGGGGAACCACCATCTGAACACAGGGGAAGGGTTAGGGTGTCTGGGGTACACTGTGGGGCTTGGAGGTGCGGGCGGTGGGAGCTGGCGGCGCGGGAGAGATGGCTGAGGAGAAGGGATGGGGCTTCTGAGGGTGTGGGGGGAGCTGGGATGACTGTGCTAGCAGGATGCCTTCCCCAGCAATTCCTGGATTACTGCGGCAGGAGGGTCCTGGCCCGGACCCCGGCAAGCAAACCTGAGCTTTGCCGTGGTGCTGGGTAGGGAGCCAGGAGCCTCTTCGGGGCTTAGGGACAGAAAGCAATGACAAATTTCGGAACCAACTGACTTACAGCGGAACCGACTGCTATAAGTGCAACTGGAAAGGCATTATAAACACAGTTGTTGATTCATTCAACCAACAGAAGGTACCAAGTAATACAAATTAGCTCTTAAAAGGTCCGACCTATTTCTCCAGGCTTTTCGTATTTGAAACAAAAATCCTGTCAGCACACGGTCTTATTTATGCAAACACGTATACACATGGAATAGTCCTCTCTTATTCCATGGGCATTATCCTGCTGAGTACTCACTTGCAGCTCTAGGTCCTGTATGTACCTCTGTGGCAGCGATTGGAACTTGTCAGCAGTTTTCCACAATGCTATTGACCAAAAAAAATCCACAAAAAACCCCCTCAGCACACATTTTTGGAGAAGACATAAAATTTTATATTCTGTGTTCCAAGATATCTTGCAGTGTAGATACCAAGTGTCAAACACTCAACATCTTTCTGAAAATGGGTGTGGGTTTTTTTTCTCTGAGGGATTATTCAGAAATTGCTAACTAGTATCAAGTTAATGGGTTAATTCCAGAAAGAGGTGATGCAGATCTCTGGTGCTCAGCCTTTTCTTTGGAGAGAGAAAAAAAGAGGACACATTCCAGCATGTAGTTTTCAGATCAGTGATTTACATTTTAACAAAGTGTGATTTCAGATTTCAGGGTAAAACAAGATGAAATTAACATAAACTTTGGTGCAAAAATAGAAATATGTTCCAGTTGGAACTTGCAGAAAATGCTTAAAAGTAAGTAGCAAGTCAGGCTTTTGGAAGCTCCTCTCCCTCGGTCATCCCAGGTGCTGCCTCCTGGAACAAAACTAGGACCTGCTCATCGCTGCCTGGTCAGGGCTTGTGAAGGTGCTCCCATGGTTACAAGAGAGAAGCCAGTAAGAAATCACGCCTTTTTTGGATTTGTTGAAACGTCCCTGTAATTCTCTTTGTGTGTCAAACTGATGCGACAACCCGTAGTGTTACTCCTTGTGTCCTGATATTAGATACTGGAGTTAGTGGGTATAATATTGCAACCGAGATTTACATCAAAGCTTTCATGGGCCATTAGCTGAAGTTTTACAATATTCTGTTTCTTCTCACGTTTGTCGTTTTTGGCCTTTTGCCAAAGGAAAAAAAAATACTCAAAAGGACCTGAGGATCCCTAAGGCTTGGTTTTAAAAGTGCCATAAGTACTTCAGCTGGCAGCGCTCAGTGATTTTCAGGAAGACAGCAGAAGCCAGAGCCCTGACTCGTGAGAGTTACAAAGGTGTTTAGGTGCCTACAATTGCTGATGGGAGCCTGCAAGGTCGCCAGAGTAATTTAGGCACAGAAATTGCACTGCCTTTTCCAGGAGCTGGTGGCTTCTCAAGTGAGTGGGTTGTTCGGCAGCTCGTGGAGCTGGCAGCTCCCGCAAGTCTTACGAGGCACTTATATGCATCATTTGTAAATCTGCCCCTGAGGCACTCGTGATGAATTGTTCCAAGCCCTGTATTAGTTTCGTGTTTGTTTTGTCATCCGTGCAGGCACTGGCTTCTCTGATCTTTGTTTGCAAGGTTATGCATTGCAGGTTATTCTTTTGGTAGCTTTTGTTCAGCTCAGAGTATCTATATCTGCCTTTAGTGTTAAATACCGAAAGCACCAGCCCATCATGTTGCTGATACTAAAAGAATTAAAAATAGTTGGCACAAACCAGCATTCATTTTGCAGTAGTTAAGCAGAGTTGATACCATATGCTTGGGTTTTTCAGTACTGCCTGTGAGCAAAGGCTGCAGCTCCCTTCTCTGTCTCTGACCTGCGGCTCTCGAGATGGTGCACAAGTGCCCTTTTATAGGTGAGAAGAATCTTTGCCCCATGCATGTGTATTTCGTGCTCTTTCTTATGGCAATAAATATTTTGGTAGCTATGATAGACTGGCATATTAAGTAAATGCAGGTATTTGTTTGTATGTAGATGTACTGCTTGTATGCAAATGTATGTATTTCTCTATGCTCCTCCTTTTTTCCCCTCTGTTTCTGCAAGGTCAGCATCTGTTTATCTGAAGGTGATAGCTTTAAAGTTGTTGTTTTCCTGAATATTTGATCCGATATAGGGTGCCCAGCTCCGTGATTTATCTGTTAATGGATTAACAATCACTGCAATTTCACAATATATGAAAGAAATGGAAACTAGCTCTTTCCCGTCTTTATTTCCTCAAATTTGTATTCACTCATGATTTGCGTTTGACTTCAGAGCCACCCACAGTGCTTCACACAGGTTGGTTGTACCGAGATTGCCGCTGGAGCTGCAGGTGACTGTGCAGCAGCTGTGCACAGAGCAGGGTTTCCTCCTTGCGCTCTCTACCTGGATGTAGGTTTGCCTCTCACCCTGCCACGAGTGGCAAGGCTGGTCTCCCAGGTTGGCCAGTGGATGCTGAAAGGGTTACACCTCTGCTAGACACCGATTTGGGATGTTAAATTGAACTGTCTGTAGGATTTCTTCACGTTGTCAGGATATTTAACCTCATATTGCTCCTTTACTTTTCCAGACTTTGTCTTCCTTCCAAACTACCCTGTCTTTCCTCCACACACAGCTGCATTAGGTATCTGCCCAGTGGGAACTGGGCAGAATACCTGGAAATAATCGCGTTGGTTTGCCCTTTCACAAAATTATTTTGCAAAACTTATAAGAACGGAGAAAACCTTCCAGCTGCAGCCGCAGCTCCCTGCCTGCCAGCTGCTGCTCACATTGCATGCACACACAGACACAGAGACACACACACGCAGCCCGAGCTGGTGCTGCTCTCAGGATGGGGTGCTCCTGCGTGTGGAATAAGCAGCCACGTACTGCGGATGCCGCCGTATTTCATGCCAAAGGTGTCACGCACACTTTGCAGGTATGCTTTAACCACTGCATTGCCATAGAAGGGATGTGTACGTTCACCCAGTACTTCCCTGCACCTCCTAATACCCCTTTCCTTGGTGCTCCGTAATGGAATTAATGTGACAGGAATATGGGGACAGTGTCATGTTTGTTAGAGGAGATGGATCAACGCCTCTGTTTATCCTGTCTGCTCAGTTCTCTGTATGTCTCCATCACTGTTGTCACCTTGGGTAATCACCATCATCCTTGGGTGATGGCCTTTGGTTCATGAGTAAGAAACGTCATCAAATTCTTCAGCCTGAAAAAAGGTGAGCGAACAGAGATTTTTGAAGTCATTCATGGAAGCTCTCACAGAATCATAGAATCGCCTAGGTTGGAATGGACCTTTTAGATAATCTAGTCCAACCATCAACTTAACTCTGACAAAAACCATCACTAAACCATATCATGGCAGTGAATAGAGAATCATTACTAACTGGATTAATTTATTCGTATTTATTTATTATATATCTCTCTAAAATTGGGCTTCTTACCACCAATTGCTGTACAAGCACCAGACTAGAAGGCAGTCTTTCCCCAACAGCTCATAACACCTCTGTGTCCTGCTCAGGCTACTGCTGGTGGTGCAAAGCCTTCCTCACTGCTTTAATTTCAGTCTGGAGTAGTTTTCCATTCAAATTCCCAAATGACTCTATGGGTATTTGGTGCCATCTGGCTAACGTATTTCCTAAATCAGGTGTTCAGGAATAAAATGTGAACACCTGACTTCTGGCACCACAAAACTGATTTTGGCTCCCTTGCCCCAGTGATGCTTGCTTTGATGATGACAGCATTTGCAAGTGAGAAAATGTCTGTCTCCCACTTTTCCTAGCTGAAAGCACAGCCAATTTATTTTAGGGAACTGCACGGGACACTTTTTAATTAATCTTTTCCATAAATGTTGAAATTGCATTACATGATTGAGATCATGGGAACTAAACTCAGTGGCTTTGGGTTGTTTTCTAGTTATCATTGTGCAAACATTAAGGAGAGGTAGTACAGGAAGGTTCTCTAAAAATGCCTTCTGTTCTGCCAAGCTAATATTTTTTTTTAATCAAATCTCTTCAAATATATTCTGTAAACTCTATTTCTACGGTATTCCTAATTCTTGGGAGACTCCTGAATTCTGAGTAGATACTGCAAAACATGACATGAAGGTAGGCTGCTACTTATCCTCAGGAAATGTGTTCAACTCTGCTGGATTAGGGCTTTCAGAGCTTTTAAACTGTTTAAGCATAGCTTAAATCTTGATACTGAACAAGGTACATAGAGCAATGTCTGTCAGCAGTGAAACGGAGTCAGCATTTTATTACTTATAGCACTGAAAGTAATTTAATGAAATTAACAGAAAAAATGATTATATCAAATTGCTATGGCAGATATTTGGATTGTAAGTGCAGTATAATAAACTCATTCATATGAAAATGGAAAATCATGTGTAGTGTAGCACTAATCATTAAATTTTTTGCATCTTTAATGAGTTCATTTCTAAATACAGATATGAAATCTCTTACGGACTTCGTGGCGGTGTTGATTTTTCTCACCTTCAGTGAACTCACTGTGTTATTAGTGTCGTTTATGGTAAGAGTAGTTTACACTAATGCCTCAATAGCGATACGATTTCTAACAGTTTATTACATTAGGAAACCTGAACTTGATACGCACACGGTAATTTTTTTGTCTTAACATCTGATACCTGGTTTTGCGCTGGCTTCTTTGAACCTCTCGGGCAGCTCGTTTCTCGTGGCAGCATTTGGATGGGCTTCAGTGGGTGGCGCGAGTCGGTGGGGTGAGGCACGGGCAGCACCTTCCCTCAGGTTCTCACCAGCTGACGTGTGCCCAGCCTGGAGAGCGTCTGCACCGCAAGCAGAATTCCTTTGCTATTAATTTACTGAAATCTGCTAAATATTGCTGATCAAGGCAGGAGAAGCCTCCACGTTACTGTTTTTACTGACTTGCTGTTGACAGCTCTCCAGTTTGGTCCTAGCGCTACAATGATGCATCGCGATTTACTAACTATTGTCTTCTTTACATATTTAGCAGAATTCCCTGTTAGATGAACTATTATTAAACTATATATCTTGATAATTAAGTGGTGAGGTGACTGGATTTTAAGTTGCAAATGTAACCAGACAATTTACAGCTCACGCTAAACTGCACTAATTATAGCCAAGGTAAGGAGTTTTTAATAGTTGCTTGGATAACTCATCTTTTTTTCTTGCTTGCGTGGTATTACCAGACAACATCTCAAATTCTGGAGTAAAATCATTTAACTAGATCTGTCTTAGATGTTTTAATTTTTTGTCTCCTAGAAATTACTATTTTATTTAAGGTGAAATTGGTATTTCATTTGACGTGTTATGTGTGGGAGTAAATAAGGATTGTTCTATAGTTCGTAGTTTAAAATAAGCTTATTTGTTTAGTAGATTGCTTGTTCCGTATATTTCCTATAAAATTGATAGTGGCCTGACCAGTAGGATTGTAAAATGTACAGGGATGTATTAATGCATTACAACTGTACTATTAATTTTTACCCTTGTATAATTCACCTGCCCCTTTCTGGTCATATATTTGGACAGAACAAATGCTGTTACCTTAATGTACAATGTTCAGGCTTGAGAACCGTTTGGTGGCGGCGGGAAGCTGTTGTTGCTGTTGTTTTATTAGAGTATAACCGGAGTAGTGGCACTGCCATAGCAGTGACATTGCAAAGAGGGTATGGAAGTCTGGAGCTAGATAGGCTAACGTTGCCTTTTGAATGTTTACAGTATTTCGTAGTCTCTTTTCTTATTTATTTTTTAAGCTCTTGAAAGGTTTTATCTATTTCGGTAAAGAATGGATCAAGGAATGAACCCGGGTTGCGAAGCGGGGTTTGTTGTCTGCGAGACCACTGCCTCAGCAGTGGGATTTGGAAGATGTTTTCTGATGTGGACAATGAACTGCAGAAAGGGACAGGCTTTCTGCTTTTTGAATGTAAAGAGTGAACCCAAGAGAGTTCGTTCGTGATGCTAATGCAAATACCTTAAATCAAATTTGAAGCTTCTCTTTTTCTGACTGTCTAGCTTGAGAACTCTAAGGCCCAATTTTGAATACTGGTTGAGAAGAGGGAGTTTTGACAATGCTGCCAAATTCTAACAGGTCTTTAGATGAGTGAGCTGTCATTTTTCAGAGGCTTGTAATGAGTAGGTTTGGCTGGATAGTCATAGGGACAGTAAACGACACATTTCTTACAGTAAGATAGCTCCATTTCTGTATTTCACACCCCTGCTCAAAAGCATCCGTATGCTTGTATTCCTCAAAGAAAGAGCTGTGGTAATTTTTGAGAGGACAAAATAGCAAATTTCCTCCCTGATTTCATTTTCTTAAAAAAACGTAGTCTGTTTTATTGAAAACCCACATCCCTATATCTGCAAGTTAGATTTAAGAATCATCTAGGTATAAAACCTCCGTTTGAATATTCCAGTTTAGCAGACATACAAGAAAGTGAAAATTGGGCATTATGGAAAGAAGTCAGCAATCTCAGTTACAAGAGTCCCCACCAGTGATGCCTCTGGTATGGCACCACCTCTCCTGTTGACTGTGTCAAGATCAAAGCTGTAGGCGAGATCTGGGAGTTGAACTTACATGTCCTGAGTCCCCGTCCAGTATATACGTAGTGCGGCATTTCTTGCCTTTCCTTCACTTTAAGTCTTCAATTGGTTATGATTCATGATGCTCTATAAAAAGGGCTTCACAGTGTTAGCTCTCCTTTCAGAGGGAAATTTTCATTCCCTTCTAAATGAGCTGCTGAGGAGGTTACCTGGCAGGATGCGGCGTGGCAGAAGTATTTCAATCTTGGAATGGTAATAAATATTTACAGCTATTTCTCTGGAGCTCTCTAGTATTGTTAAAATGAACAACTCTAATTACAGAATATTTGTTGATGCTGTGATGACTCAGCCAATGGTGCAATAAGCAGAGGAACAAAAACACTGTCCTTCCCTGCTTGGAAAATGCTCCTCCTGTGGTTTTGTGGCATGAGTGACTAGTTAGCGCCACAAATGCAGCTGTGATCTTGGCTGCCCCTGGCTCATCGAGCTTCCTGATGCATCAAAAGCTCGCATCAGCCATTTTTGAAAGTCTATTAATATGCAACAAAAAATTAAGTAGTGTTTAGCTTTATGAAAATGTCTAGTTCATCGCAAACAATTCTACAGTGGCGGTTTGCTGTGCTCAGATTAGATTGGTTTTGTTCATTATGGAAACAAAAATATGAATATCACCTGCAGTGCTTGCAGCGGTAGCACTACTGCTGATCAGGGCATCTCTTTAACTGCAGAATTTGCTGTGGGGAAGTGTGCAGTTTGCAGACATTAAATGGTACCTATTCCAGTTCGCTTTGAGGTTTGGAGTGAGTGGTAGATGAACACTGCTCTTGACCTGGATTTCTGGGATAACAAACCCCAGGAGAATAGGCCTGTAGAATTTCAGAAGGGTGGAGTCGGTGGGTTTTACAGAAATTAAATTTATTTTAAAAACCTCTACAGCTCAGCAGAGAGCACTCTGTGTTCCTATGGGGTCATTTAAGAGTTCTGTAGAAAACAGATCATTCTCTGTTGAATTTCATAGTATCGTACCATAAAAGAATAGTTTACAACCTCAGCTTATTCATTGTGCCAAAGTGTCACTCTCTTTGGCAGAAAACCCTTTTTTACTGTAAAGGTGTTGAAACGCTCCAACTTTGTTCATGGAAGCTACGGAGTCTCCATCCTTGAAGATGTTTAAAATCTGACTGGATGTGGCCCCGAGCGGTCTGCTCTGGTTGACCCTGCTTTAATGGGTGGTGCTGGACTCGGTGACCTCCAGAGGTGCCTGCCAGCCTCATCCATTCTGTATGACTTTCTCTAAGGTGTTCCCCTTCCAGTTACCCCACAGCTACACAACTGGAAGCATAGTAAAGGAATAAAGTGCCAGGGTCTGTTCTGTAGTATCTCCAGAGACCTGTGGTTACTCTCAGACCCAAATGCCTTCATAACAATCCTGTGTTTACCAGAACAGATCTGGTCCATGACCTTATTCTCCTGAACAGCAATCCCCTCTTCCAAGGGCTCCAAAGAATGAATATTAGTACTTAAGTAGATGATCTATGGACTTATTGTATTCCAGGTCTTGTCCATGCAGAACCAAAGACTGCCCGTTCCCCATACCAGCCTTCTTCTGCAAGGAACTCCATCATGCAGACCAGAATCCCAGCATACCATGCTCCAATGCACGAGACCCACGCGTGGAAGGTGACCCACTGCTCATAGGTCTCATAGACGTGATCTGGCACGTGGTTACTGACCAACAGGTAGAGACGAGTGTCCCCTGCATCATGATTCCTGTATGTACAGTGGCACACTGTATACTGTATCTGTTTGTGAGTTCAGGGGAGCCTTTGCCATGCTAATAATGACCTTTTAACACTTGTTTTTTTGAAAGGCACTAAACCAAAAATGATCTGTACTTTTTCCTATTTTGTTCCTATTGACAAGGGCAACGAACCTGCACAATAACTCTGTACTGCAACATTGCGCAGAGTCTGATGCGATGATTTACAAAACCCCTTCAGGAAGGAGTATCAGCAATGTTTTCAGCCATGAACACCCTGCGGGGTACTGGGACCTGTTCTCAGCCGCAACAGCCATGACTTCTGCTGCCTTGCTTGGAAGAAAGCAGTAGCAAAGAAACAGCTTCAGAAAGACTTAGGAAAACTGTAGATAGCAGGAGACAGAGGTGGAAAAAATAGTTAGCATGTTAATAAGAGAAGCTTTTGTCCAAGATGGTGTCCTCTACAGAAGGTTGCATCTGCCAGAAAGAAAGAATTGAACTAAAGATTGTTCAGGAACATATGGACCACCTACTCATTTTTACTTCCCCTGCCAAGAGCTAGCTCCTGCGCTACACAAATGAATGTTACACCTTCTCCAGTCGATCCACCAGCCACCACAGGTGCTGCTCTGCAGCAAAACCAAAGTCTACCATTTTGTGAAGAGCTGAGATCGCCAAATACGTTTTTCCCCCCAAGGTGTAGGGAGACAGACTGCTGAATTTCCAGGAAGATATCAGAAAAATAAAAACCCAAGGTTTCCACTAACTGAATGGGACTGTGGGAAATAGGCTTTGTAGATGTGGCCAAATTGTGCAGAAGTTTTTGTAAACAGCATTATAAATTGCAATTTGAGTTTAGACATCTCTGTTGTAGCTGTGAGAAATCAGGGTCCTTTTGGATTAAAAAAACTGAAGCACTAAATTGTTTCATTAAACTCTATAGACATCCCAATTAAGCGGGTCAGCTCGTTTCAGACTTAAATTTATAACAACACACTGAAAAGCCTTTGCAGAATCAGAGGTCACCAACAAAATAAAATGACACAGTATATGAAAATTAAAATCACAGAATCGCTGCAAAGACAAGAATCCCTCATTAGCAGTTTGTGAAATTATTAGCAAAATTATATCAAACATGTCTGTTTGTGGTTTGCTTCATTCCCAGAAGACAATATTCCAGTCCTGCATCAGAGAAGTTAATGTAAGGTTTGCTTGCGTGGTGCTTAATCTCAGTTTGGTGGGTTTGAAATCCCTAAACGAGGAGGCTGCAAACAAACCACTGGGATGAAGCTGGTCCCCCAGCTAGCCCAGCAGCCGTTGCATCCTTCTGGCGCCAGCTGACCAGGAAGGCCAGCTGACCTTCCTTCACTGCCTCTTCCTGGGAACTGCCTTGACCGTGAAGCAGGAAGAAAGCATATTCATGTTCACCAGTGTGATCTTCTGTACAAAACTGGGTCCTCTCCAGTTTCACAGTCTGTGAGGACACTTTTGAGGCTGAGCTGCCCGTGCCCCTTCCCTGCCATGAGGCAAGTTGTGTTGGTGATAAGGATGGATGCAGAGTTACAGGCAGGTGGACTTCACGGCATGTTTAACCAGGCACTGCAAGCCTCCATCAGGTGGTCTCTGTGGAGGGTTCAAGGGTTTGGCAAAGTTTGTGAGGGGAGATATGTGAGCTAGGCAAACCTTTGCTTGCAAATAACTTGAGAAGGGCATTCTCTTTTCTTCACTTGTAGGATAAGAATAATAACCACCGTCTTCATCAAGTAAGCCCACTCTCTAGCCAGCAGTTTTGTAGCATGCCATTCCTGTGGTGACTTTTCCTAGGAGGCATGGACAGGGCGAGTACCTTGTGGCCAAACAGAGAGCACGCATATTTTCAAAGGTTTATTCCATTTTCACAACTCCTTGAGGCCAACTTTCTTCCTCCTCAGTTGGCACCTGAACATCTAGGAATTAAATACAGTGGAAATACTGGAAGTATTAGTGCACCAGGTTGGACAGCTTGCTTTACTGATGGAGGATCCAAAGCCTCTCTGGGCAAACTGTTTGACAACCCTGACAGTAAAAAACTTTTCTTCTTACATTTAAATGGAATTTCCTGTATTTCAGTTTGTGCCCTTAGCCTCTTATCCTATCACTGGGCACCAGAGAGAAGAGTTTGGCTCTCTCTTCTTGACTCCCCCATCAGGTACCATAGAGGGGAAGAATCACCTCCCTCAACCTGCTGACAATGCGCTGCCTAAGGCAGCCCTGGAAGCTGTTGGCTCTTTTTTTCTGTATTGTTTTGGAAAGGATAGCACTGTTTGTTGTCATTAGTGCCGTCCCTGTGAGTCCTTGACCCCATCCTTCCTCTAACTCCCTTCTTCATGCATGGGGACAAATGGAAGAGTACAGGATCTGAACTTGAAAGCCAAGGTTCCCTGATGGGTATTTTGAATGTGGAGCAGGTTGGAGGTATGTTATTAGAACTGCTAGAGTGAAATGGAGGTCTGAGACTGGACATATGTGATTATATTATTAAGAACTCAGCTGTTACATGTGATTAGCCCAAAGAAAAGTAGCATTATAGAACAACTCGAAAAATAACGAGTGTATGCATTCAAATTCAGCCCTTCAACACCACTCCTAGTGGTTAAATCAAGTTGCCTTACATCCCATGCAGGTACACAGAGGTAAAATTTGGCCTTATAGCTTCATTTTTAACATCCATATGTGTATAAGAATTATTCCACAGAATAATGAAGTAACTTTCTAACTCACACTGGAAGTATCCCCATGTGATTTGG
The DNA here is from genome assembly GCA_013400035.1 of Rynchops niger. Lineage (NCBI taxonomy): Eukaryota > Metazoa > Chordata > Aves > Charadriiformes > Laridae > Rynchops > Rynchops niger. The sequence continues at coordinate 555,992 of VXBH01003049.1, read as the reverse complement.
CTAAGGCCTTTAGAAATAAAGGTAGTGAGAAATGAAGGCATCTCTGAAAAGTCACATTTATAAGCTCTGACAATGGAGCAGTTAAATAAGACACAGTTTACTGTGTCAGTCATTAATGTAGAAAAACCTGAACTGTTTCCTAATGGTTTCCACACGGGTCATTACAGAGGGTGATCTAGTAGCTCATAAAAGCTACTGTCAGCAAAACTGGCAGGGGGAGGGAGGAAGGTAGGTGTTGTTGCTGCCTTGCAGCAAAATGCTTTGCAGTAAATTGGCTCTTCACAGCTCAGGCGTTTGGTGATGCTGCTCACAGGATCCAGCCCACAGCCGCTTCCAGGATCCCGGTCGGAAAAGTCTCCAAAGGTTTGGTTGTAAATACAATGCAGAATTGTGTTGCTAATGTGAGTAACCTTGGGAGGAAAACCATCTGTGGTTTTTTTTTTGTTGTTTTTGGTGTGTTGTGGTTTTCTGAAGCCATTATTTCCAGTGGCAGCAGTGAGTGATATCTTACATGGTTTGTCAGTGCCACAAACTCTTAGGTCTGTGCTAGTAGCTTAGCTCTGCTCCACTGCTCCAAGCAGTGGCTTGCTTGGTCAAAATCTGTTCTTTAGTGATACGACACGCTGGACCTGATTGAAGGTCTACATTTTCATTGGCATTTTTCATGCCTTCTGTATCTCTTTCTCTCCCACTGTTGTCCTTAGGATGTCAAGTGCTATCAAGGGTTTTGCACCCTGCAGGCCTCACTGCTCCAGGGGCACTGAAGTAATCTCCCTCTGGTACCTTGCTTCCAGTTTTGACTTTCCTCAAGAGGCCAGGGCTCTTTGACAAGATGAGATTGAAATATTGGATCAGTTGGTATTCAGGAACAAAATTACAAGAGCTATCAGAAGAACTCCAGTAGTCAACAGAGAAAACATGAGATGATGCCGACCATGCACACATGATCCTGGAGCCTAATCAGGATGTCTTTTTCAAGCTCCACCGAGAGTTTCTCCATCTAGACTTCTTTTGAAAGCACTCCGTTAATACTGAAGATTCGTCAGGGTTTTGCATTACCTAGATCTGAAAGGTTCTAATTTCACATTAGAAATAAAATATGGCTATTTCTCAGTGACAGCTGATGGTATTATTACTGGCCAGGACTGATTATACCGCAGTCAGGCACAGTGCAAAAATTGTGACATGGCCTTGTCATTCTCTGTCTCTTATGAACTTACTCCTTTGCTGCCGTAGTCCTACAGTGAATTAGACCCGACTGTATCAGTCAATCTGCTGACCGTGTGAATCTCTCTAGTGGAGACCATCACCATAACTCTGCTTTCTCCCATCTTCCCCCTCAATCTGTCAATAGCTACTGTAGCACTTCAGTTTTAGTTAGAGTTGGCTGAATCACACCTGTCACTTGTTATTTACTTGTTCCAAAGCGGTGTGTTCTTAGATGAACTGCTACCAGCAGGAAAATTCAGCTAACACGGTTGCGGGGAGAAACATGAAAACTTTCAATACGCTTAACAAAATGTCCTCTGAAATGACTGATTGAACTTGTTAACTGTTTCACTCAACCCAAAATTACATTTTAGCCAGCTAATTTACTGTTCCACAATATTTGCTGACTTGTTAGTGTGAGGGTGGAGATGAGGGGTATACATTTTACAGCTTGCTTAGAGCTGGAGAAGTCCTTGACAGTACTTGTCTGTGCTTCCCTAGTGGTGGAAAATCTTTCTTAACCGCAGTTATGTGAGTTGGCATCTGTTGGGAGTTAATCAGTACAGAGCCTCAAACTTCCTTCTCCAGCGTATGCAAGAAGCGGTGACTGATTCTCACTTTGGTTTTGTGAAATGTCCTCTACCCTAGAATCTGATTGAGTACCAGTTAGTGTCAGAGAATCATAGGGGACGTAGCAGATACTACTGGAAAACGCTTATTGACAAAGGAAGTCATAATTTGATCATTTGACATCCCTCATAACATCTATAGAGAATCCTTTCCAGTTATTATAGGTACATTTATACTCTAGTATGTAAAAAATTTTCAGATTTTGTTATAAATAAAATAAATTTCAAGGAAATCTGTTGCACTTAAGTGAGAAATAGAACAGTATGTCACATAAATGATAATGCAGTTGTAGAAAAGCAAGTCAATTTATAAAATCCAGTGCTGGAAATGGGACAGCAAAAATGTCTACAACTTGGGCCTTCACAATTAAGCTGAACTGTGTTTAGCAATCTCATTAAACGAGACCATAAAAATAGTCTGCTATAATTTTACATAGCCTTTTTGCTTCTATTTAAATACTTCTTGTACTACGGAATAGCTTAGCTGTTAAATTTCTTGGCCTCATTCTGTATTTTATTTTAAACATGTTTGTATTTGTTTCCAGTGCAATCATGCTAAGGGTGTCCGAGTCAGTGGAAACACCGAGTGCATCATGTCAAAGCACTTACTGAGTCCTAAGCTTTATCTAGGTAGGAAAGAAAGTATTACTGTGTCTTGCCTACTGCTTGTTTTAGGAGTTAGGATTTTTTTAAGGAATTAGATTTTTTTTAGGAATTTTTAATAGAAATTGCCATCTGAAGAACCACCTCCTAGGCTTGCTGTTCTCATACCTTATGAAGTGAGAGAAGCGGTGCATCTTCTGGAGGCTTATGCAGAAGTTGTCGGGAAAGCACATCTGATCGTGGTAGGCACAGCCCATGAAATCAGTCCTGCAAACACTTCACAACATGAGAAGAACAGAGGTGGTGTGTGTGTGGGGAAAAATTTGTTTAAAAAATTCTTTGAATGTAATGGAAAGGGAGACAAAGGAACTGGTGTAAGAAAGCTGGGATGTAAGTACAAATATAGAGTTGCTGATACATTTCTGTTCAGATAGCCTAACAAATAGGCTGCTCTGGACAAAAAACCTGAGAGCTTCTCCTGCTGCCAACTTACGATGAGAAAGGCAAGTTATTACAGTGCCTGAGAAGGTATTACCTAGTGCTTCTTCTGCACTTGTTCCCTGTAATAGTCATTTTGATAATGTAGAGAGGTTTAGAAGAATGAATCAGTGTTATGTACCAGAACGACCATTTTATTTATTGCTCCTGAGTCCTTTCACAACTTACTTTTGCCTCACGGATGCATTTTCTGTGGCATGACGCACACAGGTTTCTCCATCCCACTGTGGCTACGATCCAGTGCACCACATAATGCAGGTTTTCTGACTGGATGATAATTATGTACTAGCCTGGAGACAGAAAAGGAGCCATAAGGCCATGGGGAAATAGTGACAAAATGTAACCAATATCTAATCTTTTCACTATAGAGTTGCTGATGTAGCTCCTGTGAAACAACTACCAACTTGCTGTTGCCTATTACAGAATCACAGAATCTTCATGGTTGGAAAGGACCTTTGAGATCATCAAGTCCAACCAAACAACCTACAATTTCTGCCACTAGAGCATGCCCTGAAGTGCCACATCTAGACATTTCTTAAACACCTCTAGGGATGGTGACTCAACCCCCTCCCTGGGCAGGCTGTTCCACTGCCTGACCACTCTTTCAGTAAAGTAATTCCTCCTAATATCTAACCTAA
>VXBH01003049.1:534336-551509 GCA_013400035.1 Rynchops niger | reverse complement strand
CCTCTCCTTCCTTGCCTATCCCTTCTGAAGAGCTTGTAGCCATTCATCGCAGCATTCCAGTCATGACAGTCATCCCACCACGTCTCCATGATGGCAACTACATCATAGCTGTCCTGCTGCACAATGGCTTCCAGCTCATCCCGTTTGTTGCCCATGCTATGTGCATTCGTGTAGATGCACTTGAGCTGGGCTACCAATTTCACCCCCATCCTTGGCCCTTTATCCCTAGGCTCATTACTAGTGGGCCTGGTTTTATCCCCTTCCCCCTTCGATACTAGTTTAAAGCCCTGTCCATGAGCCTTGCTAACTCCTGGCCTAGTACACTTTTCCCCTTTTGGGATAGGGTTTTCCCATTCTTGGTGAGCAGGCCCGGTGTCCTGCAGATCAAACTATGATCGCTGAACCCAAAGCCCTGCCCGTAGCACCAGTTTTGGAGCCAGGTGTTGATCTGTCCGATTTTCTTGCTGTTGCCTATTAGGCAACCTCCCACCCACCAGCTACCCTTGGTGTTAACCTGTGCTCATGGGAACTAGTAAGTCAATGCTAGCACACCTTTTTGTCTCTGTCTTTTATTAGATTTTTTTCCTCCACAGAATAGATAAATGCAAATTTAATCTATCTATACCATACATAGTATTGTTTTGTGACGTACATACATACAATCAGTAATTTTCAGGCAATATTTACAAATAGGGAGACCTAATGAGTAGAAAGGCAGCTAAAAAAACTTCAGTGGTATTATAAGACTTCCATTAGTCCATGGACTACTTTTGTACAAGCTGTAAGTTACAAGAGACTTGAAAGGAATCACTGGCTTCGCTTCTTTTCTCTGGAATAAAGTCTTAGGAGCATTTTGAGTGGATGGCTGAAGGTAGGGATGAATTAGGGTTCCTTCTTTGTCCAAACAGGCAAATCTCACTGCACAACTGAGCTTATGGTTGATGAGGTCCAGACCCGTAGCTCATTTTTTTTCATTGCCATCTGTAAGGCTTGTGCTGGAAGGGGAGAAAATTCAGAGCCCTTTGCCCAGAACAGCTGACTCAGTAGAACTGTTTTCTTAGCTGTGGGATTGGAGGGAAACATGAAGATCTGCATCTTCTTGACAGGGATCTTGACCGCGTCTCTTGTCATTAGCATCAGCCATTCTCATTCAGGAACAATTACATTACAGCAAACCCAAAGAATAGCGACTTCGGAATTGCTTTGAAAATGAAATCTAAAAACTCTTACTTTCTTTAGTTGTTCAATATTTAATTGTTTAAGGCAATAAAATAAATCACTGTGGTTTTGCTTAGATCCTGCATGCTGTAAAATGAGTCCTTCCAATATTAAATTATTACTTTCTTTTATCCGAAGTAATGAATACTGTTGCTTCAGTCACAGCATTAAGTGTCCAGCTAAACACTGATTTTTAAATTTTTGTGTGTTGCAGTTCTATACCCTTTGGATAAAAAACAGTGAGGTTCATTATAGGAAGACCACTTCAAAGACCCAATTTACATTTTTTGACGATGCAAATGTTCTGAGAAACAAATCAGAGAGAAAAGACCCAGGTTGTTAATCCCATCATGATAGACCTCCTATAGCCTCCTGCAAACTCCAGATGCTTTGGGCAGTTTCTTTTTGGCTGAAGCGAGCTTTGACTGTTTGCAGTGGATTTATAATAGCAGCTGTAAAACTGTGTGTGATGCAAGTGAATTTCCTACAAGAGATGTTTATTTTGTGCCTTATTTATTACCATGAGCTGTTTTCCAGGGAACTGCAGAGGTGTTTGCTATACTAACTGATCATCTGGGCTGTTCTGGTAAATAGAAACCCTCCAGAATAACTGAATCATGATCTGAGTTTAGTGCTGGTGAAATTTTTACACGTCAGTGGTTTCTACAGTAACATTGAAAGCTAATTATTCACAGATTTAGGATTTTTTTTTTTAACCTCTTTCTCATTTGGTCTGTTGCACTATCACAGCCCTCCTTGGGAAGGTCTCTAATTCACAAGGCCTCGTTGGCAGACTCGCTATCCTAATGACAAACCACTCTTCTCCTAACTGAAATATCTCGCTCTTCTACCTGTTCAGGTAAATCTTTTCTGCGATGATTTATGCCAACGCCCTTGCAGTTTTCTTAACATGGGAAACAGCAATAGCATTTCCTATCCTACTTGTCATCCATCCCTTTATTCAAGAATTTCACTGAACTTCTGTAAACAACACATTAATTCAGCTGAAACCACTGCCTCTCAAATGATCACTTTTTACACATAACTGCAAGCGGGGCACAAAAGCACCGAGATTAAATACCTTCCAGAGGCTCACACGATGAATTATTGTCAAAAGCTGAGCCCTGGAGTCCCGAATCCATTTCAGAGTTGCTGAAATTATTTCCTTGGGTGCTGAATATAGAGGATACACAAAATGCAAGTATCTTTGATCTTTGATTTAACTGATACATGCTTAATTAAAGGCTGTTTGTAGAAAAGATATCAGAATTTTGATTTATGAGTCTAAGGTCTGTAGGAGCTGATATAACAACGTGACAAGATTATATATTTGCAGACACTGTTGCAGTGCTGAAGCATTCTGTGGCTTTGATGCAGGTAAGTGAGTTTCTAAGACACCCATTTAAAAAACGCCTTTCTAACGGGAATATAATTACAAGCACCGCCTGCTCTGACTGTCAAAATGCAACCCAAGCTGCTGCCCTGAAAATCTTCACCTTAGAGTCTCATTTTTAGAGAGTCTCTTCACATTCTGATTTAGCTTGTTGCTGATGTATTTCTGGAATTAATATTTTAATGGTTTTATTTTTTTAATATCATGTCTATACATTTTGTGAAAATGTCTGCTTCCCTCTGAGATAGTCTTAAAAAAATATCCTAGCCTTTCTCTACGTGCTCCGTTAGCTGCTTTTTTAAGTTGCATTCATTTGATCCTTTCAGTTAATAATAAATCTGTATAAGTCTCCCGATGCCAGAGAGCACTACAGTCCTTTTTCAGCTTCCCAATTTAAGTCTCAAAATTTCTTCATATTTGATGGTTGTCCACCCGGTAAGATTGCTTTTAGGGCTCTACTGTCACATGGCGTATATGAAGCATTGCTTGGAATTATACAAATTGTTTCCAACAAAACGTGTGGATGCATAATTTTCACTTTTATGATCCCACTGCATCAGTTCTTTTCTCACGTTCTGCTCACGCTTCTGCTGCTGGCACACACCACCTACGTTCTACCCATCGCCTTCTGGCCTGCCCGTCCTACCCGCTTTCCCCCAGCTCTGGCTCGGGAAAGCTCCCTTTGGCTGGGCATGGTCTCTGCCTGTGTTTTGTGGAAGCTCTTTTCTGTTCTGAGAGTCGAAAGGGGACCACGACCACACCGGGCACGTCGCTGCTGCTACTCAACTACTACAGTCAGCGTTTACTCCGAGGAGATCGCTGTTCTTTTTCTAACCATTTAAATGTGTTCCAAAGAGAAATCACAAGTTCTCTCTTAGAATAGCGCTTTCCAAGCGAGCCGATCACAAATAACAAAATCATTAAAATGCTAAATAATTGCAAGAGAACATTATGCACTTGCTTCCATTAGCAATATGCACTTCCGTTAGTGATTATGAAATGATATTAAGGTGGACAGGTCTTTCCTTGGCCTGATTTGACCATTACATCAGTGGATTTACGTTGATTTATAACAGATAAAAATCTGACCAATTTGACTTAGTGTAAGTGATTAACACATGTTTCACTCAGCATTGACCCTGGTCCTGACCCTCTTGGTTTCAGTGTGTGAATCAGAGGTAACTACATATAATTGAATTTACACTACCAACTAAGCTGTTGGCTTGCATTATAAGCAAGCTACTTGATAAACACTTTGTAGTATTATTTCAATGAATGTATTGCTTGGATGTGTGGAAGTCTTTTGAAGAGAAGGATAACAATCATGCCTCCTGATTTAATGCTGAATGGTATTAAAAATGGAGCATATGTATCAAGGCGACCTCCGCTAGAAAAGCACTGATCTCTCTGTAACTAGGGGCAAGCCAGAAATATGGATAATCTGAGGCACATCAAAACCTGCTCTGTAAATTAAAAGCATTTGTTAAAAATATACTGCTTCTCTCATTTTCTTCTGCAGAGAAATCATCTCTTAACCACATGTGTTTCTGCTAAATGAGATATTTGTTGCATTCAACAGGAACAAAGGAAAATACAAATCCTGATGATTTTTTAATGACTTGATTCAGCTATTTTTAACCCTTTGCAATCAATAGCTGTTTTTTTTCCGAATTCAGCAGAAATGGTTACACCTTCCCATCTAGCACCAACCCCACAGGAAATAGCTGTAAACCATATTGCTCTCCATATTGATAATAGTAAGACTTTTTTTAAAGAATGCAAATCCTAGGATTATTTTTGCAATAGGACTGTGATGTTTTGTAGTTTATAAACCCAACGTGAAGAGTCTGTGCCTTTGCCTTATCTACAGATCTGGATAAACGTGAGCTCAGATACCACTCCCGGTGTCTTTGGCTTATTAAGGTTTAGTGTTTGTACATGTTCTGCTTACAGTTTGGTCCATAACACATATATAAACCTCTGGCAGGGATGGGTGAGAAAAGATCATCTTGAAGAGAAGATCGTCAGCAGAGAAGTGACTGCAAGATTCGTATTTTTTCCGTGTAACGAGCTTTGTACTTTTTCAGCTCCCCTTGTTAATGGCACTACTGTAACTGGGGTGGTCTAGGGATATAAACAGGGCAATGTTTATAGGAGGAGGTGAGATGTTTTATTAGGAGCAACTTGCAGAGTTGGCAAAATTGCATGTTTTAGATGCACAAGCCTTTCTTCATCTTTTATATCTGAAAGAAAAGCAGCACCTTTCAGAGCTAAATGCATGAATACAGGTGCTCAGAGCATAGCCAGAGAAGTATGAACTAAAATATCTTTGAGGACGTTACCAGAGAAGAGAGAGAAGGAGGCAGATTGCTTTGTGAGCATGAGAAAAATGTATGAGTAGTACAGAGTTTGAGTCCTTTCCATTTCCTGATGCCATGTGCTTACAGATATGTCAGTTATCTTTCTATTTATATTTTTCTGTCTATCAGAATATACTTGCTTCCCTCAAAAGACAGGGTAGAAAATGAAGTCATTAATATCTGTTTTGGACTCTGCCATCCCAAGTGCAATATACTTGGAAAAAATCAGGTTCTTGGGATTTCAAGTTTATATCCAAAAGCAGTGAGGAGAAGTTTGTTGTTAATTTTCCTGTATCTCAGATTCCTCATGTGAAAACTAATCCTTTTTTTTTTTTTTTTAATTTATGGTATTATTAACTATGGTATGAAGAGGATGATTAAAAAAGAAAAAGAGAACGGGCATCTTAATTCCTGATTGCTATCCAGTCCCTCTGCTGAATACGGCAAGGATGCATAGGAAAGGGTGTCATGTCTGTGTGCAATCAAAGGCTGTTGTAGAGGAACATTTTCTAATTTTGGAGTACTTGACTTTCCAATTTGAGTAACATTTGTAACATCAGGTTTCAGTTTTTGATTAACAGGGATATTCAGCGCTGTTCTGCAAAATCTTTATGTTATGTCAGTAAAAATAATAGAAAGGGAGAACATGGTGTTGAGCTTCTCGAACCCAGGACTCTGAGTGAAGGCTTCTGACTTTGTAAATCAGGGCAGATAATGCATCATTAAATAACAGGTTTTTGGAATGGTAGTTTATATTAGAAAATTTCAGTTTATAAATCGATCATCTTAGTACTGCATATGGATGAATACCTTATTAGATTAACCTCTGCTTCATTTTGCATACAACATCATTATTGAATCTACCATTTCTTGATTTTCTTTGTGAAATATCATTACAGGATATGCATAAAATTAAAGAACACTTAAGTACTAATTACGGAACCATTTCTATTAGGTTATTGATGTTTCATTCAATTTTTCACCTACCTCAAATGTCACTATTCAATTTTTTGTTTTCTATGAAGATCGCGGCATATTTTCATCATATTTATCTTAGGAAAATATTTTTGGAACATTTAAACTAAATCTACTGCTTTATAATATTCTGTGCACTAAAGCTGGGATTAAAAATTTCGTGTTTGACAGGGTGGGTTTTTTTGCTGCCGAGTGGCTGGTTTGTTATCCTTCAGGCTTCCTGTATACTAAAATGATTGCCAGGTAACATCAGATGCATCTTTGGGAGAAGCTAATCGGGCTTGCTAACACCTTTACTTCACAGTAAACCTGCCTTTGTATGGCCTGTAAGTCTGGCAGCACATCAAATGAGTGATAATTGAGGAAAATCCGTAAAGTCCATTTCGTTTTGACCTGGCTGCCAATCCACTTGCAATGCTTTTATCACTTCAGCCTTCAACAAGTTGTTCACTTGGGTTCATGCTGGCCTTGCTGACAGGGTAATTATTAAAGTATGTCGTACTGTTAGTAAAGATGGTGTATTGCATAATGTGTGTTTTGATGACATGTGGGGGGAGTAAAAAGAAGTTCTTTATAATCATACGGAAATCACTGTGACAGGTGAAACACCTACTAGAAAGCTTCCACTTGTTTGGCATTTCCTTGCGTTTTAGGATTTATGTTGGCAAAAGTATTAAGTGACCTCAAGCAAAACAGCCCTCAAAATGTGTTATGGAATATTGTGTAATGGGTGTCACAGTTAAAGCTGTAAAGCACGGAGAACGCATTTCCCTGGTACTCCGTTGCAGAGAGGTTCGGTGGGTGGGAATGGTGAGATCGGGGTGCACGGAGAGCCAGCGGGGACGTTTGGGTGCAGAAACAATGGAAGCGATGGCAGAAAAGGGGTCATGGATCAAAACACATGTCAGGACATCCTGATCAGAGGAGCCTGCGCCCAGACTAAAATGAAGGACAAACTGCAAATGAGGAATCACTGAGCTCTTCATCGGGGGCTAATTGCAGAAAGATGAAGAGCGAGGCTGGAGCCCACGGAGAGACAGAAATCTTAGCCCAGCATCAGCTCCAAAAAGCACACCCAAACCCAGCAGCGGGCTGCATGCCTGGGAAGATGCCGGGGGCATGATGGGGCTTTTCCCCAGCGTTGCTGTAAGGAGTATGGTCCAGACGTTGTGGCCACAGTGATGCTCCTTAGTGCCTGGCCACAGGGCAGCATGCCTGGGCATGCTCGTCTTGGTGCCCAAGGGGATGAGCGAGTGAAATCAGTTTTGTTTTTAAAATAAAACCCTCCTAAAATCACCCCGCCGTTGAGACATGTTAAGCTGTGGCTACAGCATGGCAAATGTAATTGTTGTGCTGTGACCTTGCAGTGTCCGTATGGGGACAGCGTAGCACGGCTGATGAAGCACAGCGCTTTTCACATTTGGGGCTGTGCCCTGTAGAAGTAGCCGTCTGAAAAGAATTAATGGGACTGGGTCAGATATGCGAGGGAAGAGGGAGTATTTAAAATGTTTGTCAGGAGAGCAGGGGTGGCCATGAGTCACTTTTCCAGCGTGGTACATATTTTTAGCATTTACTCCTTACGCTGTACCTTTTGTCATTTTATGATAAATAAATATGAACCCTGTGTGCACCTTGGTAGCACCGGTCTTCTTTAAGCTGCTGTGGAGAGTTGATGGTCTAGGGAGTAGGATCCGCCTGGTCTCTGTGTAGGGTGGAGAAGGGCAGTGGCCATTTATTAGCCCCACAGGTCTTCCGTTTCTTTGTCCTGCTCAGAAAGTCCTTTGTGATCTTTTCCTTCTCTCTCCAACCATTAAATGGAAACGTGAGATGCAACTGCTGAGAGATGAAGCTCTGGTTTCTCCAGGCTCCTGCGAGTCAGGCTGGAGTGCCTGCAAAGAGCTGGTGAGATCCGTGCATCTCTTGTGGCTCTTTTGAAGGGAGAAGAATTAGGGCAAACTCCAGGATTTTATCATTACAGACATTTTATGGCATTGAATCCTCTCCTCTCTAGATAATGGGGAGGAGACCTGGTCTACGTGACTAGCAGTTAGGGAATAAAAGGGAATGCATGGTTTCCCTGCAAGTCAAATCACCGCTCCATCTCAGATGTTATTTCTGAATTTTGTATATATTGATCTGGCCACTAATTGGAAACGTAAAGAAATAGTTAAAAGAATGGAATATGTTTCTGTATATTTAGTCAATTAAGCATTACATGTGCCATCTCTGCAGCAAGGTGTGTTTAATGCTGTGGCTGAGGGTTTCAGGGTGTCTGCCTGAAGCGTGGGTGATAGTACTACACTTTGAATTAATAACATTTGAGCATCTCTGGGTCTTTGGTCCAAGGAGAGAAAAAATCCGAATTTCCCATGATTTGGTTGAATTAGTAGTGTTGTTTACAGTGAAAACTCTACCTGGCATCATAAAAAAATAGGTGCCCCCATGCAGAGTTGCACGGATGAACTAACACCAGAAGCAAAGGGCCGAGGGGATGGTCTTGTCATGCTGATGGTTCAGATTTGTATAACCACTTCGCCTCCGAGTTTTGTGGATGAGTTTCTCCTTAAGTTTCTGCAGATTTTAAGAAAAACAAAAATGTAAAACATCATCAAGATGTATTTGTGCTTCACATTGTGTTGTTGCATACGCACAACAATCAGTGTGTCCAAAATGAAACTACTTCTCTCTGGAAGAACAGTTTCTAAAGGATTTGCTGCTTTCTTGCATTGTTTTTCCAATACAAGTGGCAGGTAATTTTTTTTAATTACCTTTAATTTGCTAAGGAATCATGCAGACATATTAATGATAATGGGAAAACAAGCCTACTTCTGCCTAATGAATTGGCATGCATTACGCCTGGTAAACTGGAAAGGAAGAGCAAAATTGTAATAATTTTTTGAGGTTTTCATTTGTCGTATTTTTTACTCCTTCTTTTTCCACACCGTACTTTCTATTTTTTTTTTTTTTTTTGAGGAATTCGAGGTGTTTTCTCAGGACCTATCAATCTGCAATTGCCTATGGATTCATAGTAACGATACATGCAAGAAATGCATGCATTATATATTGTTTTGAAGTAAGTTACAAAAAATTGTAATTTCATTTAGAAGAAAATATGCTAAACATATATTTTATCACTTTGCTCTTGGACCAATAAAAGCAACACCTACCTTTCAGTGAGTAAACAGGGGATGGGAGGGGGTAAATATAAACGTACTTGACCTTCTAGGCACCTAGAGGTTTGAGCTGTAAATTTTCTTCATTTTGAATCAGAGCAAAATTGGGCTTCTGTCTCCTGAAGTTCCCTTTCGTGTCATTTTGGTGTACTCATTCTGTAGGACTCTGCTGTGGGATGTTCTGTAGAAGCAGGTGTGTGAGCCTAAATGAATCTTTTAATGCACATTTTTATCATCCTGTGTCTACTTATGCAGTTTGAAAAATAAAATGGTTATTAACTAATTGGAAAAGTGTGTTTTCTGTGCGTCCTGGGACTGTGGATTATAAAGAAAATCCCTCACATAGAAAAATCTTTTTAATAATAACCTACTAAACCTATTAGTAAGCTTCATCAAGGCAAGAAGGTCAGTTGCCCCCTGAGGATGATTTGACTCCTCTTTCACCACTCCCATAATTAGCTTCCTTGTTGTAAATGTTTGCCACTGACTAGTTGAGGGCAGCGCTATTAATCAGCAGGAGCAGGTGCTGTGGTCTGTAAATGCTCGTTTCGAGGTTACAGCAGCACTGCCCATGGCTGCCTGGTCTCTGGGACTGTTGTAGTGATGGTCTGAAAAAGAAACCCCCTCTCTGTGTAGTTACCTGGTGACATGCTCTCCACTCCTACCCCTGAAGGAAATGACCTGTTTTCAGTAAAGGCTGAATTTTCTGCTAGACTGAAGACAGCAGGTTCTATAGGCCCGATATGAAATAAAGGTAAGTATTAGTTTTACTGGTGTGACCTGATTTTCCTGCCTCTTTTCACTTTAGGCTCCTGGCTGATTTACACCTGCTGGGGGTGTTGGACCCATAGATTTTGGCCAAGCTGACAGCTCACTAACAGGCTTATGTTGGTACTTTGGGAACAGATGTAGCATTTCAGGCTGGAAAAGTATCTGTCCTAGAGGAGAGATTTGTTTTGCAGCATGAAATAGCAGGAGAAAAATGGTCATCGTGGCATGAAGCGGATGCTGTGAGGAGGCTGGATTGCTTAGCTGGGGACAGAGGAAAAGAATACCAAAATGTTCCTCTCCTGAGCTATGCGCATTGTCTGGCCATGATTTCACTCGTGGCACGGTATTGGCTTTAGCGCTAATGAAAATACACCCGGGAGAGCAGGTGGATGAGAGTGTGCTGCAGAAAACCAGCATAAACTCTGTTGAACCCCAGGCAGAATTTACGGAGCTGATCTCTAGAGGGATGCAGTGCAGTGTGAAAAGGCCTGTGTGCCCTGTCTCTCCTGGGTCTTTCACGGCAACATTTCAGAGGACTGGGCATGCATGCTGGACTCTTTCCTTGTCATGCAGAGAAGATACTATTTCGTAGTTGTTGTGGTTCTGGGTAAAATAATTATCTGGTTAAATTAGAAAAAATACATGTGGGAATAGATAAACAAGGAGATAGTCCTCCTCTCCTCTGCTGCATGGTCCGCAGGCTTGTCCATGACTGCTTAAATCCAGCTCAGGACTTGGTGCAGGCACCAAAATCAGGCTAAAGAGCGAGGCTGATACAAGCTGGTACGGGCTCAGCAATTTGAAGAAACCCAAGCCTGTTTGTCTTCTAGTTGTAACTTTTTTTTTCTCTTGAGTGAGATCCCGAGAGGCATCTCTTCATCTTCTGGCATTTGAAGAACCTAGGGAAATGCATATTTTATGCCCTGTCTTTCAATGCTATGATATTTTAACGAGCGGCCACGGGGAATTAGTACTGTGACATTAGTTCTGGGTGAGTACTTTGTAAAATCTTGCCCCTCTGCGTGCGGGAAAGGTTGTTCTCGGTCTCGTTGGAAATGCAGCGACTTTGTTCCGTTACTGTCAGAAGAAAATATTTGTTTTCTCTCAGCATAACCCTTTCCTAAAAATGATCTGGTTTTATTTCTGGTGTACAGACACATCTGTTCTGATAGTTTGTGGATTTTTTTAATAAATTGTATGCAAGATGAGCATCCAAGTCGGAGACATTATGTATAGCAATATGTAATTGCCCTTCTGTGAGTCTGTTTAGGTGTCAACAAGCTGCCTATAAACTCCATTTTTAACCATTAGGCGATTTGCACGTTGTTTGCTGGAAGCTGTCGCTGTGAGAGGATCAAAGGTTGGGCTTGTTCTGTCTTGCAGTGAACAGGCACTGCCAAGCGTAGCGAGGGCCTTCTCGGACGGAGGGGTCGGGCAGTGCTTTCCTTCCCCCGCGGGCTGGGGGGTCTCCAGGGGCTGCTTGGAGAGGGCTTGGCCATGGGCACCCAACACTGCTGGTGGCCTTGGGGATCTGAAGGGGATGGTCCCAAGGCTGTGCCTGCTGCATTACGCTAGGTCGTAGTTACGCGGCGGTGCCTGTGTCACGTCTTTGCATGCCTGTGGTTTAAGCATGGCCCCAGCAGTGGGGCTATTAATTCGTTTAACTTGGACTGATGCATTTCGGTGTGTTTGAAAAGACTGAGCTCAAAACCTTCATATTGAATAGGGAGTTAACCTAATGGTCTATTAACTGCATATCTTGCCCCATTAACGATATTTAGTACCTTTTTTTAATTGCTGTTTCAGATTTGCTACCACGTTTAGCATCTGGCACTGCAGTTTAAATTCACTTAGGGAGTGGTCTGGTTTCTTCTAACTGCGTTGGATCTAGGGGCTGACTTGAGACACCGATCACAAGCCCTTATCTTCCCTCGCTGCGCCAGACAAACATTCCGGAAAAAACAGAGCTCCTTTGTAAAGTCGTTGTAGGACAGGGGGTGCTTTAAGGGCCAGGCTCTCAGGGGAGGTGCGCATCCCCTCGGCTGAGGACAGGGTGAGAAGTCTTCCAGGAGACGTTGCCCTGCAGGTCCCTGTGGCCCACAGGGAAAGTCTGGGGTCTAAGCCAAGGGCAGGACAAGGCTTTGGTTACGAATGCTGAGTGTTTTTAAGCTAGGACACTTTGAAAGTGTGGCCGCAGGTGTGACTAGTGCATGTGGCCTTTTATTCCCTGGCTGGTACTTCTCTTCCATATTCCTGATGCTGCAGACGAGAGCCTACAGCAACGACAGTCCAACATTCGACCTTTTCAATAAATACTGTTTACAGCAAAATGTGCATCTTCACTCAGAGATTGATTATTTTAATTTTCTTTACCTAATGAGAAATACACAACATTTTGTAGGACAGCAAATGGTCTAATCAGGGTGCCTTATAGAAGTAACGGGTCCTTTTCTTTTTACTCTGGCCAAACCAGAAAAAAGGTATTTTGCTTCAGATCAACTTCCTCAATGTCTCTGTTTTGAGTCAATGGGCCCTCTCACAAGTGTTTCGGAATGACATGCAACAAAATATTTAACTAAATCCTCACATTATTTACCTTCAGAGTACTTACTTTCTAAGCATGTCTAAATAAAGCATGTTTCATTTAAAAAGGAAAATTTGATATACTTTATTTTCTGAAATATTTCCTTGTATTTTTTTAATCAAACCGCTCCAATAGATTAAATAATTAAAAACTGCATTTTTAATTGAAATATTAAAAAAAAAAAAATAATTCCCCATTGTCTTCAGCTGGTTTGGAATCACACCTCTTTCCCCGTCCCCCCCTCCATCCCCTTATTTTAATTCTAGTAGCATTTAGGCCAGCATTTGCTTGGAAACCAAGTGCCTTTATTTCCACCATCTGATATTACTTCAGGGTTAAATTTCACCTTTCTCAGAGATACTCACAGGAGCAAAGTACTGAGAACTTNCCGTAAAAAGTACAACTGTTAAAAAAAAAAAAAACCCCCCAAAAAAAAAAAAAACCCAAACCTTGAAAAGAATAGAATATACTACTTTTATTTTTTCAAAGTTTATTTTTAATTTCATATTATTATTTTTTGAAAGGGCAGAGCACAGAGGACAGATGTCCATACTCTGCATGAGAATGCTGATCGCTTTGTGCCCGGCAGCTTGTAAATGCCGAGTACTTATTAGATGTTTATAAAACTATTTTCAGGCACTACACCTGATGAGTAGCTTGCAAATTGAGCCTCTCTTTTGAAGAATATATGATGTATATGCACTTAACTGCTATTCTTGCACTTTCAAAATCAGTGAGCCAGGCCTCGAGACACCAGGATTGACTTGAGTGAGTCGAGGTCGTCTAAAACAATTAGAAAGCTTTCTAGTTTTATGCTGCCAGATGCCCCCCGGGAAATATGCCCTTTCTTTGGGTGATGGGCCTGTGCCACCCAATGTGCTCCGTCCCCTGGCCACGCTGCTGGGCACTCCCTTGCGCCATCACCTTGCTCCTTCCAGCTGTCCTCTCCCAAACCCTCTTCCAAAGAACCTGTATTTCAGTATTTCTCGCCTGGCCTTTAGTGACGGCGTGGTGGTGTTTGCCTGCTCTCTCCCTCTCAAGTACCAGAGGGGTTCAACCTCCTTGATAGTAACTGGGATTTGCAGCTCTTCATCTGGACTCTGTGAAGCTGGTGGGAGGCGGGGGAAAACCCCCAAAAACCGCTTCAAGGCTCCTGGTGCTATGATAAATCTGAGAATCCTTCATATTGTGTTAATGTATTTATGTATTTCAGAAGCTAGAGACCAAGCTACCATATAACTCTTCAATGCTATGTACATGCATAAAATTTTAAGTTACTGTTTAGTGACCTCATTGTAGAGGGATGGTGAGAAGAAATCCCACAGGAATGGAATATTCTTAATTCTGGGTTCCTCTGTTTACATTTTTATTTTCTTAGAAATATAGCTATTCTAATATGGCTAAAATGCACATATTTTGGGTCTTAATTTTGGGACAGGAATTACACATTTAGCTGTCTTTGTAGAAATAGCTTATCTTTCAAGCGCTGAGCATCCCCAGGCCACTGCGTAATCATGGGACGTTGCTAGGGGGGAGCAGCTTGGGAAATCAGGTTGCTCTGTTTAGGTGACTGAGTCTGGAACTTAGTTCACCAAGTCTGTAAATGTTGCTGTAAATAAATAACATTGCTGACTGGGCAGGCTTTGGGCAGTTTGACGTGTGTCGCAGATGAAAATATTTGACAAGGTTATGATTTGGCAGCTATTGGAAAAGTATTAACGATGTAAAGTAGATTGAGAGGTTGAATTTTAGCAGCACTTAATCATTAACCAGTTTAGGGATTTACAAAGTGAGTAAACAAAATAATTGAACAGCGATTTAGTTACAGATTTGAAGATGGCAAGATTCACACTAACTTACTAGAAGGTGTCCTGAGTCAGTACATATACGTATGAGTAGAGGTACAAATCACAGATTAATACGTATATATCTAAGCAAAGCATATAAGCGCGTGTGCACACACAAATAGAGGTCTCCAATTGGGAATTTCTTAATAGCAGGCAATGCTAGCGAGCTGAAAGGTGCTGGTTTTAGGTCCTACATGTGCACAGATGGACAGAAGAGCATCCACATCCATAAAGCTAATGTGTATCTCGCAACATACAAGTGGAGAGTTGGATGAGCAAGAGAGACTAGCCTATAGTTAAAATTTCCCTTTCTTGGATTTAGGGTAAATACTTACGATGCATCGGCGTTCCTCAACGGGCAGTAGTTGAGGCTTGAGACGGGTCTTTTCTCGCCCTGGCCTTTGAGGTGTCAGCCTGAAAGGTATCTCAACTCAGGGGAGATACTGATCACTGCCTGCTGCGAGCCGGAAGAGCTCAAAGGGTCCTTACTGGAATCACTACTTACAGAATATGAGACAATTGACTTTTTTTTCTCAGATACTTTTCCAGTCCGGCCTGACTTGGACAATGGTTAAGCAACCCCAGAGCTCGCTAGATCTTGGGGTCCTAGTATACCCGCCTCTGTGGCCACGATCCATATGGTGTCAGGAGCGATCAGTTATAGTTATTATCTTCAAACGGTAGGAGCCATGGGGACTAGGCACGCTACTGTGTTCTTGGTCTGTTGCTCTCTACCTTTTCTTTCTTCCATGTTAGAGCACTATGTTATGTTCTGGCCCATTGTGGTGTTCTGCGGCCCAGGTTGGGAGGGAGATCACAGCAAGTACCGAGCGGCCTGAAGAGGGAGGGGGGTGTCGCACCACCACAACACGTCGTTCTGTTTCCCAGGCTAGTCCCAACACCTGTTAGAAATATGGAGGGAAGGCTGGCTGAGCACAGAACTCAGTCATGCTTTTGTATAACCACGTTCTTCCCGCAGGATCCCACACATACCTTCATGGAAAATACTGCACGGATCTACGCGTCTGTGCTCAGCCTGTCCTTTCAAAGTGAATGTGTTCACAAGCTGGTAATTGTGGATGAGCGCAGAGATGGGAATTGCCCCAGGAGGGAAAGGATTCCCAGCAAAAGTGGGTTTGGTACTGGTGGGCTGCTTGCAGGGTCCAAACCACCGCTGCAAATTGGTGCCTCTGCGAGGTCTGTGGTTAATGGTGGTTTGTCTGGGATGCCTGGCACGCAAGGCTGGGTCTGAAACCCTTCTAGAGACAGCAGAGAAGGTGAAGAAGGGAAATAAGCACACCAGAGGAAAGTAAAGATTGGGTAACTAACTGACTTGTTTCTTAGCAAAAATAATAATAATTAATTAGTGCTCAGTTAAATTAGATAATCAATATTTTGGATAGAAAATTTCTTGATGATGCTTTATGACTCACCTGGTTGTTGAAGTGGCTGTTGTATTTCAGTTTACCTAAGCAATTATATATAATTCAATATATAACAAAATCTAGAAAGAAACATTATCAATTATCTACCTGAAAATGCAGTGGTGGGTTTTATTAATTTTTTTTTTTATTCTTTTAAAGAAATGGCTTGTCAGCAGGCAAGCCTGCTTGTGGAGTTGTGACTAGCTGGTAGCCAAGCAGCAGGTCATTTACCAGAGATTATTGATTGCTGAACACTGATTCCTCCTATGCCTGTTCTTCTAAGGGAATGGTGTAACTTCAAGATATTTGTCTAAATGGTGTGCTTTTTTTTTTTTCTTTGCTCCCTACTTACAAAATATCATGAACTAATGTTATTCTCAGCATCAGTGCAAACCTTACCTCCAGCATTTATTCGTCTTTGTTTAAAGAGACCATGTTTTCCTGAAGAAACAATAGGCCAGCAAGGACTAGTTTTGCTGGAGTCTGAGGAAAGTTGGAGTTAAATCACCAGTGACTGTTCCTCTAAATCCCCCCAGCAAACATGGCTTGGCTGCGAGCAGCTCAGAGGTTGAATCAGCACAGCACAGAATGCTTGAACTCTTACGGAAGACTGAATATACTAATTTATTTTTAATCTTGGAGGCCCTTGCCACACTGAGGGGATCCACTGAACGACATTTGTTGCCTCCCAAATGTTGTTTTTCACTTAGCTGGCTATGGTGTTTCTCGGCTAATCAAAATGCATACCTCTAGGCACGTTGCGTGATACCAGGCGCAGTGTGACAGCATGAGTAATGTGCATCTGCAATTAAATAAAGTTTCTGAAGAGTTCTTTTTTTCATATGATAGTGCCAAGTGATTTCAAAGACTTTGATGTTGACGGTTACAGTAATTACACTGCGTCCATTATGTTGTTCTTGGTAAATTAGATTTCCTGAGTTGGCCTGAGCAGAGGGGCAGCGTCTCCCGTTTTAACCTGTGGTCTGTAATCTACTCAAGACCTTTTTTACATACTGTATTTTGAGTTTCTGAGTATAAAGTTTCCATTGGGGATTTTTTTCTGCCTACGTTACTTGCATATATATATATATATAGTACCCTTTGTTACTGATTCTTAACGTATCCCTTTCCAGATGATGGTGACACCTGGAGAATGAAGGTGATTAACACAATGGCTTGCGGGGTGGGGGGGAGGCTGCAGCCAGCAACTTGATAAATAAATAAAAATTAATTTAATTAAAAAAAAAATATTTTTTGTTGGTATCCAGAACGTATAACTTGCCTGTAGTGGTATCCATGCACTACTTCCTATTGCTTTTACACCTGGCCTGACTGCCTGTATACTGCTGGGTGATTTCTCAGATTTCTCATTAGCCTCAAGTCCCTGGGAAAGCCGGTGACAAAAATTAAAAAAAAAAAAAAAAAAAA
>VXBH01003049.1:524169-534312 GCA_013400035.1 Rynchops niger | reverse complement strand
AAAAAGGTAAAAATAATCGATGATTTCTGGGGTATTTTAATGGGGTTTTTAAAAATACCACAAATTTTCAAGAGCTCGTTTCGCTGCTTGCTGGGTGTGAGATGCAGTGAGTTGGTGAAGGATGTACAGTTGCAGTGGGGCTGGTTCATTCCGGCCCTGCTGTTTTTGCAGCTGTGCAAAGTAAGTTCAAAATGCTGTTGGACCAAATGATAAGTATTAATTCTTATTTACATTAAGGCTGATGTATACAACGGTTTTAGAAAGGCTTTAAAACAGGAGTCAAGATATAACCTAGCACTTTCAGTCCCCTCCTGTG
This sequence comes from Rynchops niger, assembly GCA_013400035.1. NCBI lineage: Eukaryota > Metazoa > Chordata > Aves > Charadriiformes > Laridae > Rynchops > Rynchops niger. Next base: position 533,996 of record VXBH01003049.1, on the reverse strand, counting down.
ACACGATGGTATTAAGCGATCTGAGTTTAAATGAGCTTTATGCTTACTTTACAAAAATACAAATGATAACACTAGGTTCAGGGCAGCGAGGATTAGATTTACTATGCTTACAACAGGTTGAAGTGTATTCATGTAATTAATTAAAAAAAAAAAAAAAGTTGAGTAAGAAGAAAGCAGGCCATATTTTGATTGAAATAGTTCTCATAAACAAATGGAATTGACAGCTTGGCTCAGCTCGTGGTGGTTTTTTTGTTTTTTTTTTTTTTTTTCCTCTCCTGCTGTGCAAAGCTTAATCAGATGATAAGAAAATTGTGCTTTCATGGTAGAACACAACTAGTGACACACAGGAAGACAGAGCTTAAACACGCCCTGGCTCACCCTGTATGTAGGCTCCCTTTTTAATCCCCTGCTATGCTATAGCATTGTTTCTTTATCATGGGGACAAATGTGTACTGTTAATTTTTTAGCTTCAAGCTAAATCATGCGCTGTCAACAAACCGTATTATTTCATAGCAATGCAGGCTCATTGTGGTAGTTGCAAACTGACACCCTGTGATTGATGCTATTAAGCCATGTAATATTCCACGTTCTGGTGTCGAATTTTATTTTTGTTATTATCAACATTTTAATATGTCTAGACAGAGTTTTAAATAATTGCTGCAATAAAAGAAGCTTTTGGATGAGAAACATGGTGCCTGGTGGTTTGCAAAAAGGGCATGTGAATTTATCACTTTGAAATTGAGATTTTTGAGATGACAAATCTTTGATTCATGCCGAAAATTATAATTTAGTTTTTTAATTGGAATTCTGGATACATCCCTTGTACTATTTGAAGTATCACCTGTTAATGAAAAAGCAGTAGTCAGTGAAGAATGAAATGAAGTATTAGTCTTTACTTAAGATTCAAATCAGTTTTAGTAAAACTGTGAAAAAGAAACTAATGTGAAAGCCAACAAGACAAACCTTTGGACTGTGACTAGAACTTACAATCTTATTTCTGCCCTCTCCTGCAAATAAAGCATTTGCCTTCACTTTAAGGTAATTCAGAATAGCCCCTGCCCCGTTGTAATGCCGGAGACTCCTCCGGCCCCACAAGGAGAGGGACGCGTGAGACACCCCCATGCCTTGGTGTCTCAGCGAAAAGGCGGGGGCTGCAGCATTACAGCGGGGCAGGAAAGCAGAGCGAGCTGCGGTAGATGTAGTGTGAGAGCTGTTGTGGGGAGCAGGGTAGGTCCCACAGCTCACACTAGCAGCTTGCAGGGAAGGACAGACCCTGGAGGAGAAGGTGGCAAAAGAGAACCATTCATTGAGAGGATTTTAAAAATCACAAGGTAGATGCATCTGAGACAAATGGATATTTGAAATTATAATTTACAGACTCTTTTGAGATTGTGCAAGTGTCATGAGCCTCTCCTGGATTTTTTTCTTTTTTTTTTTTTTTTGTATGTTAAGCATCCACACTTTAACTCTTTACTGTACTCACAATTTTAGTTCTACTTAATGGTGGTTCATCCATGAAGTCACCAGTTTACTGTAGCGGTGTCCTGCTCGATGAAAGAAGAGCAGCAGTCTTTGGATGACAATTACTTTTCCTAGAAGTGACACGTCACCTCTATGGCTGTGTTTGTGCATACGGTTCCCTGTTTCCTGGCGTCCAGGCCAGTAAATCTTGACAGTGAGGAAGACCATGTGTTACAAGTACCTGGAAGTGGCATAAATCTGACGTAAGGAATTTGCTTAAGCGCTGCCCTGATCTGTGCAATAAGTCACCTGTCAGGAAGGTTATGGGAAGAAACTTCGACCTTACGCTTCTGATCTTATGTGGAGCAAAGCCTTGGATGGTCAGGATTTGCTTTTTTTTAGCATCAGTTACTCGGATATTAAAACTGGTATTTTGACACCTGAGCAGCACTTAATTGATAATAAGAGTAGTTAGTGGCTGCATGACCTGGCAGTTTTAGCAGCTTCTTTCTTCATGCCTTTTTTCTTCCTATATCTTTCTTTCATTAGGAAAAAAAAATAAATAAATTCTGTATTCGTTAGTTTCCCGTAGTTATCCCTATCTCATTTGAATTATCTCATTTCAATACCAGTATAGAGCAGTTTAATGGAAAACCTTCTTAAATGTGATATGGTGCGTGTGTTTGACAGTGTAGCAGCAATGCTCCTAAAATCCTGGTTAGCTTTAAAATCCAGATATTCAGTTATATAAATGCAAAATGTGCCTAGCGTATGTACAAAGGAAAAGCCTGTCTGAGTAGGGCATCGTCTTTCTCTCTTTGTTAAAAGTGACCATGCCTGTCTCTACAGATTAACTGAGTGGCTGGAAAGAAATTAGGGTCTGGTTTGGTTGGAGGCTGTTTTTGGAAATAACTTCCAGAAATTTTTAGAGAACAAAAACCTCACGAAACTGTAGCAAAAAAAAAAAGTGGCAATCAAGTGACAAGAAGTTTTGTGGCGGTAGTCAAAGTGGGTCACAGAGCCAGGCTTTTTCAGGGTTTAGTTCTGAGTTGAATTAGAAGAAAGCAAGCTATATTTCAGCTGGGGATCCAAAGGTGAAGCATTTTCAATTGCTTTCCTGCCAGTACCATTTTTACCATTCTGCAAGGTGCAATGCGATGGAGCGCGTGAGTCCCGGGAACTAAAGCATGGTGGAAGACAGCCAAGCAAACCATTCTGCTATGGAGGAGAAAATACATCTTATTTGGCTTGTTTTAAACTTCTCAGAGAGAATATTTTAATCATTTACTATCATGAGTCCCAAACCTTTCTATAGGACTCTGGAGATTTAAATTGGGAGGTCTACCAGCTTGGGCAGTGCTGTTCAGGCACCATCTGGAAATAGCATCTTTTCTTTCTAATAATTCCTTTTGTTCCAGGCAGTGCATCTTATTTTTGAGAAACCAGCTGCTCGCTTTGGTAACCGTTAACTATTTACTGGTTTTACAATTAAAAGTGACTTCAGCTATTACTAAAAAATGACTGAGCCTGTAGCAGTGATCCTGCTTTTTTTTGCATGGTATTTTTTTAGGACTTCTGTTATCCCACAGGGGAGATGATGTTGTCTAATTACTTGACGGAAAATGCCAATAACTTTATCTTAGGGAAAAGAACCGACATTTAATACCACATCACTGATTAGGACTGACATTTTTTATGTTTAGGCAGCCAATGCAAGAGCAGAGTCCCAGTCTGTAAGTACAACTGCCTGCTTTATCCCTGTGTTTGGGGCTCTGTGAGCTTTGTGTTTGCTACATTTGATGCCAGTACTCACATGTTGATGCCTGTAAACTAAATACCGAACGGCTGTAGGGGATATAACTTGCATCTGAATGTGCTGGAGAAGTGCAGGGGTACAGCCTGTATAGGACCAATATTTGCATTTGTATAACCCTTCTGGATTTTAATTCATGACTAAAAATTTATATTTGACCGGGCAGTTATTTAACCTTTCTATCACCAGGAACTGGACTCCCCCTTTGTGCTTTTAGCCTCTTTTACTCTGTCTACTCTGTCAGTGGGGGTGGCTGCCTCTTTTTTTTCTGGTTTTTTTTTTTTTTTTTTTATTGCTGACAGTAATGCTGTCCTGTCAGACAAGTATTTGCAGCGATTTCCAAGAGGTGAGAAAGTGAAATGAGGTGACATATTGCTATAAACTTGAGCTATTGCCACTTTTATGCAGCAAAGAAAAGATCCTGAAAATAAAGGCTAATGAGCTGTGCAAAGCACAGTGAAAGCCATAGAAAATGGAAATAATTTTTAAACATTTGCATGATAGTTTCTAGCCTGAGCCAAGTCCTCATCTACTGCAGAGCAGACAGGGAGCTGAAGAATTAATTACCTAGTTGATATGCATAGTTCATTAAGGTGTAATTTCAAATTGTAATGTATATTGCGCTTCATGTTGAATATAAACTGCAGGTCATAGCAAACTTGCAGGTTGATTTCTTGTTCAGAGGAATTTAGTAGCTGCTCCATCATCCTGATGTGACCTCAGGAAGCTCTGACAGATCCCTGGAAGCTGAAAGTTGCCTCTATAGCCAAGTGATTTCCCTCCTTTTGAGTGAGGGCCCTTGCTACGTTTGTAAAAGGGAGGAATCAAAGGACAATATTGAATAACAATAAAATCAGGTTGTTTTTCTCGATTGTTTGTTTGGTTTTTGTTGGTTGTTGTTTTTTATTTGGGTTTTTTTTTTTTTTCCCCAAATGATTGCATTTAAATTGATAAGTTCTGAAAAGTCAATACATAAGAAAGATCAAATGAAGATGATGTGTCCTTTAACCCCACCTGGCAGCTAGGACCATGCAGCTGCTCGCTTGCCATTCCTATAACATGCAACTCAAACCATGGGTTCAACAATTTGAAGGTACATCCTTTGGGTCAGGTTATAGGATTTAACGTTGCAATGAAGTACTACTCCCCTTGCTCCTCGCCTGGCTAGAAACGAGGGGTTCCTGCTACTGTAATTCCCATCACATGCAACTCAAATCCTGGGTTTAACTTTACTCCTGATTTCTTTACCAACAATATTCTCATCCCAAATCCAAAATGCGGCACTACAGCAAGAAAGTCAACCACATCCCAGCCCAAACCATGACAATGTGTATAGGGCTTTCATCTTGGCTTCTGTCCTTTAAGCGGAGAGACAGAAAAAAAAAAACCCAAAACCTTAAAAAGCAGCTCTCTGTGCTGTCCCTTACCTTCAGTGCTGTCAGGCCGGCTCAGGAAAAGAAATTTTCTAATCTAAGAAAAAAATATCCATTTTGACGTGTACTCTTTTTCAGCAAGGGCTTATTTTTGTAGTCTCATTCACTGATGAAGAGGAATTCCCTCCAAAGAAGGATGTGCCCCATATCAACTCAGTATTTGTCTAATAGCTCATTCATGGTAGCAGATCTTACACATTCACTGGTTTAACCTTCGTGCGTTCTCGGGCCAAGTAATAGACTTTGGGTTTTTTTGTCTTCAGAAATTGCATTCTATACCAGGATGGATAAACACTGGTTATTTGGTGCAAATCTTGAAGAAAGAACAGAATTTGGGCTTGATTAACATTTTGTTGTGGTGTTTTTTTTTTTTTTTTTTTTTTAAAAAAAGAGTATGTTGTTTACTTCAGATGTTGAGTAGTCTCTTTCACTCTATTCAGCACGACCAGAAATTTTTCTAATCTAAAAATCAATAAGGTATTGATTTTTATTTTATTTTTTTTTTCTCCCCCCGAAGAGCAGTGGCTTTCATACTTTGAAAGCATTTTCTGTGCAGAAAGAGAAAGCAGGATGCTCCTGTGCGTGACCTACATTTCTTTCCTGGTCTTCACCTCTTTACCCTTCACTACAGTCAGAAACAACAGGCAGTGGAAAGAGCTTGAGAGTGACAAAAGACATTGTGGAAGCCTCTGTCCTTGCATGGATCCTGTATAGATAGCACCTCTGAGACCATGTCTCTCCTTGGAGGGGGTAAACCTCTCTCCTGGGTCACTTGCTGGGATAGACCCCCAAAATGGGTCTGCGCCCATGTCCTCCGGGGCAAGTGTGGAGATGCCCAGGGCGCAGCCTCCCTGTCTGCCCTTCCTGTCTTGGCCTGAAATAGTCACCAGAAAACACAGAGAGCTCGTCTTCACCTGGCCTTGGCGCTTGCATGTGTGTTGCATCTAGTAATCCTAACTTCAAAGCTCTGAAATGGATGAAATAAATTGAAATTAAGCAGTTTTAATGTTGCAAGGACGCAGTGTCAGGCGTTTGAGTTGCATACTACTCAGCTACAGCCATATAATTTACCTAAAAATCATGGGGTTTTAAAATGTTTTAGTTTTTCTTTTATCCCACAACCACAAACCACAAGTATTCAGAATTTTCACAGCTGATGCTTCTAGCACACATACATATCAGGTACAGCCGATGCTGAGATAATCAGCAGTACTTGGATTTAGTTTTCTGCTCTGAAACAGTTTTGGTCTATAATGTGAATTACTCCACGTGCTCTCTAGGCTTGCTCATCTGTAAAATGAGCAGCACTCGCAGTTAAAAGTGCCTGGTAAACAGTAGCAGTGGCTAAAGATGCTCGTGCAGCCAACCTCTTTGTTACCGTGTCTCTGCTGGAGGCTCTCACACCCGCAGAGGAATGTCCACCTGCACACCAGGGTTTTGGTGCCTTAGATTTCTGCTGAAGCCCGGATGCGGGTGTCCTCCCTCTGGGGTGGGGAGCGGAGTTCCGGGAAGGGTGGCAGAAGTTGCCACCGCTGCGCTGGGGTGAGTGAGTCGCCGTCCTAGCGCAGGTGGAACGTTGTCCAGAGGGTCTTCTCCGCTCACAGTTTACGGCCTCAAATGTTACATGCAAAAAAGATTCCCGTAAAGATGTGCTTGGTTTGGCGAGCAGAAGGCTTTTTGCCTCAAGGGAACATTCAAAATTACCCAACCAGCATGTCAAAATATCCTGTATTGTGTAATTTGGTGCACAGCTCAACCTTTTGAAAGCACTGTTGTTTCTTTAACAAAGTTCTGGAGACGACAAATATTTTTTTGGGGGGCTTTGTAGAATAACCTTACATGGCTTTTAGCAGGGATTCTCTTCAGTTTCATCTTGAATTTGACTTTGCTTTATTAACAGAGTAGCTTGTAGTTAAGAAAATAACATTTTTATTGCATATAATAAGAAAGCTGTACTATTGTTTACTTGTAACTACTAGTGGAAAAACTAAACAGAGTCCACATTTTCTGTACTTTGCTGCTGAACTCCCAAAGAGTGTAAGCAGATTGGAGTCTGCCCATAAAATTCTTCTCATGCCCATTGAGAATTTGGTGCCACCCTTACAGTCTATCCTAGCTCTGGAAATTAAAAAAAAAAAAAAAAAGAGTCCTCTAAAAATATAATTTGCCTAAAAATGATGGGGTTTTAAAATGTTGTAGTTTTTCTTTCATCCCACAACCACAAGTATTCAGAATTTTCATGTAGTGAATGAAAGCTGAAATACTAGTACAGTCTGTTTCACTTCAGGGACAGTTTTTTGGTTGGTTGGGTTATTTTGGTTGTGTGTGTGGTGTGGTTCCACCCCACCCCTCAGTAAGAAAAGCCCCTCAAACACTGTAAGACTCAAGACAAAATCATGAAAACTGGCAGCTTTGGTGTTGCACGTTCCCAAATGACCTTGAATTTTTTTTGCTTCATTGTCCATTAAATCATTTATGCTGATGCTAGCAGTGTCTATAGAAACTTCCCTGAATAAACACAATTCCTCTACAAAGGTTTGTATAAATGTGTGTTTGCAAATAAATAGATAAGCAGTGCGCTAAAGCAGACTGTCAGGCTCACAAAAGCATTGATCCTAAAAGTGTTGCTGAATAAGCAATAAAAATTAAAATAAAAAAAAAATATATATGTCATTCATTCTCCTAAATTCTGTGAATAATCTGATAAGCTCAAGCAGAAATGGGAGCAGGTACATTCGGCAGGAGCAGGGACAATAGCCATTATGGCACATTCTGCTTTTTCTATGATTATGTGCAATTATCCCACAGCACTGCGTGGCGATGAAATCCTCCTCTGCCACACTCTTCTTTCCTGCCTTTCCTAATGATCGGGCTGAACATCTGCTCTGTAAATACAACATGCAGATGATGCAGCTGGACTTGCCGGCGGCAGAAATGTTTCCTCCTTGCCGGGAGCGTGCTATTTTACCCTGGCTCATCTATTGTCTCTCATACTGCTCTTCACTTCCATCCCCGCTTGCCGGGCGCGATTAAAGCATTCCAGCAGAGCGGCCCGTGTGGCCAAGGAGACACGTTTCATCCCCAGGCGAGGCTGGCCCTTGGTACGAGTCCCACCAGCCTGTCGGCTCCTGCAGCAATACTGGTGACAGCCGTGGAGCGTTTGCAGCCTGGGCTCTGCCCTCCCCAATCCCAGCCAGCTCACGTTTGGGCTGGGTAAGCGACAGAGGCAGGACGTGATGAAAGCAGCAAGAGAAGTACGTTTTGATTGCAGCCCTGTATTTTCGTTTCGTAGCTGAAAGGTTGCCTTTCATGCAAAGCTTTGCCACGGGTGCGTTTCCCTTGGTACCCAAAAGGAAATGGGTCTGTGGGAGAGGGGAAAGTGCACAAACGTTCCTAACAGAATACGAAGGCTACGAAGATGATTAAGGGCTGCGAAGTTGATTAGGGGACTGGAACATCTCTCTTATGAGGAAAGGCTGAGGGGCTTGGGTCTTTTCAGTCTGGAAAAAAGACAGCTGAGGGGGGAATCTTGTCAATGCTTATAAATACTTAAAGGGTGGGCGTCAGGAGGATGGGGCTGGGATCTTTTCAGTGGTGCCCAGGGACAGGACAAGGGGTAACGGGCACAAACTTGAACATGGGAAGTTCCTCCTAAACATGAGGAGGAACTTCTTTCCTGTGAGGGTGGCAGAGCCCTGGCACAGGCTGCCCAGAGAGGTGGTGGAGTCTCCATCTCTGGAGACATTCAAAACCCGCCTGGACGCGTTCCTGTGCCACCTGCTCTGGGTGACCCTGCTCTGGCAGGGGGTTGGACCAGCTGATCTCCAGAGGTCCCTTCCAACCCCGGTCACTCTGTGATTTTTCACATGAACAAAACCATGGCTGTGCAATTGAGATGACTGAGTATTGTGTCCAAATGTATTTCTGTTGTTTACTATAGAGTTCAAAGTTGGGATTTTTTTTTTGTTGAGAAGAACACTTTGTGCAATATGGTACCTCCTCATACAGTTTTTCTCACTGAAAGGTTCTTTAAACAGAATTCTGGTGGTATGAGAACAAAATATTTTGCCTGGTTGTCAAAAATAAATTAATAATAGTTTTCAGATACTGTTTTCTGAGATCGCTGGGAAGAGGGCTTTTTTTTTGAGGTGCATAGGAGATGGTGCTTGTTTTTAATGACTGGCTCTTGTAGCTGTTGACTATTACAGGTAAATAGAGGCTAGGATGTGAACAATCTCAGGTGCTGGTAAGATCTGTGTTTTAATTGTCCACGTCAGAATTTTGTGTTTGGAAGGCTAATATCTAATTTGGGAAAAGTTACAACCAAAACAAATGTGAGAATCAGTCTATTGAATTACTGTAAACTTCTCCCAGAATTTGCCTAAAGAAACTGATATTAAGGCGGTGACAGAAGATGATTTATTTTGATGGTTTGTTTACCTTCACACTTTTGAGAAAGTTAGTGCAGTCCCAAGGAAGCAGTTTTCTCCACCATCCATTCCTGCTGTAGTAGCTGTGGGTTGGCAGCTGCCAAAAAATGTGTGTATTTGTGTATTCTCCCTTCCAGTGCATTCATCCCTCCAGGCAGGTTCCTCTGGGGGCGAACCCAAACCACACCAGCCACAGAAACGGGCACAGCTCAGGCTGTGTGATCCAGGGCTTAGTACAGGTGTTTGTAGGTCATCTTCTTGACGTGGCTGAAAATCACTTACAGGTTAAACGTTATGCAAAAGGTGTGAAATTAAGCTGCAGATGACTTTGTGAAATGGTGCGAAAAGTGAGATGTATGGGATGCATAGGTTGTGATGTAATAATTTCATCAATGTACAGCTGGAATAACAGATATTATGAAGGCATAATTATAGACTCATAGAATTGTCAGGGTTGGAAGGGACCTTAAAGATCATCTAGTTCCAACCCCCCTGCCATGGGCAGGGACACCTCCTACTAGATCAGGCTGCTCAGACCCCCATCCAGCCTGGCCTTAAAAACTTCCAGGGATGGGGCTTCCACCACCTCTCTGGGCAACCTGTTCCAGTGTCTCACCACCCACATGGTGAAGAACTTCTTCCTAACGTCCAGTCTGAATCAACCCATCTCTAGTTTTAATCCATTCCCTC
>VXBH01003049.1:487008-524107 GCA_013400035.1 Rynchops niger | reverse complement strand
CTGCCCAGCCTATATCGGTGCTTGGGATTGCCCCGACCCAGATGGAGGACCTTGCACTTGGTCTTTATTAAAAAGTTAAATTTTACCAATCTGCACAGTGAGTAAGAGTAAAATTCTGATATGTCACATAGCTATTTTTATATATGCTTTGCTGAGTATTTGTGTCTTAGTGGTAGCATATTTTATATCCTTTGGCCTGTGAAATCTGCATTCCTTGTGCCATTTTTCCAATTGCAAACTCTTACGGGGGAAAAAAAAAAAAATTTAGGAAACTCTGAAGTGGCTCAGATAAAATGCATGTTGATGCTAACATCCTACTGTGTAGGCTTAATATTCTTCAACAGGAGTAAATTGCATAACCCTGTGAGTAGGGTGGTGCCTTTTTCTACTGGTGTACCAGAGATTCTTCTTCTGTTTATTTCCCTATCGTATCCCATGTTAGTCACATTTGACCTTTCATCACTCAGTCTCTCATGGTAAAACAATAATAAGCGGGGAAACGTCATACTTGTGAGAAGGGAAAAAAAAACCCACACATTTTTTGATAAAATAGTGGTATTGTTTTTAAGAGTGATACAGCCCTAGGATAGTGCTATCTGTTACTGGGTAGTCTGGGGTAAAGTGGTAAATGGCCTCTCAACAGTACTTACCTTGTAAGGAGATTGTTATGTTTATGTATGTTTGTAAGTAATGTGTTTCTCACAAACTGATTTTTTTAAGTTATTTATGAAATCACTTTGCCTTAGGGCTGAGTGATTTAGACCTATATAAAATCCAAATTACTTATGTGATTTAATGTTTGGATTTCTGCCATGCTTTAGATGGCTACAGCTACTCTTACATAGATACTATTGTATTATTAAAATTTAGCCTTTACAATAGTTAAGAGCATTGGGAATTATTGTTAGTCTTATTTTTTGTCTCATAAATTAATAATTAAAGCAAATTTATTTAAAAATTGAAATCCTGTCTTCAATTTGCTGAAGGTTATTAAAAAATATATACCTGACGTATAATGGGAAGATATCTTGGTCAGTCATACAATAAAATCTTCTTATGTCCTTTTTATCGGCTTCCCTTTTAAATGTTACTAATCTAGATGATCTGTGAGTAATGAAACAAGTCAAGACAACAAAAATCTCTTGTTGAAGGTACCTCTGAGTTGATATTTTGTAACGGCTCAGAAGTGGCAAAACACTATTTCTGTACTGCCACAACAGTGAGGGAAGCTCTGGATAGTCATTGTGTTTCCTGTGGTAGAGTTGTAGGTTGTCGTTCAGTTGACCTTCTCAAACTTTTTTTTTTAAGCTTTTCTGTGGAGGGAAATGTTTGAATCCTGACTGTTTTTTCTTAATTCAGTTGGAGATGAATTAATTTTGTGAGCATGTTAACAAACAGATACTCATCTGTCCTGAGAGAAGCTCTGCTGTTGGGGTCCTACAGGCTTCTCTGCCGATGGGCAGGCTGGGAAGACAAGAGAGTACGTGCTCTGTCTACGTTGCTAGTTATAGATCTTTGCCTTATTATGGCATAAAGCAAACAGGAGTGTGGCTTCAAATATCAGCAGCACAGATAAGCAGTTTGTTGTCTCCATATACTGCACTGGTGTGTCCCCACCTTGAGTACTGTTGCAGTTTTGGACATCTCAATATAAGAAGGATTTCAAACTGTTAGAGTGTCTCCAGAGGAGAGTCACTGAGATGGTGAAAGGCCTCGGGGCAAGACTGATGAGGCGGAGTGGCTGAAATCACTTGTCTTGCTCAGTTTGTAGAAGAGAAGGCTGGGGGATGCCATCATCAGTCTAGAACTTCCTCACGGGGGCAGTGGAGGGGGAGGTGCTGAGCTCCTTCTTGTGTGCTATCACTGGTCACCAGAGAGAAACGGAATGATGCCGTATCAGAGGAAGTTCAGATTGGACATTAGGAAAAGGTTCTTCACTGAGAGGGTGGTGAGTCACTGGAACAGGCTCCCCCGGGAAGCGGTCACAGCACCAAGCCTGTCAGAGTCCAAGGAGTGTCTGGACAACACCCTGAGTCTATGGGCTAGTTTTAGGTAGTCCTGCGAGAAACAAGGAGTTGGACTTGATGATCCTTATGGGTCCCTTCCAACTTGAGTTTTCATATGATTCTGTGAAATATAGATCTTACGGGCATGGCAAATAGACGGGCATTCTCATTAGCCTCTACTTTTTCCAGGGAAGATTTGCTTACCAACAATTTGTCTCATAGAAATAACCAAACCTGTGTGAAGAATAACATGTGACGGTGGTGTCTCAGGAGCAGCGGCAGAAGTTGGACAATAAGTGAGACTTCTTGCTCCAGAGGCGCATAATTCACAATCTTTTTTTACTGTCACACATTAATTAGACATAGGCATCACCTTCAACCTTCGGACAGGCTCAGGTTGAATATGCTGATGCTATCCCTTTTACTTTATTAGAGGGGGGGTGAGGGGAGATGGTTTCCTCTTGGTTGCCTCTGTGCTCTTCTTTGGTCCCTGCAACTCCTTTAGGTGTATGCAAAAGGGCTCAGATATTATAAAGCCACGATTTTCTCTAAACTGGATCAATTTTTAACTTCCTGCTCTGGCATATTGATGTTTCTCATTATTGCAAATGGAAAGATCGCTAATCAATGATGGCAGTTGTAATAAAGGTACTGCTAAATGGGTTTTAGGATTGTTGGAGGTGGCGGTTAGTCAATAGCCAAGTGTGAAAGAAGAACAGGTAATCCTGAGATATAAGAAACTGGTATGTACAAGCTGGTATGTACAAGCTGGTATGTACAAGCAACAGCTCAGTGCACATTGCACGTGGGGTGGAGTTCTCATTGTGTCTTTCATGTTGATTTGAATTGGTTGTCTTCTCCTTCCATCCAGTGTTTTCAGCTGTTGATAGATGTAGAAGTGAAATGCTTTCTCATGTCTGCCCTTTTTCTTGGCTTGCACAGTATTTGATAAGAATCTCTAGTTGTCGATATCATCCTACCAATTCTCAAGTAAAGAATATGTACCTCAGTTTAAACTCCATGTAATGGGAAGATAATTTTGCCTTTTGCACACTATGTCCAGTTAGTACCAGGATGTTGAATTTATGGCAGAAGTTTGAAATAAATACTGATAGTCAGTATCTTTCCATGAAGGTAGAATAAAAAAAAAAAAAGGCTGCCGTGGAATGTCAGCATTTTGTATCAGTTGCAGAATATTGTATGATTTTTTTTAAACTTTCCATAATTCAAGAGCTTGACTTCATTAATGGACATAAACAGAAAATTTGCCAGTTGGTATGGAACATCAAAAACAAGAACTGAACGACTAGAATTAAGCAGTGGTTAGAGGCCATTTTTATTCAATATTTTATCTGCTTTGCATTATTTGAGCTTTCCTTCTTGTCAAAATGTGGTAACATCAATTCAACACTTTTTTTTCAGGTTTATATTGTCTCTCTGCTTGTAATCATTCTCATTAAACCAAAGTGTGAAGAAATATGTGAGGACTGGTGCAGACTGTGTGTGGATTGATGTTAACAGATTTTGCTATTTTAGAAAGCAAGAAACCATTGCCTTGTTTAATTCCCCTTTAGGACTCGTGGTCGCTAAGTGCTAGATGAAATCCCATGAGAAGGCTTTGCATTCACTGGTCAGTACGCCTTTTGGTTCAGAGGTGAAACAAGGCAGTAGGGGGTGTAAGAGATTAGGTAATGATGACTTCATCAGCTGAGATGACCTCTCAGAAATTTAATCTGTAGGGTGCCTAAGGCCTGATTTTGCAAAGCACATCATCTAGTTCTTCATTTCAAGTATACGTTTGAAGCCATTCTAGTTGAGCAAAATACACATCGTCTTCTTTCTTACCTTCTGTTAAAAAGCTGCCTCACTCTAACAGGGAAGGAAAAGACACCAAAACACAGTATAAATCACAATGTGTTTCCCAAAATATGGTGGAGCATGTAGAATATCGGAAATCAGGCCACACCAGTCATTTAGGTCCCCGATCCCCCAGTGACACATAGAACCATACGGTTGGAAGGGACCTCTGGAGATCATCTAGTCCAACCCCCTGCCAGAGCAGGGTCACCCAGAGCGGGTTGCACAGGAATGTGTCCAGGCGGGTTTTGAATGTCTCCAGAGATGGAGACTCCACCACCTCTCTGGGCAGCCTGTGCCAGTGCTCTGCCACCTTCAGGGTAAAGAAGTTCCAATGTTTAGGTGGAACTTCCTATGCTCAAGTTTGTGCCCATTACAGTGGCCAAGGCACAAATACAAAAGCATTACTTTTGTGCTGCAAACCTCTCCTGGTGGGTCCCATTCCGTGGTGGACTCTGTAGCCTCCTCTCCAGCCTGGTGATCATCTGGTGCAGCTTCATAAAGGCTAAAACATCTTGTTTCTGGAGTCTGTATTCATTCTTGCATTTCAGTGGAGGAAAGATTCTTCACCATGGCTTAATGAAGCTCTTAAATGCAGGGATAAAAGGGAAGATCTGTGGGTTTTTTGGTTGGACTTTTTTGTGGGTTCTTTTTATTTATAGAGTGAAAATGCCACACTGAACATAATTCCGGCACGTTCCTGTTGAATGCACACAGGAGCCTGAAGGAGCTAGTCTAATCATCTACTTTGGCCTGTGCATATGGATGATGGGCGGTGTAGCACAAGGGCATCACAAGAAAGAAACTTAGCTTTAAATAGGTGCAGTGTGACCCATTTTCCTCTCTGGCGCTGTGTGGTGTTCTGCTGCTGAGTTTTGTGCGGGCTGATCCCCTTCCGTGCTGTTGGCTCTGTTGACTCTTGGGTTCATTGGTGGCTGGAACTAATGTCCAGCCTGTTTTATAACCACCTATCTTAAGGCGCCTCCTTGCTCTTCCATGCCATTAGGCGTATGGAGGAGGTTGGCATCTTCTGTGTCTGATCCAGATGCGCTGGAGGCCAGGGACCGGCTCTGTATTGTGCCTCTGTTTCGCTATGCAAGGGGCACAGCTTCGCAAGGCAGCAAGTGCCAGTACTGAGTTTTCATCTATTATCTTGGTGGGGGGAGGGGAAAAAAAACCCTTAAATTTTACTCTTGAGTGAATCTTAATCTTTAAATTAGTAGGAATGTGAGATTTCCCATGCTATGATTTTAGAATAACTATAATCATTTTAAGAAAACAAAGCCTAGGAACATTATAGTGTTGAAATTAGAGTAAACCGGTGTTTGAAATGCTGCGTTGTGCATCTGGACATATCAAAAAAGGAGTTTAATTTCCTAATTTGTTTTGGATCTTACCCCTCTTTCCTCATGTTCATCCCTGTTTTATTTTCTTCCTTTTGTGTCTATAATTGCATGCATTATTAGAACTGGCAAGATGAGCACCTCCAGATGCATCCTACAGGAAGCCAGCCAATGCTGACTCTATTCCCATGTCAGACTGCATGCCAAGTCAGTGAAGCTTGGTTGTCAAAATCTATTCCCTTTCTACACTGCTTCTAAACCGATCTTCTCACAGAATATTTTGACACAGGGTGGCTGACCTCAAGAATTGTCCCACGATGAAGAAGGTGTCTTTCAGTATGTTGAACCATCCCAGTTAAAAGTCCTGTTTTGAAATAGGATGGTCGAGGAAGCTTTTCTTTTTCCTCTGTCAGATGAGAAGACTTGAGGGGTTTATAATCCGTGACACTGTAGCTTTCACTGTTTATTTTGTGGTGGTGTTTGAGTGTTTTTTAACTTTCTTAAATTTTTATGCCCTTTCAATAGAAAAAAAAGTTCACTAATTTTACTAAACATAATGCGTTTTGTGTTGTGATTTGTTGCAACAGGTCAGCAACGGTTCTTCCTTTTTGGGGAAGAATATACTCATTTTACTTATTATTTTACAGTTATTGGGCAACAGCATATCAACGTTGCTGCTTCTACGGGATCTTTTCCTAATTGGAGATCTATACTATCACCAACACGGCCTTCCACAGAAACTAAGACTTCTTCGGTAGCAGATATTTCTATGGGACAGACTTTGGAGAATGCAAACTTGCTTCAGATGATAAAAACAACACTGACTGGCACGCGTACCAGAACTTCGGATCAAACTCATCTGTCGCCCACCCTTTATCAAGGCAGTGGAAACAGTGCACCCCAGGAACCCGCTGAAGTTTCAGCTGAGTCACCTCTGAGGTCATCAGCTCAAGATGCAGATGAAACAGCTGCTGTATCAGGTTTGCCTCAACTTGGTATGTTTGCCACACTGTCCACTACACCACCAGTGACACATTTGAGTACAGCTGTGCCATTTCAGCTAATACCATTAGGAACACCCTCCATTTCAAAAGAAAGCACATCAGGATCAGACATGCTTGCTGCTGTTCCATCACCATCATTCTCCTCATTGGTAATTCAGTCACCTCATACCATTAACTTTTCTAAACCAGCTGTACTGCCCATCAAAGTGCCTTTGTCTGCAGATCCTGAAGGTTTCTTCAACACAGATTCAGCCAGCTCTCAGGTTAGTGAAAGCAGAAATAGTCCTCTAAGCACGGTCACTGTAGTGCATTCCAGTCCGGTGAATCACAGAAAGAGTCCCGAGTTGTTTACGGGTACCGTGCCTTTCAGTCTCTTTGGATCGACAGCAGTGCATTTCACAGAAATGGTGGGAAAAGGGTCTCCTTCAGAAAGGACCTCTTTTCCTGTGTCAAAAACATATCAGTCTTCCCTGCCAGTAACTTCCAGAAGCCTCTCATGGTTTCCTAATGAGAGTGTGTATGATGTATCTTCTACTGGAGTAAAACAAAACAGTCAGCCATCTAAGGCAGCGTTGACTGACAGAAACAGTGGTATCACTCCTCTGTCATCACCTGTTTTTCAGGATAAAGCAGAGGTTTCTCCATCAGTCTTTCATCCTGTGTGTACTCCACATCTAATACCCCAGATGAGTCATCCTCAGTCTTCCACAGCACTGACTAATTGCACTACAGGCTCTACCAGCGCACCTTTCATGTCATCAGCTTCCGAGAGCCTGGCTGAGGTCTCCAGCTCAACAGAGAGCACGTCTTCCCTCTCATTGCCAAAATCACTCATTCCAGATGCAAAGCACACTCACAATGCAGTGCTGCCAGTACGAGCATTTAGAAGTGAAACAGATTTTCTCTTGAGAAATGCAACACACTCTTCAACGAGCGCAAGGTCTCCCATGCTAACTGAGACAAATGGCACCTTTACTAGGAGAGCACGCACAGACAGTCCCAGCGCAGCAGCAGCTGATGAGGATACTTTGCAAATCCCTTTGACTGTTTCTTCGGTGGTGGCTCTAAATCAGACTTTTGCAGAAGACCTGGCTGATGGAGCTTATCAGGCAAATGACGTGCGATTGCCAGTTGCTTCTGCACATGCTCTCCCAACTTCTGATGGCTTTCCCATGGCAAGAACAGCTCCACAGCCCTTCACAAGAAGGGTGACAGCAAAGACATCCATGAACTTTAATGCTAATAGTGTTCTGCCTTATGGATCTCAGCTTTCCAAAGTTTCTCCAGATATCCAAACGAGTAAACTCCCTGAAGGATCAAAGATACTAGGCCCTGTTTTGGCAACAGGCATGACTAGTCCTGATCTAGCTTCAGTGCTGTTAATTACTTCCGCTACAGGCCTTTCAAAACCTGAACCTGCTATTGCAAATACTTCTGCTACAAGCATCTTTGTGACTGCACATCTCCCACCTGGTGCTGCAGAAAGTCCAGACATAACTGCAAATAGAGACAGAAATATGAGAGTACCCACTCTTGTGATCCCACGTGCAGAATATTCACCTCCAAAAGCTTTAAATCATTTTGCCTCTGGTCAGACTTCACATTCAGTTGATAGAAAGCATCTCGCCTCTGTTGTGCCTCCAGCGTGGGGTACGTGGCCATCACTGGTTTCCATGACAACGGTGATGGACAGCCCTGGCTCCAGTTTTGCTGAGATTTCAAGTGCGGACTCGGAAAGCAATTTAGATCCTGTCAGCTCTCCTGAAGTCGCAACTTTAGCTTCTACGTGGACCAATACAGCATTGCTGTCTTCAGCTGGCTTTAGTATTCCTTCTGTAAAAACTTCAGCCAAAACGGCAATAAGAGAAGCTCCTCCAAGTACTTTTCTGTTGGAAACTGAGTACCATGCACCATATTCGGTAGTTTCAGGTCTGCAAAAGACAATGAATACAAAGAAGCAGCCACACTTTTCCAACCCTTCAGCAAACTATGCACATGCAAACACTAGTCAAAACATTTCAAATTCACCCTTTGCCGGAGTGAAGTTGAATACTTTTCCAGAATTTGATGTAGATACATTGGCACTGAAAACATCTCCTGTTCAGTATTCATCCCTTGCTACCACTTTGCTGGTGCCTGACCCCCTGCAAAAAAAGCATGGAAGCACAGCTGAAGACATTGCTAATTTCTTTACTGTTGGAGATCCCGATACCAGTACACACTACGAAGCACCTCTCCGCTTACGTGTGCCTTCTGTTAATGGTACAGGTGCTTTCCCTAGCTCTCTAGAACCACAAACAACCGATGCTGGAAAGATTACTTTACTGACAAGGACCTTAGGCACGACACCAGTGTTGGCTTTTCAGCTCACTGACAACTTGACTCTTTCAGCCAGCAATGAAAACAGTGCCATCCACAGCATACTGCCAGCCCAGTCCCCCTCTCCCGTAACCAAGCTTTCTAGCTCAACTCGCTCGCATAGTTTTAGTACAGAAGAAGATATCGGGTCTGGAAATTTGCCAGAATTTGCAGATAACTGGTTAGAGTCCTCTGGTTATTTGGCTACGGCTGATAAAAATCCCGCTACATTCAGTGTGGAGGAGTGGGACAAAGGTGCTACAAGACCTAGTCTAGTTCCCAGTAATATATCTAATAAAGCTACCAAGGGCATCCCATTGCAAACCCCTACCACCAGTGCTCTGCAGTCAGTCATCATAACTTCTGTCCATGCATCACCAACACCACTAACTTCTCCTTTTTTGTCAACAACCAACTTTACCCATTCTGTCATTACAGTGTTATCTGGAGTGTCTTCTGGTGCAATACCTACAGTAGGAACTTCAGAAGCAAAACCACTAACAAGAAAATCATCTCCAGCTTCACCAGTGCCAGCTTCTTCCTTCTTTTCTCTAGGCACTGAAAACACACCTTTGCCATCTGTGATGGCTTTAAGCACACCGAAACTGACACTAACAAAAAATAACACTGCCACAAAATTGACCTCGGATCTAGGCTCAGTAGGAACACATACAGATTTTCCTTTTGCAACAAGAAACACAAATGCATCACCTGTGGATGTGACAGCTATGCTCGTCACCCCTAAGAGCAGCACGGTCACAGCTGCCACACTTGCACCCACAGCACACGTACCAAGGCAGATAGAAACCACAGTAACAGACACCCAGAAGTTCCCAAGCTCAGAAATCACCAAAACGGCAACCCCGTATCCACTGACAATTACAGCAGCTTTGACATCTATTACAGCATCAGCGAAAACAACTAGGCTTCCCCCTACTCCAGTGGAAAACATCTCTGCTCCTCCCGAAACCACGGCAGCAGCCGCTTTCGCTAACATGACAGCAGCTCCTCCCCTGGACTGCCGGCTCTCCAGGAACCTTATGGTTAAAACAGGTACGTGGGGCCACTGAATTCGCTGAAAGGACCTCGCTTGTCCATGAGGGGCAACCAGTGATGAGTGGGAAATACACTCAAGTGTCAAAGAACGTGGGGGCATTAATCTGGGGACGAGGCTGCTGCACTGACAAACCAGACAGATAAAAGCAGGGTTGCTGGATGGGAATGGAATTGGCTTTATTTGTACCTTGGATTTTACAACGAATGGGTCAAATGAAGGAGTGAGATCAGGTGCTCTGAAGTTCAGTGGGTCACTGCAGGCCTCCAGCAGATCCACCTGTGTGGAGTGACAACCCCGTATGACACGATGGTTTGGTCTCTGCTTTGCAGGAAGGAGTCCCTGTCACTGAACGACGGTGCTGTAATTTGCCTCTGTCTTTGGCCCTGTTTACATATGAATACCTAATTCTGGTTTTATACGAACCCTAATTCTATCATTAAAGATTCATTTGAATATGATGTTCAGTATTTAGAGTTGTACGCTTCAAAATGGTAGGATTTTGAGCTCTCCGTGTGGACAGTACCACTTCTGGCTCTTGCTGTTTTTTTTTTTTACAGACAGCTTTTCCTTAGCTGTAAGAACTTCAAGGCCAGGCTGGATGGGGCTTTGAGCAGCCTGGTCTAGTGGGAGGTGTCCCTGCCTGTGGCAGGGGGAGTGGAACTAGATGATCTTTAAGGTCCCTTCCAACCCAAACCATTCTATGATTCTAAATCTGAACTAAAGGGGTCTGGAGAGGTCCCTTGCCCAGGCTTCATATGGACTCCTTGTGGTAGCACAGCACAGCACCAGATATGTGTATCTGGGAGACCTCAGCAAAGAAAAATAGCTGCATAAAAGGGTTTATGACCTTGTGTAGATCGGAATGATACTGGCGGATAATGAAATAAAATAAGGAGCTTTTGGACCTGACGCGTGTTTGGTAGCTGCTAACTATCTACATCAGTGGTAAGATGAGTACCACAACTATTTCTAGCGATAGAGGTAGCTTGTAACAGTGTATCATCGAAAGTACTTAAGTGCAGCTATAAAAATCTTTCCGCATATTATAAGAGAAAAAGAAAAAGCTAGGGATAATGTTAATAAATAAAGTGTACAGACACTTCCTACATGGGGAAAAAAAAAAAAAATAGTAGCAGTGGAGTAGCGCGTTTCTTTGTTTATTTAACTCTGGCCGTGAAGGCATGAAGCGCACGTCCTGTGCAGCACCAGCGCGGTCCCCTGGGGACGCTGCACCAGCCCTTCCGCAGGCGATCCAGTGGCGTCAGACCTCCCTCGAAAAGGCAGCGTGGCAAAGACTTGGTGCTGTTGCTAAAGCAATTGCACTTGTTAGACCTCACTCTGGAAACAACAGGCTATTGCCATGGGACGAATAGGGAGCTCAGGGACAGTGCTGAGCCCCTGCAGTTCTCGCTGCCATTGGAACTGCTGCAAATCCTCGCCGCTTTGACCTCCACCCAGCTAGCGCAAGGCAAAACAATTAAAAAAAGCAAGCAGTAGCACGGTAATGTCTCAAACCGACATGTGGCTTTTGTTGTTCCACAGTTCTGTTGCTGAACACAAGGAGGATGCTGATCAGCAATGCCTTCAAGGAGAGCGTGAGAAAAGGACTCAACCAAGTGCTGAGACAAGCTTTCAACCAAAATGTCAGCGCTCAGGTAAGCATGCTTGGCTTGCCTGTGTGATCTCGCCAAAATAGCTCTCCAGCCAAGAGAATCTCAGCTGGCTGCAGCTCCAGTGGCGTCTCCGGATGCAGGAAGCCTTTTTGGGGGGAGCACCGAGCTTTTCCTATGGAAAGCAGGCATAGGTGGCGCCCACTCTGGGCTCTAAAAATGTAGGGACCACTCCAAGGCTTTTGCCACGTTATTTGATGAAGTAGAACGGAGGAATGCAACTTTGTTTTTGGCATGTTCTGGGAAATGACTACTGGCAGCAGTTTCCTCCTCCCCCTGCAGCTCAGGAATGACTCTTGGTCAGCCAAGTGCTGCTGTGCTCGGCCTGGATCAATTGCAAGAGCAGGGCTGGTAAATGGGGTGTCACCGCTGTCGGTCCGCTCCCTGGTTTGAAAACCTGGTACCTGACAAGTGCAATTCCACAGGGACGAAAATCCCGAGCAGGGAAAAAGCACGTTGTATTGAAAATAAACGAGGGAGACGCGTTCATCGATCTGCAGCTCAATTGCACGAACCTCTACATTGCTGGGTGTCGGAGCAGGCTTAGGTGGATGGCTGGGGTGCTCTTCTCTGCAACGCAGGTTTCTGTGCGCTTTAGGCAGGGGTTTGTGCTGAGCCCCAGGTTGTTATTAGTGATACTCGCCAAGCCACTGAGAAGGAAAAAAGTAATTTTGCTCAAAATAGAGGGCATCAGGTTGACTTTTGTCCCCATGCTGTATTGCTGCATGTTCAGATGATGTTGGTTGGTTTGGGAACTGTGTGTTCCTGAGCCTCAGCAGCAGCAATCAAAACTATCAGACTTATTCCCCCACCTTCTTGTAAACCTGAGAGAAGCTTTCTTTTTCTAATGGAGGAAACCATCTAAAACTTAGCATGGAGGACCAGTTTCAGAGCTTAAACTTTTTGGAAAATTCAGAATTGACAGGTAAAACTCAACTTGTGCTTTGGCTCACAGTGTGTCCATTCTTGTGGTTTGTCACTTCTACTCATAGAGGTGATAGATTAACTGCCTGGGACAGAATAGGAAAAATAGTATAGAAGAGACAGTTGAGGCTGAAGAATCAAATATTGGAAACTCTTGTCTTTCAAAAATCTGTCTCCAAACCTGCAATGGCAGACACCTGCACAAACTCAGGGAACTTTGGGTATGAAATAGGAGCCGGGTGTTCTCTGGATTCTCTATGTTTTTACATTCATAAGTAAAAAGTCCCGGTACCTATATGTGAATGAAGCCCCAGTCTAAATGAGAGGTACACGAGCTGTGGCAGCAATACTGCAGTGCTTCAATGCAGAGCGCATGGACTCTGCATGGGCTGGGTCTAAAGCCGTCTGAGCAGTTCTGCTAATACCACGTTTGATGTAACACTAACTCGATCCTACAGGGTTTAGAGGGGATTACAGGGTAAAAACCCTGCAACGGAGACATATTCAGGGTGAGAAGTCCCATCAAATAGTGGTTGAACTGCAAACAAAATTTAAAAAAATATGTTTCCCTGTGTGTTTTATAGGTTGAAATTCTGGAGCAATCGAATAATGTAACGGTTGGTTACTACGTTACACGGGGCAGGCTGGTTTTTATGCCAGCTGCTGTAATTGAAAGGCTTCTTGCGTATGGCATCAGCAATGCCACAGCGGACATAAAGCAGCACGTCCCACATCTCCAGTCTGTGGTAGCCCTGGCCTTGCCGTGGAAGCCCCTTCCCGCGTACCACTTCCAGCTGAAAACAGGTGAGTGAGGTCCTGCTCGACCGTGCCTGGGGTTGTGTGTGTGTCGATGGGTCTGTGCATGGGGACAATGCTCCTCGTCCCCTTTGCTGTCTTGCCTCCAGCCCGGCTCTCTGGTGCGGCAGCAGGACAAGCTCTGCTTTGGTTGCATATGTTGATGTTCCTGGGGCAAGCAGGACAGCCGGTGTGTGCATCCCCCTCCTGCATGGTGCTCTGCTGTCACCTCTGGCGGCACTGCTGTGAAATGAAGTGGCATCGCATTAGGGACGGGTCGCGCCAATATCCTTGACTAAGACTTGGCATTTGATTAAAATGGACTTTAATCGATGGGTTGTGCCACAACCTGTGTGTTTCTTTTGAGGACAATCAGATGAGAAACATGACTATATGAGAGATATCTATCTATCTGTCTGTCTGTCTATCGATGTATTGTTCTGGCTGGACACACTGGATTTGACCTAGTCCCTGGCAGTCTAACCCAGGGTCGTTGCTAAACTGCTCTGTACTGTAGCAAGCATCGGTGCAGAGCGGTTGTAGTGCAGCAGAACAGCATAAGCTACGAGAGGGTAGAGAATGCCGTGAAAAAAAGTATTCAATTGTAAAAAGATTGCTTATGTGTGTACTTACATGTTTATATACACATACTTATTGCAATTACCCAGTTAAATATATTTTTCCTAGCACAAACAGAATGAGAATCAGTATTATGATTATGTCTTGTAAAAGCCAATGATCTGCGAGCTTTAAGAGTGTAAGTTGCATTTTAGAATGATTTCTCTTACTGCCTGGCTCTGAGTAGGTACAGTGAAGTGGTCTACCATCTTATGTATCACTGCAGAAACAATCTCCGTTTGTTTGTGCAGAGTATCAGCTCTAATAGTGCAACTTAATTCTTACAATTTGTCTTAATTAAAGCTAGTTTAGTGCAGTGCTTGAATTGACATAAACTGATCTTATGTGGCATTATTTTCACCTGTTTAATTCGTAAACTGATGTCAGACATTACAGGAATTATGCCACCCAGAATATTTTGTCCACGTACAAATACGTTGTTCCTTTTCCAGAGCTGCAGTTTGTGGGTCAGACAGACAACATACAGTCATGCAAATTTGTTCAGACCATGGAGCAACGGTTACAGAGAGCGTTTCAGGATGCTGAAAGAAAGGTCTTAAACACCAGCAACAACTTAACAGTTCAGGTACACCGTTGCGTGCTTTGCCAGTGACTGCTGCCAGGCTCTCTGGGTTATTCTTCCCTCTGTGTGTGCTTGCATTTCAACATAATGTCTTTGATAGCCAGGATGGAAGTAAGTTTATGCTTTCCTCTGAAATAAGATTGGTCTGTTTATTGCAGGAAAACTTACGAATGCATGATTTATAGAAGACGGTTACTGTTATTTTAATGAAATTGAATTATAATGTTTGCAGTGAAATCATTTTAGTGGAATTAAAATAAAAACAAATATATAAAAATATTATTCCAAATTTATATTTTTACTGAATATGTTATTCTGATACTTTAGTTACTCTCAGTAAGGCTATTTAGGTATAAAGATAATGTCATGTGTGGCTGTTTGTAAGGTCTGAGCTGATGGAATATATTTCTTTCTGTTTTTGTGTGCATTCTAGTTCGATACTCGCAGACCCAAATTCGTTATCAAGGGCTGATATCTTGCAGGCCTTTATATGCTTTATATGTATAGTAAGCCATCACCCTTATGCTGTGTGCTGTACTTCAGGCATAAAGAAATTATCCTCTGGGTGATATTATGACGTGTATTTGACTTATGATAAAACTCTGTGTATGGACTTGTGGTCCTCGGAATAGTTTGCACGTAGCTTACCAGAAGGAGAAAACTGGTCGTTAGAGCTCTGCTTAGTTACTTTGGTACCTTCTCTTGTGGGCTTGTGTTCAAACTGGAGTTGCTCAGAGAGGCAGAAAAGTTTATGGCAAGAGCTGACCAACTGCAGTAGGTAAAGGCATTATCAAGCTTTTCAATAGCTGGGTCTGTGATGCTGAGGGGAGCTTCGCGGTGGCTAATTTGCTTGCGGCAGAAGTGGTAGATCTCACAAAGCACCTAGGCAATTTAGTAAAGAGCCCTAGAAGAAGGTAGTAGTTGTGGGTTTTGTGGGTATTGCCAACTGAGGAAGTCGTAGGATGGAGGTCTCGAAGGCAAGATATAAACTGGGAAGTAAGAGGCTCAAGGGTGTGACCTTCACAATAAGTTTTTCTGAAATTGCTCCAGTACCATGCAAAGGACTAAATCAGTGCAACAGCAAATAGAACAAGGGTTTTAGACTAATTACAAGCTGAGGAGCAGTTCTGGAGCAAACAGGGCTGATTCAGAAAAGGCATTACAAAGGTAGAAGGAAAGGCAGCAAGATGGGTAAAAGGCATGAAACAACTTCCATGCAAGGAGAAATGAAATCACCTGTCGTTCTCCAACCATGAGTGGTGTAGTGAATCAAGAGTGATCGTTTGGAGTTTCTCATAACAGAATTACTCAGGTTTAAATAAAAAGAAGAATCCTTTCATACAGTGGGTAGTAAGTTCCTGAAGATGGCTGGATGTAACTGGAAAAAAGTACGGAAGTTACAAAAAGCAATTGGCCAAACTTATAGAACAGGAAGTCATCAACCCTTTTTAAGCCCAAGCAGACGATTTATGGCTCAGACCATAGCTGTGGGCTAACCTTATGCTGTGAAAAAGAGCCCTCTCTTCTTGCCCTGTGCTCATTCTCCAACCATCTGCTCCCGTCCATTTGTAAGAGGACATTGACTGGGCAGACCTCTGGCCTGACCTCGAACTCTTCTTCTGATGCTTTTATTATACCATGTTTTATGTTTTACTTAGTGATCCAAATCATAGAAATGGGGTATTTAAATATTATTAATGAATGCTGTTGGCCCTACCTACAATATCAGTAGCCAAAAATCATCCCTCTTCTCCTACAGCACGAGCTTTCCGAAAAAAAAATAGTGTTTGCCATTCCTACCCTGCCTTCGCCTCTCTGCTTCCTGCATAAAACTGGTGTTTGAGAATCTGACCCAGTACTCACTAAATAGAATTGGTCCTTAAATGCAGGCATCAGATTTGGGCTCAGGAAGAGTGGCACAGAGCTAAAGTGGGGAGGAGAGCCAGTAATTGCGTGATGCTAGGAACAGAAGAGACATGATATCCCTTTATTTCATACGGAAAAGGCGTAGGTCTATATAACTGCACTAGGAAGGCAGCAAAGAGAGCAAGACATACAGGCTTAATTCCTCTGTGTCAAATAATGAACATATTTTCTGGTAAGCATCCTTTACCTCATCCTGCGTTTCCTGGTAAAAAGTGGGGAAAAATATTTTCAGTCCTGACTACACCTTTCCTGCCTGCTGCTGTCCTCTGGTAACTCTGCCTGTGCTGAAGTAGGAATTAAAGTATCACAAACTGGTGTACGCAACCACGTTGAGTGAGCTGTATCTAATCCATTGTTCAAGTTAACTTCTTCCCAGTTTATTTGCAGCAGTTTGGGGTTTGGTTTTTTGGTTGTGTGGGTTTTGTTTTTTGTTGATTGTTGGTTGATTGTTTTTTTTTCCAACTGAGCTGAAACACAACTGCATATTGTTTCTTTACCTCCGTTTCAGATTTTGAACACCTCCAACATCTCCCAAGCTGTCACTCTGTTTTATGTAGTGAACAATCAAAGCACAACTCTAAATGGCACTATTTCCAGCAACCTTCTTAATCAGCTCTCAGCTGAGCTGGTGGGTTTCTATCTAACCTACCCACCTCTCACCATTGCAGAATGTAAGTATGCGCTTCCCGGCACACAGCTCTGTAAGATTAGCCAGTGTCGGGCTGTTGCTTTGCAAATACCATAAGCTTTGTTGTCAAGCTCACTTTTGCTGACTGCTTTTTAATCTTTAAAAAATAAAGGGGGGGGGGGCAAAGAGGGGTATTGTGTGGGGTTTTTCTGCGTTCATTGTTTACTTCAGCAACTAGAAACACTGGTAGATAATTAAAAAAAACCCACATACATGCTGTCGTTAGTAAGAATTGCTTGTGCCAGGTTCCAAACAAAATAAAATTGTAGTTCTATATAAAACAAACCACAGAATTTCCCCAAGTCTCCATTTCAGTAAAACTTAGCGCAGCACATGAAGTTCATCTTCAGCGTAGCCCTTTACGGCAGTGAAGGCTCAGGCCCAGTGCTTGCTCCAGTGGCAAGGCTGGGTAGGAGGCTTTGAGTGGGTGCTTGGGTGCAGGGTGAGCTCTATCTGCACTTTTCTGGTTAAAAAAATCAGTGGTGTATTTGCTGAACTTCATCCTCAGTTTAAAACGTGGTTTAAGCACTTTAGCATCAATAATGTGCTGGCGTTTCAGTTGGTGCGAAGAGTCGGAGGTACAGAGGGTGGGAGAGAGTTGTGTGCCTGGGCAGCTTGTGTGGCAGATACGCTCTCTGACTCTGCGTGCTAATTTCTTTAAAATGAATAAAGGGACGAGATGTTTGATTATGGGGATTTCTGTTTAATCTGCCTGTTAAACTTGGTATATGAAATTAAGGTCGCTGTAGAGCTGCGTCATCCGTTTGCTGGAGGAGATGAGCGGTCACTGGGAGTGAGAGGAGACAGGGACACGCTGGGTACGTCAGTGCACGGTGATGGACTCTGGTCAAGGAAGGGCAGGTTTCAGCTGATCTCACCATGGATAAATCTTCCCGAGGTGCTTGTTAAATTTGAAATACTGTGCTCAAATACCAGTGAAGATCTGGTTAAGCTTCTGGTGGCTATCAAACTCACTGGTAAGGCTAAACCCGTGATGGAGTAGTTTCTAATTTTTTCATTTCACAAGTATCGAAATAATCGGGCACGTAAGGACAGAGCCAAATATACCTTTATGATCAGAACACTGAACTGAGCGGATTCGTAGCTTCAGGTAAAATTATTAAGGTGCTTGTTCGTTTTCTGATTCTAAGAACCAGACTGGTGGTAAGTGAGCACTGGGGAAAACGCCAAGTTACCTTTTTTGTCAGTCCATTTTATTTGCAAACAGCCCAACAGCAGCATAATTATCTCGTGCAGTTCTTCATCAGTTACTTGCACAATGAGCTGTCTGGGGGATAAGCGGTCACCCTCCGGTGCAAGGAGTGAGGAATCACAACTAACTCTGGTGATTGTGCAAATCCCTGAAAAGGGGGTATATTATTCTTGAGGCATTACCTATCTAAATCAGATATTTGCAAACAAATGGGTGAAACTGCCCAAAGACGAGCTCCAGTTTTCATCAGGCCTTTCCGCAGGCAAGGGGAAGTGGAGGGGGGCTGTTGACGCAGGGTGTGCTTGGGGACCTAGGAAGGGTCATGTCTGGCGGGTGAACCTGTCACACGAGTGCC
The DNA here is from genome assembly GCA_013400035.1 of Rynchops niger. NCBI lineage: Eukaryota > Metazoa > Chordata > Aves > Charadriiformes > Laridae > Rynchops > Rynchops niger. The sequence goes on along the minus strand of VXBH01003049.1, from coordinate 505,710 downwards.
CCGTGTGCAGGACTTGCCTTCACGGGGCATCCAGGAGCAAAAGGAGAAACCCCAAGGAAGTGCTTTTAATGATGGTTTTGCTCAGTTCAAACTTTAGCCTCCAAAATAGGCCTGTTGCACAGGAAGGGGATTGTGGTGCTTCTTGCAAAGGCCATAGAGGCGTATGCTTGGTAGTCAGTAGCTGTAGAAGACATTTGTCACACAGTAAGAGTCTCGTGTGGTATTGCAATTCTCTGCTGATCCCTGCGCATGATGAACTGACCCAATAAAGTCTGTAGCTAGTGCCCCTTTAACAACTAATAGCTTATATTTCATTTTGGAGTTCTTGGTTTTATTCCCAGGGCAGCAGGTAGACTGCAAACTCATGAACTTAATGTGCGCGTAGTATTTATGGCTTCAGACTGGTAGCGTGTCTTGTGAAAATGTTTACTTTGAAAAGTGTTTGATGCTTATTCATGTGGCAGCGCAGTTGTTTCCAATACCGCCGCTGTTTTCAGAGCGCATTATTTCCCAGTAGACTCCGGCGGCTCCTTCAGAGCCTTCGCAGTCTGTCATGGAAATGCACAGCTCAGGACACGCCGTGAAATCCCTCCTCAAAAGCAGTTACTGCCTGTAATCAGGCGCTTTACAACGTTTACTATTTCAAGCCACTTTGGAGTTTAAAAATCAAGGTAACTCAACAGCAGCGTATCAACATGCAAGGCACGGACATTTTCTGAATTAAGTTCCAAGTATTAATGCTTTCCGCGTTGCATAAATCTATTGGTAAAAATGCTGAGCTGTACAATGAATTAGCAGCATGTTGAACTTTACAGCCTAATGCACTTTGGAGGTGGAAAAGCTAACAAAAGGCATCAAAACAGCAAACATCAGTTTCTCACAGATGTAAACACATATGATAGTAATACCTTAAATGGTGCTGAGTGAGAGTACCACACTGCAAGGTGTGCTCACAGATTTGTTAGTCTCATTTGTAATCCACGTGGAACTGCACTCTGTGATTGCTGGAATCTGATCCTGGTTTATTTTACTATTATTTCAGGTTAAAATGGTGGTCTGGGATAAGTAGGGATTAAATCACAGAATCACCATACAATATCATCTTGTTTCCCTCAGGGGATTATTCACAGAGAGAAAGCAGCAGAAACGTATATAACATAGACACATGCGTATTACATATCATTTTTAGTAATGGGCAATCCTTGGCTTTGCCCCAGACGATGTATCAGCCAATATTTTGGCAACAGAAGATATATGTTCTACTTTGTCAGCGCCTGCACTGTTTACACTTGATGTCCTTTTTCAGACTGAATAGAAACTGTAATCCTGAAAACTGTTCCTCTAGATCTCCTCCTGGGCCGTGGTTCAATTTTATTTATCAGTGTCTGGTTAACCAAATAGCTTTGGGACAAATAAAGTGTAGGATGTTGGAATGTTATGACATAATTTCAATTTTTATTTTAAAGCTTTGGAGTATCCAAACCTTGATGTCTCAGAGTCAACTAGAGACTACTGGGTGATAACAGGTACTTCTTAATCTCCTTCTCTCTGCCACGGAAGTCAGATAATTTTTAGTGCTTCATTATACAAACGCATTGGTGCAGTAATTTTACACAAAAATAAGCGGTTGCCCACTGAACCTTCCTGTTGCATTCAACTGGGCGAATGTATTTAAAGTTACTCTGAGGCATACCTGTGGTTGGCCCTGCTAAACAGAGACGTGTCCTGCATCCAACACTCACCTCAGAATTTATGCTACTTTGGTTTAAGCACTTCTGAGCGCTACATTATCTTCTCAGAGTTTTAGAAGACAAATAGGCTTGCTTTCACACATTCCCTGCACCACCACCCCTCCCCGAGACTTTGATTTAAATCTGAAATCCAAAGAGTCTTGTAGACATAACCCAGGAAGAAAAGCGATCTATTAAACTGAGGAAGTTTGTTATGATTTGCTGACTTTGGCTGGGTCCAGGAATTTTTGCATCTTTCACTTGAAGCATAAAGCACATAACCTTCTCTTGGTGGAAAAGAAGGCGCAGACAATGCTATTGGGCTTCAAAATACTGGTTTTACCACAGTCATTTCATTGGTATCACATTCTCATTCACAATCATTTTGAATTCATAAGTGATAACTGGGCAAGAAAGAGACCTTTTCCCCAGACATCTTTGAGCGGATACCAAAGCCTTTCTAATCGATGTGTCTGTACCTGGCATTGTTCAAGGCTCAGGAGAGCCAAGAGAAAAGGAGCCTGACATGAAACAGATTAAATTCTACATTCGGCTTCCAAAAGCCGGTGTGATTTGGTACCTGTGAGGGAGATTTTGAGATAAAAAATAAGTTTATGCAGAGATTACGATCCTCTGAAGGGACTGGAATAGCTCCTCCCTGTTTGGACCCCATGAACCCAATATGCCACTTCTTGCCTTTGTGCACGTCCTGTAGTGGAGTATGATTGATATTACAATGGAAACAGTGTTTTCAAAGAACTCATGGAGGTCACAAAAGGTTTTTTTAAATAATATTGAAAAACCATACATTTGTATGAATTAAATTAGCATGCAATATCACTTATTTGAACTTTATGTAAATTCAGCGTCTTTTAATTTTACATTAATTTTTATTTAGGAAATGTTTATTCCATTTTCAGTGCTCTCAAGCATATAGTGTTTTGTTTCAAACCAAGTTGTACGAAATTCTAACTTAAGATTTGAACTGCTGGACAAAACACCCTGTCGCTTAGTTAACAGGAGCAACTGGTGACAAGCATAAAACCAGGTAGCTCTCAAACAGGTTTTCACTTACTTTTTACTTTGAAGATCATAGATTAAGTGCTTTCTGGAGCCATTTTGGTAAACTGAAGGCCTAAGAAAGTTTTTGAAGGATTTTATTCTCTGAAACATTGATTATTTGAGAAGAACAGTGCAAGGGCTGAAACAGAAGCACATTATATCCCCATTGGGAATTACTGAGGGGGTGTAACTGTCCAGTTATTTTTCTTCTAAGCTAGTTAGCACATCCCTGTCCCAAACTGCCCTGCAGACCACCCGTTACTTTATCTGTCCCTCTAAAATGTGCTGATACGTGATTTTTCTCCATTCCCACAGTTATTCAAGGGGTTGATATTGCATTACTGGGACTGAACAATCAGAGCTTCGCAAGATTAATGGAGCAGCGTTTGGCCCCGCTGTTTATGATGTCCCATCAGCAAGGAAGACGATTCAAACGTGCCACTACTGTGGGCAGCTACACTGTGCAGGTGGTCAACGCGGTGTCGGTTGCGCCTGGATATGTGTTGGAAAAAAAAGAGCTTTGTTTGCATGTGTCCTGCCTCAATTTGTGGGGAAAAAACCCACCCTGCTTAACTAGGCTGAGATTTCCCGTCCTTTTTCATGAATACCAAAGCAGAGAGTGCAAAATGCGTGGCATTACTAATGGGGTTCTTTTTCTGTAGTCAGCCATATTTGCATGCCTCTCATCTTCTAAAAATCGTCATTAGTTAATCAGCGTCAATAAATGTTTTCTCTTTGGTTGCTACGAGGATTGGTACAAAGTACCTACTTTAGCATGAAATCTCGTATTTAGCATAATGAAGAGTTCCAGGCTTTTGTTCTTAAATTAAGAAAAGTTTTCTAAGTCTTCCTTTCCTAGGTAACTCAATAAAGCCGGAACAACTTCTTTCTTTTTGTTGAAAAAAATTAAAAAATATGTATGAAGCAGTTTTTATACAGGGTTAGTCATCAAATCATGTGGCCACAGATCACATTATGAAGTACAGATTTCAGTCCTGAGTAATTTATTAATCATCTTTCTCTTATTTAACAACAAATCCCATTCAGCTTTTTGAAATGATCATATTTTGATTTCTCACTAATTTAGCCAAATTATGCTAGTTGTGGGAGATTCAAAGAGGATCTATCTTCAAAAATTGCATGACAAGTTCTTGCTTTTTTTTTTAATTACACGATGATTTTCAAGAATTGTTTTTTGTGAGATATAAAAGCAAATTACTACTTTGCCCACAATTCTGTGTGTTTTCCCATTGAAAGAATTTAAAAGAAGGAACACGCTTTTGCTTGCCAAAAGTGTGAACCTTTTTAAAATTTTCCATGAACACATGACATTTTAGTCAACAGCATAATGGAGAAGAGTCTCAAAACTCCTTTTTCCTCTCATCATTAGAGGTGTTTGACACTTCTTCTACTTGCAGGAAAGATAGAGGTACAGTGTAAAAATTCTGCCTGTTTTCTGCAGAATAAAATGGAAAAAGCATAGTTCTCTTTTTTGTCAGCCTGGGATCAAATATGATGAGTACAGAAGTAAAATGTGAGGGAAATTTTCAACTGCAGTATGTCAGTAAAGTATAATTTAAAAATTAGGATAGATTTTAAGAATTCCCTCGTTACAGAGGACTGTGGTGTTCAACTATTTGATCCTTTCCTCCTTTTTCTACATGATTTCCTTAGTGTAGGGTTTTACCTTAGGATTATGTTTAAAAAATTTGAAGGCAGCAGTCAGCCCTCACTAATCTTAATAGCCTTGGCTATGAAGGGGAGAAGCCCTGATCCTGTGAGAATATTTGCAAAGAGCTTATGCTTATATGGGGTCTTGAAGGATTTCCCTCTGTGCATTGCCTTTGAGTAGCTCCTGGCAGGTTTTGCAATGGTATAATACAAACACAGTTTATTTCTTTCTCTCATTTTTTTTTTCCCCTGAAAGATGGTAAAAATCCAACGTATTCCAGGACCCAAGGAGCCGGCTGAACTGACGTACTATACTTTATACAACGGGAAACCTTTGCTGGGCACTGCAGCTGCCAAAATTTTGAGTACCGTTGACTCCCAGCGGATGGCCTTGACACTGGGTTATGTTATTCAAGTTCAAGCTGATCGTAAGAGTTCTTCTAAAAATTCTCTGCTTTAGTCCATGTTTTAATTCTTCTTTTTTTTTTTAATCTTCTTTCTTTCTTTGTGAAAACACCAGTGTAGGTGTGGGGAGAGAGAAATTTCAGCTGCACCCTTCTGAGTAGCTGCTTAAGTCGGGTGGCTGTTTTTCACCTGGAAGACAGACTCATCTTTTGTGGTAGTAAATCAAAGCTATATCCCGACTGTTAATTAGCCAATCACTGTAAACTCTCCTGTACAACTAATTTTACACATACACAGTTATATGAGCTTTATGGAATTGTAAAGTCAGAATTCATTTTGATGCTAACAAAACCGTGATGCCATAGGCTAATGACTGCTGGGGCTAAATTGCTATTGAAGTAATTTGACCTAAAGTAAGACGAAATTGTATGTGGGGGCTATCACTTGTTCAGAGTAATGTAGATTATTTCTACCTGAAAGAGATAGGTTTTTTTTAACAATTTTTTTTTCATCAAGAACATTGTAAAGTGTGCCACATGATTGCTAAAGATATTGTTTAGACACAAATTAGAAAAATTAAATTGAGCAGAGCTTCTTGTGTATATGTGCGACTTTCAGATTCAAGATATCTTAGCATCATTCAGAATAACGTGGCCAAAAAAGTAAACCCTTCTTGAAAAACTAAGTGTTTTCAAATTTCTCTTTTAAGGCTTGTGTCAGTTACTGAGTGATTATGGGCACACATCTTTTCTTAAAAAAATTTTTTCTTGGTATTCCCATACAGTTGACCCACAGTCATAAACCTGTGGTGGAGCTTGGAGTGTTTTTTGTGCAATAACAGCTTAATAAATCAATCATGCCTTTAGCTAACTGAATCTCCTCACTTTGCCAAGGTATTTATCCAGATGGAATTAAAATAATACAGTGGACTTCTCTACTGGATCTCCTTACTGGCTAAACAGCATATAGAATGGGACGTTATTTCTGGCGACGTTATTTCTGCCTGAAGGAGCAGGGATATTGAAATAATTACATGTAATGGTGATAGGAAAAGAAGGAACCACTGCAATAAATAATTGATGTATCATCCATAAACATATGATTGAGTTAAAAGACAAAAGTATGATATAATTTCCAGAGACTGCACTATATACCGTACCTGATCCTTGATCCGATCATGGTCTCTTACTGAGTTTAATTGGACTGGAACCGGGGATCTCCATTCCTGCTTCCATACAGTCTAGCATTTAAATTCTGAATGACTTTTTTTTTACCATGAGAATATTTCCATAATGTATTTTTTACTAAAGCAGCTATAAATAATACATAGCAATTTCCTAGCTCTTTGTGCAGTTTTGTGATTTGTATGGGTGTTTTGGTAATTATATGACATCCAGTGCTCATGATTTAACTTCGTACTTCCATGATCTGGTAAGGCAGCCTCATTCATCTGTAGATTTTCATACAGGTTAAATATGCACAGAATATTGCAGGAAGAGAATATACAGAAATTGAAATGATGACCCCGGGTAACTGAGATTCTGAAGCAAAAGCATTTGAAATGTAGGAGAGAGTCCTATCTTTATACCTTATTATCGAAAAAAATCCATTTCTTTCATTTTGGACATGGTATTTGTGGTCAGTCTTTGTATTCCCGAAGAAAATACTTCTGTGCACTACATTTTTATTCATTATAATTTCTGTTATAGCAGAATGAAAAGTTCTGTACCAAAATGCAGTAAGAAAAGACATCTACCCTCAGGAGCTCATAGTCTGCTTAGACAAGACAGACGAATAATAACAAAAAATATGGATGTTCCTTTTTTATAAGTGAAGGACTGAGTTATAGCAAAATGAAAGGCTTGCTTCAAAATCCACAGCAGTCTTATTGAGTTGAACAAACCGTGGATTGACTTACTCAAGGTCACATTGGCAGCTGATAACTGAATCGAAGTTTTAAACCTGGATTCCGAAATATTTGTCCCATTAGCCATAAGGTCATCATTTCCTCTTTGTTCTCTAGAAAGAATAATTATAACTTTTCAAAAAATTGTTTGCTGCTTCCCCAACAGCAGTCTTTAATTAAAATTACTGTTATCTGATAAAATTCAGATTCACTTTCCCACGGCCCTTTCACTCCCACACTACATGTTCAAAGCCAGTAATTTAGAATTATGCAAGTCCATTGAAAAGTGGACCTTGAAAGGCAGCTCAGTCTTAGGCTTCAACCTGGCTTTTTGGACAGTCTTTAAGCACGTGGTTCCTGTTACAGTACCTAATGGTGCAGTTCCTACATCACCCAGCCAACTACATCGGCTTCGCAAAAAGTGGTAGATGTACAAAGACAACAGGCTCGAGTTTCAGGCAGACTTTCAGCTGGCTTTCATAACGGCTGCTGAACAAGATGGTTTGCATTTGAAGTCTGATCCTGAAAGATGCTGAGTGCCTCTGACAGCTAATAAGCTCAATGACATTTGAGAGCAACGGTCCCCTAGGAAATGGGAAAGGCTGCGTTAACGCTGCTATTCTCGCAATTGCCAGTCCATGCCAGCAACCAGTGGCACAGGAAAATAAATAAAGATAGCATGGTGAAGCCCACCAACTGTTTCACTAAACCGAAATTCAGCATCTTAAGGAGATTATCTGGTGTTTTTCTGGAAAGAAATGAAATAAGAGAACCAGGGATCTCTTATGTGTGTACAAGTCGAAGGCTCATACTAAGAGACTTTGTTCTGATAAAATGGAATTAAAAGGCTTTAGCACCACTGCATTTCTGAAATGTACCCTTTTCCTGGTGCCATTATTAATATATCTGCAAGCAGCTCTTTCCAACCTCATTATTTTCCCTCCTTCAGAAATCATGGATTGATTTTGACCTTAACTATGATAAAGTATTTCTAGAGCGCAAGAGAAACATTTTCTTATTACCCTATCGATATTAATAATAACAACCGGTGTGCTTAGCTTCATTGTTTTTGAAAAAAATCTCTCCCAGTTTACTCTTGCTGAGCCTCACTTTTTTTTTTTTGTTGTTTATTCTGTAAATGAACCATTGGAATAATACCTAACATGGCATCTAATTTGACTTGGGAATTGATGTCTGCTTTTGCAGCTGGCTATAACTAAGAGAAGAGAGCCCAGGGATTTGTGCATTGAACAGTGTTGCTGATTTTTTTTTTTTTTTTTTTTAACTTAACAAACACAAAGGTATAGCTAGATTACTGACAAACTTTTTATACTAGTTATTAAATGGAGAGAGTTGAGGACTGTGTTGGAAGCAATTAAATCTTGCGTTTGCCCAGTAAAACTTACCAATGTTGGTTTGCGATTTCCTGTAGCTGTGGTGAAGAACCCCCCGAACAACCTGTGGATCATTGCAGCGGTGCTGGCTCCCATCGCTGTGGTTACGGTGATCATCATCATCATCACAGCAGTTCTGTGCAGAAAGAACAAGAACGACTTCAAACCAGACACCATGATGAACCTGCCTCAGAGAGCTAAAGTGAGTGACCTATCTCCACATCCAAGACGTCCGTTTGCTTTCTGAGTTGTTAACGGTGTTTCTCTGCTAGATGTAGCTGAAGGACGTTTGGAATTGTAATGGTCATTACTCATAAGTTGAATCTTTGCATTTGTCTGTCCTTGATACCACCGGTCTCAGCAATTACCCTTCTGTTTTACTCAGGACTCATCAACTTCCTTCACAGCTCATCCTTTGCCCCATCGGTAGCAGTGACAGAATAACCATTACTCACTGATGTAAGACACTCAGCCATTAGGGACAGGCAGGCATCGCTCAGGGCAGTTGCTTCTTTCATGAAGTTGAGGAAATGGGCAATCACCCCGAGGCCTCGTTAGCAGCGTCTCCCGTAGGACCTCATTCTCAAACCCACGGCCTGGGCTGCTCCTGCCTCCTGTGACTGGCAGTGGCTGAAGCTCTGGGCTCTGGCAGCAGTTCAGACCCGGTCCTGATCAGAGGTTCTCCGTCCAACTGCTAATGTAGAAAAGGCTGTCAATGAATTTTTATTGTTTTTTTTTGTTTTGTTTTGTTTTCCCCAGAAAATTTCTCCCGCTGCTGTTTTTCTTTTAGATCTTTTGAACTTTCTAATTTATTTGTGGATGTTGTTGAGTGGGTTCAAACAATAATACTTTCCTTAAATTTACTAACTTGTATCAATTACAAGATGGTTTTTTTTTTCAGAATCAAATGTCTTTCCAGTTTGGTTTTCTGTCTCCAAGAGAAAAATGTCACAGAATACTGATTTGTCTCTGTAGTGAATGAAGTCTGCCTTCTCAATGCTGCTATTAAATGGCTTTTAAACAGGGGCACCCAAAGCTAGGAGTTTTTAGCCTACAAAGCGTGTGTGTAAGTCATACTGTTCCTTTGCCCTTCTAGCTGGCTTTGTTCTTCTCCATTGGCATGGGATTGAAATGATAATTTTTTTCTTTGGTTTCTTCACGCTACGGACAGCAGGATTATTGTGATTTCAGCTCTGTTGCATCTGCTGAAAAATATAGGTTGGGGGGAGAGTTGAAGGAAGGCATGATGCAAATGACAGCTCTTTTCTCCTCATCTTAGGTTGGTTGCAGATGGGTGCAGCTGGTGCCAGTTGGAAAAAAGACATTTGTATCAAAAATGATACAAAAAAGACATTTCCATTTCAGTTCCAGTATGCTCATCTATTTATCTAGTGTTACCAAACTAGTGTTAAGACTAGATCTGCAGAAGTGAGACAATATCACAAACAAACCCAAAAAATTAATAGCACTGCAGTGATAGCATGTCATGTCCCATTGGAACCTCTAAAATGTAAATCACGCTTTATCAGAGGCTGTTGCAAATACTATGCATCACTTGATTCTTCTTATATGCAGTTTTAATCCCAGCTAAGGGGCAAAGTGAGACTAAATTTCACAGAATCATAGAATTTGTACTTTGTTTTGAGCTGGACATCATTAGAGGATGCTTTACAGCTGCAGAAAAAAAAAAAAAGACTTCTGGTTCAAGCTACAGCACAGAAGAATCTTGAGAGTATTTTCATATTCCATAGTTGTCATTCCAAAAAGTAAGAGAAAGCTGAATGTTTACTTCTCCTGAGAAATCAGATTCAATCGGGCTGTAAGGTACCTGGTGAGGTTAAAACCTCTTCAGACAGGTCACGTTTGTATCATCGCCGATGTGGTCAGACAAGAGTTGGGTCTGCAGAACAAAACAATCGGCGCTGAGCTCCCCGCATCCGTGCTACACTTGTCTCGGGAGATTTTCCCGCAGACTTGCTCACGTTTGCGACTGGATTGCAGTTGTCCCCTTCTAGAGTGCATTTCCCCTTTTGGGGTATATTTTGAGGCTTCATCAAATTTACTTTAATTCATTATATAAAAAGCGATGCATTTCCAATGAAAGCTAAATTGGTTTCTGCTTAGTTTCACAGTGATGGCTCCATCGAAAAGGTTCACCCAGGTCTAGTTTAGCGTATATGCCGGTATATGGACTGTGGAAGATAAATTCCACAGCGGGATTGGGAATGGACTGGTTTTGTCATTCCTGATTTCAGCATCTTTACTTAAAATGAGGCTAAGAAACATATTTTGGGAAGATAATGAAATAAGGTCATTTTGAAAAGAGCAGTTTTATTTTTATTTTTAATTCCAGCATCAGGGATATCAGGAATAGTGGCAATTACTTGAACTGTAATTACCACATTGCATGCAGTTTGGCAATACAAATAGCTGATGAGCACATATCTATATCACATTTAAAAAGAATATATTATATTTCATGGCTTAGAAAAGTGCCCGAGACTGCTTGATTAATGCTGAATCTGTGCTGTAAGTGGAGTCACAGCAGAGTGATTTCTAGTTTAAGAAGCAGCTTTAGTATTTTGTTTCTGTGTGTCTGAGACTTGCTGTTGAATCACGGGAGCAATTTTTTTTTGATACCTTTTGAATGCCCAGCAAGCAGTACAGAGAGGAAAAGAGGATATTATGGGATACCCCAAACCCTTGGATTTTGGCAGGTTTTCCTTTCAGTGGTGCCATTTTCTGTGTTCGGATTCCAAAAGTCCTGTACCAAGGGGACGGGCAGAGCGGAGCTGCTTGTTCATCGCTGCAGTCCTAGCGCTGCTGGGAGCAGCGGGAGGCTGCGGGTCCTCGCGGAGCAGAGCTGCCACCTCCCTCCAGAGACCCCATCCCGTGCCAGCAGGGTGGGAGATGGGATGCACCAACACAGCACGGAGGGGTAATGGAACGTTTAGCCTTTTAAATATCCTTCTGTAGCCAGGGGGGGTGATGTGACATCACGGCAGGATTGCTGCCTGTGCCTGGTAATTTAGGAATGGCTCTTTTTTGTTGTAGCAGACTGAAGGCTAAATAAAGGAAGTTGAAAAAAATGACCTCTTATACGTAGTGTAGCTTATAGTACCTTTTTAAAGAATCGTGTTGCAATCTGCTCCTTTTCTGAATTGCCTCAGCAGTCAGGGACATCTGGACTAAGTTGCAGGGAAAAGGGACTCTCACCGTTATTTTCAACTTGCCTATCCAGTTGTAAAATTAAAATAAATTCCCATCAGAATTTCACTGATTTGAATGTACACTTTTAATGTTTTTATTTTGAGCACCTGTTTTTACTTTGAGGTTTTGAATAGATGTTATTTTTTTACCTCCCTTGCTCTCTAATTCGCAGTTCCACCCTCATGTTTTTTTAAAGGTTGTAATCTGATTTGTCACCTTTCCTTTCTTTAGAGCATGAAAGAATAAGCTTGCAGGTAAACAGAGATAAGATCTGCAGTCTAAGACCTGAAAGCAAAAGCAAATACTGCAGGCCATGAGAAAACAAGCACTATCAATTTGATAAAGGGCATGGAAAAAAAAAAAGATTAGAGAAACTGAGTGTGTACATGGGTATATATGTAGAGGGGAGGGGCTGATCATCCTGTTTTTCTTTTTTCTTTTCTTTTTTCTTCTTTTCTTTCTTTTTTTTTTTTAAATATGTATGTTTTTTTCATGATTGCTACATGGAAAAAAGTCCCAGAAACAACCCCCTGTATCCAGTCTGCCCTTTGCCAGGCAATGTAATTTAATGGTCTCATCATTCATTTAATATTTCGAAAGCAATATTCAAATCCAAGTCCTTGGGTCTTTCTCAGTATTGTGGCTGTATTGGACATCTCTGCTTGCCGTGCTTCAGCAGTGCCCGATCGTGATTTAGTTTTGCCAGTTCCCTTCAGGGGTGGTAATGCCATCTGCTCCTGTGGGCTTTTACAGAGCAGGGTTCCAAGATCAAATTTTATTTAACGCAATATGTCCGCTGATGAGGATGGCTTTTTCAGCTCTTCCTTTATTTCAATTTGTTACTAGACATGGTGGTAAGTAGAACTCAGATTGAAATAATCCTGTGTTTTCTTCCTTGGGCACATCTGAGTTGGGACTCTGCAGAGTTCTGTAGAAATTCTCATGTTCTCCTGCTTCTGGTTTGATTTTGTTTGGTTTTGTTATTATTTTTTTATTTAAATAAGATATGAAGTATACGTTGTAGCTTCTTGTACTCTTTCAAAGGCATGGAGGGAGAAATAACCGATTTAATCAGCTTTTCTCTTGTTACTTTTTTTGCAGAATATCTAGGAGGGTCTTGACTAACACTTAATACAGATAATGATGTTGGAAAACATTAATTTGGTTAAAATCATTACTATCTAGTATGTTGTGCAGTAGTTCTTCCCTGCTGTCCTTCACACAGCTTCTGCTTCCTCTTTCTTCATCCCCTTCCCTTTCTTCGTTTCCTCCCTTTGTAGCTAATTTGGGGTCTGCTTTTATGGTACCCTGCCTTCAGAGGAGGGCAAGCAGAAGGCTCCATCAGTCATGGCAGCATCGTGGCTTGCCATGGGGTGGTGATGCTGAATTGGAGTTTCTCTGATATGTTGCACGTTCGATCGTGGCAATGTGCGGAGACGTCTGCTTTCCCAAATCAGCATTAGCCCAGTTAGAGCCTCCTTAATGCACTGGAGCTTCTTATCAGAGGAATACCGGAGTATGTAAGCACATTAGAAATCATCAGCCTCGGTTCAAACAGGAGATTGGGAATGTGATGTAGATCCCCATAAACAAAACGTGTGTTTTATTTTGTTTTAAAAAAATAGAAGACAGCCTGGTGGTTTGTTTTCTTTTTCAGACTGAGATCGCCTATGAAATTTATATTTATAGCTATAGCCCAGATTTTGTAAGGGACAGAACAAGAGAAAATGTTTTCTCAGAGCTCATCCTTTTTCTGTGCCATCAGCAATTTTTTTTTTTATCCGGCTAATTTTTTTCCAGAATGAAAATATTCAATGACAACATGACAGGAATCTGAGAGAAACTATTCGGTTATTAACTGTCTAATTCTGATGTGGTTCCGAAAGTACATTTGAGGGTTAAAACCACCATAGCTCACCTTCGATGTGTTTTATGGTGCTTTTTCAGCATTCTGTCGATAGTCTTTGTAATTCAGGAGGAGCATCCTTCCAGTTTTTGGTAAATTAATTCAATTTACTGTAGCAAGAACATTTTTATGTGTTTCATAATTTTCCCAGAGGTGGTCAGGAATATCTTTGAGTGATTTATTCCTCGTAGCTTTTTTCCTTCTCTTTACTGCAATAGAAAATACAGGTTGGGGTGCCTTTTCTTTTTTTTCCCTCCTTCTTCTTCCCCACCTTCTGTCTTTTTTTTTTTTTTTTTTTTCCCCCAATAGAAAATGCAGTTTGGAAAGTTAAGCCTTGCTTAAACGCTTTAATTTTTTTCATTTAGAGAATCCACCTTTCGGTGGCTGCTTTGCCCAGAAGGCATATGTCAGTTCTGCTCGTTCCTTGCAGAGGTAGCGGGAAAAGCCCGGCTGGGCATCGGGGCAGGAGAGGCTGGGGGCATGGCCCTCCGCTGCCCTGCTGCAAGGCTCTTGCGAATCCTGCTTCCAGAGAGAAACAAGTGAAGTCAATAACAACCTTCCCAGTAGGCAACTGGCAAGCCAGGGGAAATATAATTTCACTGATGTGAAAAAGATCCTTTTCTGGGAAATATTGCCCATGAAACTTTTATGTGTGCCGTTTTTACTTTGTCTTGATTTGGAATAAATTACTCCCACTCTCTTCAGAAACACAAGATTTTTTTCATAAAGTTTTCCTTTTTCTGTATGGGCTTATTTTTCTCCCTCCTAATTTTTTTCTTCTGTATGTTCATTCTTCCATTGTCTGATAAAGGAATTTCTGAGGGTGTTACAGCAGGGTAAGAAAGGTTAGCCAAGATCAATTTTATTCTTAACTGACCATGTTTAAAATATATGGAATGGAGATCTCATCAGAAGACTGCTTTGTTGTTGGGCATTCATGTGGCTATCTACATATTTTTACTTGTCACTTATGCGATTAAAGAAGTTAAGGGTTAGTGGAAAATTTTATATTGAAATGCAGATTTTATATTAACATATGACACGTGCTTGAAATTTCTTTTTTCTTTCGCTTTTGTTTGCAGCCAGTGCAAGGCTTTGACTATGCCAAGCAACACCTAGGTCAGCAGGGAGCTGAAGATGAGGTTTTACCTGTAACTCAGGAGACTGTCGTACTTCCACTTCCAGTTAGAGATGCTCCTGCCTCCCAGGAGAGAGAAATTACTCAGGATGGGAGCACCATCAAAACTGCCAAATCCACTGAAACCAGGAAAAGGTACGGACTGGCATGTTTCCGCAGAGGGGGTGGAATGGGGTACATGCTGCTGGCTCCTTAGGAAAAAACTTATAAGGTTTGGCACCCAGGCTCTGCATGTGGCAGATGGTTCCTCCACGATGTATTCTTGGCATAACACTGGTTTGTGCTGGATGTGTAAGATTGCTGCAAAATGCAAGATAAAATACAGTGAAGTCTTCACAGATTGTACGTACATAGAGGAGGTAAATGGGAAGTGGCTCTCATGTGCATGCTGGTGTTGTACAAGAGATGAACCTGAATGAAACATGGGATCTGGAGCATGAACACCAATCATTTCTCAAATGAACCCAAAGACAGGACCTCAGCCACCGTAAGTTGCTGTAGCTCCACTGAGAGACTCTGTCACTCCAGAATCGGACCTGATGTCTTCATTAGCAGAAGGGCAAAACCTAAACATCCACTAAATTATGGAAGACCTCTAGATCCAAAGCACCTACAGCAAGGCAAAACTTTTGAGAGTGTACGAATAGACTAGATAATGCCAGTGTCTAGGCTAAAGTGTCCCAGGTTTGCAGTTCCTTCATAGTGTTTCTACAGGGCTGTAGGATCACTGATTAGGTGGTCTCCAGGAAGCCATCTGGCTGCAGCGTCAAATACACCCCTAACTCAACTTTAGCTACCTTTTTTTAAAGTCTTCGAGTGGTGGGATGATCACAGCCTCTGCAAGCAATCTGTTCTTCATTACCTTTCTGGTTAGGAAGTTTTACCTCATGTCTACCCTCAATCATCATCAGAATAGCTGAAGGTCATTATTTCCTCTTTTGGTCATCTCGGGCAAGAAAAGCAGATTATCCCTTCCTGCTAGCTGTTTTGCATGCTTCAAGTCCATTTTTCCTTGACCCTCTCTCCTTGAGATTAATTTAGAGGGGAGGATCATTCACGTTTTATTGTGGCACAATGATACTGAAGGGAACAGGGGAAAATAAAACTGTTAGGTACCTGAATAGAGGTAAGAGTTGTTGTCTAGTTCACTGGCATTTCACTACGCAGTCCTTGCCTCTTGAAGGGACTTGATAACATAAAAGAAGAGTACCTGGCTACTGCAGAGAAATCCTATAGAAAAATCACATCTTCATAGCTGAGTCACCTTGTCTCTTACTTCTCAAGGCACGATAATATTTGCTCCTTTGGAGTAATGGAAAAGCGTGGAAAACTCAGCACAGTATTGCTGTACGCTGTGGCAGGGACACACTGGAACCACCTGCAGCTGCAGCAGGTGCTG
Source organism: Rynchops niger (assembly GCA_013400035.1). NCBI lineage: Eukaryota > Metazoa > Chordata > Aves > Charadriiformes > Laridae > Rynchops > Rynchops niger. The sequence continues at coordinate 489,889 of VXBH01003049.1, read as the reverse complement.
CGCTGGAAGGTGTCAGCACGCTCAGTGTGGGGCTGGAGGACCTGGCGCTGCTACTCTTCATGAGGGGTAGACCTCTCCGTTGGTCATGAGCTGAGGTTTTTCCTGCAGAAAAATGGAATTGAAAGGATCCTGAGGTGGTGTCTGGTTCGGCATACTCCTCTGGTTGTATAGTGCATCACCCGGAATACCGAGAGCTGTCTGCAGGGAGCACCAATAGAGAAGAGCAAGCCAGCTGAGAAACCCCCTGGTTCCTGCGATTGCTTCACTGGGTTTGGGTGTAAACTGTTATGCTGCCCTTTAATGTCAACCATGTGCTGTTCACACCATAAATCATTTAAACCACGAGGGTCAGGTTTTATAGTCCGAATGAAACAACCAGAATGTGTCCCTTTGGAAGACTTCCATCCTCTGATGAAGTGACAAATGGAAGATGACCGTGACACCGGCTGTGGCTGCTGGGCCACCACAGGTCAATCTTTGCAGGAACTGTTCGTTAAAATATTTTGAAGCCTCTCCAAAGCTGTGTGTAAATACACACAAAAAATGTAAACCGGCCCTATTAATTAATCCTCTAACAAAAGTGATTAAGCACTTCACACAGTCCTTTGAATGAGCACAGAAATCCCCCTCTACTTAATCTGCATGATTTTAAACAAATGTTGATAAGCAAATTGATCCAGGAATTCGCGGGAAAGTTATTCTCATTATAAAATGTTTTGAACCTTGGTGCCTTTCTAAGCAAATAACTGGGAGTTTTGCCTCCTTCAGGGTGATTACTTGAGTAAGTGAGATCATGCAGAATTTTAGTCTTTTTTCATTCCCGGGAGCTGTGTCTGGGGATGAAATTTAATGGTTTCTGAAGATGAAGAAATATTTTGTGACCTTTATGTATTTGCTCTTTCATCCAGGCTACTTTTCAGCCTGGAAAGGTCAGTGTAAATCAGATTGCCATGAAGTGGCTGGTAACTGATCAGAGTGTCTTCTCTGATATTACCACTGAAGGAAACCTCACAGTTAATAATATGATGGCCACTTAAAAAGGATGAATATTTAGTGGCAGCAGCAATCATTGTGCAAGCTATCCACGCTCACTTCTTTTCCTTGTTCCCAAGTGGAGCACATTTTCTTCAGGTGTTGGCCTGTCCCTGGATGAATTTTCTTACTGGGCTGGGATTATTCATTAGCAGTGAGCGACAGGTTTATAGGGGAGAAATGCTACTTTTCAAGAGTATTTATTCTCAATAGAATTTCACCAGAAGATCCCCAGGCTGGGCTGAGCTGAGCTGGGTTGCATGCTGAGTTCTCCTACAGCCCCGCAGCTGTGAAAGAACCCGTCTCAAATTATATATGTTTCCACCCAGGCTGGTTTCAAAAGAGTCCCTAAGAATTACTTTTCTCGTACTTGTCCCTTCCTGTCCTGACCACAGTAAATGCTCTCTGCTTACACCAGACAGGGCAGTCAGAACTGGAGGTAAATGAATGTTGCAAGCTGGCAATATATAGAATCGCCAATAACTTATAGGATTGTTTTTACAATTGTTTCGCTCTAGTGCCATTCTCTGGATATAAAGCCATTGTGACAGCAATAGAATTTGATTTGGTTTGTTTTGTTTTTTTTTTTTTTTTTCTCTGTAAATGAAAATCCTTGTAAATAAGTCCACTTTTTTCTCTCCGATGCAACCTCTTTACATTACCCTGTCATTGGCCACGACAATTCTGTGTCATTAATTGCAGATAGGTGCATGAGAAACCACCCAGGCCCTGTGCATTGTTTTCATTCCCCTTGTGGCAAGCTTCATGTGTAGAAACAATGCGGCACTGTGTTTGGATGTGGGATGGCACCAAACGTAACATTTTCTAATTCGGCCTGCTTTTCCCAACTTGTGCGTTAGTAGGATTTCAGTAATTTTCCCACCCCAAAGAGAAGCGCTGGCTCCCAGGGTGACGCTGTTCGTTTCTGTTCTTGCTCCTCGTCGGGACTGAACTCTCGCGGTGGTTCTGCGCTGCTCGCCCTCCTCACCCTGGGCCGGGACCAGTCTCAGGGCAAGGGTATGCAGTGGCCGAGTAAAACCAGCATTTTCTTAGGAGTTTCAGCAAATAATGGTGCTGGCTATATGGGGGAAAAAAAGGAGAATTTTCTTATCACATTGCGTGTGCGTACACGTAAAGCGAGTAAGTGAATTTTGCCTTGTGGATGACAAAATAGCTGAGTGTAAATACAGGCAAATAATAAAGGAATTAGTTTAGCCATATATATATATATATAAACAAAGGTCTGCTTTATTTTAGCTGTATAAACGAGACTGAATTGATAACAGGATTTTTTGTCCTCTGCAGTGCTGTGTCTGTCATCGGGGGGGTTGTGCATGAGAATTGTTTGCTTTCGATGCCACTAAGATGCCTGTCAGCCCTGAGCTAATTGGGAAGTCGTGTTCTCCTACCGTCGCCCTGTTCCTGCCTTTGCGGTGTTCCTGTGTGCAGTTTATATTCTATCTCCTTTTGGTACAAAATCGGACTTGAAAACTCAGTGATGCAAACTATGCGAATGAAATAACCTTGAAAGGAGGTTTACAAGGAAGAACTCACAGCCTCCCTTGTTGCTATGGTTACTTGCAGCCGGTCCCCGAGTCAGAACGGCTCCATCATCAGCAATGGGTCGGGAAAGCCCAGCTCCGGCCGGAGCTCCCTCCAGAAAGTAATGGCACCGCAAAAAGTGACAAAAGACGAAGGAAGGAAAAGAAACGGTGAGAAGTGTTTCTTGATGAAAAGCAGCTTGCTGTGGCCCCCATAGCGGTACCCACACAGGCGCTAGCAGTGTTAAAAGCATCTTCCCATACCTTTAGCAGTACTTAGGCATTTTCTCTTTGCAGCTGGTTTGTTT
>VXBH01003049.1:342436-486985 GCA_013400035.1 Rynchops niger | reverse complement strand
CTTTACTGCTCTAACTGTTTCTCGGCCTCACACAAAACAGTATGGTGTTTACTCTTCATGTGTGTGCCTTTGCAAGTTTTCTTTTCCTTTATTTATTATTTTTTTTAATTTTAAAATACTGGTGAACTAATGAAGACATGATGCTGCTTAGAAGGTGGACAGGGTTTACAGCTTTTTTTTTTTCCTGTGTAGAGCCCTAAGATATTAATTTCCATTACTGCTTTTGCTGAGCTGTCCCAGATCTGATGAAGATGAATTAATTAGGTAAAAATTAATTTGAGAAAGTGTGAAATGTCCAAAGCTTTAACTTTCCCTCTCTTATCATTCTCATCACACCTTTTCGTTATCAACACTTACTGACGGCTGTTTCTGATGCACCTAGGATGTTATGCTGGATGGTTTTTACAAGGCCTTGGTTGATGGTGGTGACCTTGTGACTTGAGATGTATCAGGAACACCTGATGAGAGTAGAATTCGATCCCTGTTCTTCCTTGCATTTCTTTTGTCTGTCTCTGCTTATTTCTCCCAAGTTATGGCTTTGCTTCCATAGCTATATTTTCTATATGAATCGAAAACACTGTGGCTGAACCAATTGATCATTTTCCTCTGAAGGGAAGGAATTAAACTGGATGTCGTGTCATCAGATTCTGTCATGAACACAAGTCCATAATTCTTCTTTGTTAAAAGTGTAAGTGTGTAAAGGAGGAGCTGGATAAAGAGAAAATCTTAGTGTAGATCTCCTTTCTCCAGTAAATCACCTGAGTAACCTCTGTGGGGCGTTCTGATGGCAATCCTGGTATCGCACCATATCATCCCTTGGTGATCGTTATGTCTAATACTGAAGTATCACACAAAGGCTTTGCTGCTTTAGCGGGAATACGGGGTGATATAGAGACAGATACAAAGCACCAGAGATGGCCTTTGTTCTGTACAGCAAAACCGTACTGTGCCTTTTCAGTGTCCTCTGTTCTTTCCATTCATGTACAGTAGCGCATTGCGTCTTGTGGGGACCATATAATTGATGTAACTGTTGTATGCTGTTTTTAAATCAGCTTCACTGAGATTTATGAGAAGTGAAATTGTTAATTTTCTCTCGTTATGTGTTTGTCACCTGTACTGCTTTCTTCTGTGACTTTACTGATTACTCCAGACCTGTAATAATAAGTATTCTGACTGTTTTTTCTCAAAGAAGTCTCTTTTTGGTTTTTTTTTTTTCATAGACAGCATAACAATATTTCATGGTTCTAAGTTTCAAGGGCTGTAATTATTTTTTCACGATTTCAAATGTAGGTCATTTCCCGAGACAACAACATTTATGATTTCCAGTGTTAAAAGCTGCAATTTATGCTGGGTTTTTTTTTCTTCCCTACCCAGGAAAGCCAATATTAAAAAACATTGTCAGGTGATGTTTACACGTGTAAGCCACATAACTTAGTGAAGGTATTTTTTTGTTTTGTTAGGTTTTAAATCTTCAAAGAAAATTGGTAAGAACTTCCAGTTTCTTTTTAAGGAACTGACTAACACCTAACGTCCTCTCTTCTGATCTGCACTGTAGATCTGCATTTCTAGAACATACACATGCTACTTAAAGAAACCTTTCAACGTAGTGAAAGGGAATAATGATCTTTTATTTAAAATCTTAATTTCATTATAATTCCAGCTTCAACTTTCTTTGATAACAATAACTAGGCATTTTTCAGATTATGTGGAAAACTAACAACTGCTTTATTTACGTGTTTATTTTATCTTCTATCTTCTGAAAGAAACCCTGAATAATGTTGTTATTTAATAAGATAAAGGCGCTCCTTGTTTGGAGCAGCAAAGGAGCTGAATGATTTCTAGGAAAACATCCTTAGTGTACAATCCGTTCAGGTACGGTTACTTCTTGTTTGTTCCTACCACATGCTGGCAGCAAGATTTTGAGCTTTTGTGGCAGAAAGGAAAAAATGGCTTTGCCTGTTTAAAAAGTCATAGCACCGCGTATATACAAAATATGAAACAGATAGGCTATTTCCATGTGACCCATTCTGGCTTTGAAGGAACCTGTGCATGAAAGACGTTTTCTGTAGAGACTTCAGCTACTTCTAGAGGAACTTCACTCCGCTGCCACGGCCCCGTAAAGAGTTGCCTGGTAGTTTCCTGGCACAGATATGAAATGGAATAAATACGTAGTTCCCTAGTAAAGAGACGGGGAATTTTTTAGCTGTAGGCATATCTTTTAAGCTATGTTTAAGAGAGTTTCCTGACACGCCCCTTCCAGAACAGCTTCTGAGAAGGAAGATGTGGCCACGGGAAATGATAACGGCCTCCACATTACCAGAATTACAGAGCTGGCCCTACCTTTATTTTTATATGCATGTGCAGATGTGGTTTTGACTTTTGAGATCCCAAACGCCTCTTGACGTTGAAATTAAAAAGCAAAAATCAAGGCAGCCGTTACTTTTCATCACGGAGCTTATGCTTTGTTCCCCGGTGCTATGATTACACACGCTGTTGTCATCTCGGGTGTCTGGTTCTTTTTGCGGGGTTTTATCTTTATCCAGCCTGATGAACATCAGTAGAATGTGTTGGCTGGTTTTCCTTCCCGTTGAAGAAAGAAGCTGCTTTTCACCGAGTTGTTTGCCTGAACCTGCTCCAGCTCTCCACCCTGGTTGCAGGCTGACACCTCTGCTGCGCATGGCAGCAAGAGCAGCAGCATATTTTCTTCTCTGAAAAGCAGCGTCTTAAAACTGGAATGAATCCCTTGATGGTCACATGTTTGAATTGGGGACTCCAAGTTAGAATGGCTCATTAGTTGCCATAGTTACAGACCAATTTTAGATTCTATTTCTTGCTGACATTTAGTTACATGGAAAAATGACAGCACTGGATGTTACCTCAGTACATAAACTCTGTATGGCTTGTATCAAAATTGACTCCAAATGGAGCGTGTCAAGGCCGCGAGTGAACAATGTGAAACCACCACAGACTGACAGGCTTGGTTTAAGGACCTGATGCTTTGGAGGATCAGGAGAACTCTTTATCTGAGCCTTATTTCTACAGAAAATACAAAATATCTAATTTTATTAAAATAGTGGTAATTTTTGGTAGGGTAGTGTATTTTTCCTTTTGTTCTTCTCGGACAACATTTATTAGTATTTTAATAGGAAGTTTCCTTTCTAAAAGTTGATGAGTTGGGCTTTCATTTACTTTAAGCACTTAAAAAGAGAGAAAAAAAAAAAAAGAATTAAAATCTTTTTTTAAAAAGTGCCCAATTGCATATGTTAGAGGACTGTGAGATGAATGAATCAGCCAACAGAGGTACTGGCAATTTCCGAGATGGGTTTGTAAGAGACCGTGGAAGAGAACAACAGGATATTAGCACTTTTGCCTATCGTTTTATCAGGCCAAACGTCGTTCAGGGAGAAGCAAATGTCTGAATCCACATGTACTTAAAGAACTATAGCAGTCTACAGTAAAACATTTCATCAGCTCCTCACAAAATGAAGCCAGTGAAAGTTACAGAGGTTGTTTTTCCAACCTTTAAGCTCTCGATCTTGCAACCTTCCCATTAGCATCTTGGGGAGAGCATGATTTCTTGTTTGTTTTGAGGAAAACAAAAGCTTTAGTTTGCTAGCAGTTCTTAATGAAGCATATGACTCCGTACCTTTTGGGCTGAGAAATTGTAGAGTTGAGCCCAGTTTTGTAGTTGAACCTCATCATCGGGAAAGGACACACATCACAGGTGGTGATGCACAAGCAGCATTCCCATAGAGTCAAGCTTCCTTGTGTAAGAAACCTTCCTTTCCTCCTCCTAGGAATCCCAGCTGGAACGCTGCTTCTCATCTTCCAAGAATTTGGATGTTGACTTTAAAAACAGATGTAACTTTTCAGAAGTCATTCAGTCAAGAGCCTCACTCCTTTTTAAAATATCAGTCTCTAAGACTATCATTTTCTCTGTCCAGGCAGAAGCTGTCATATAAATTTTTAATTCTCTTTTCCTTCTGTTCTTTGTAGGGATATCTGAAAATCAGGTGTCTGCAGGAAAAAAGTACTAGGGAGGAAAACTTGGCTGTATTATTGGCTTAGCTAAAATCAAAGGGATTTTTTGGATGTTACTCAGCCAAGCTATGATATACTGCCTCCTTTATTTGACAGAAGTGTGGGCCACCAGTTTTCACACTGTCTGATGTGGCAACTCAGCGTCAGAGCCAGCTTTTCTGAATTTCTGAGCAGTTGTCTGTAGTGACTCAAATTAAAATGAAATACGGCAACAGCAATTGAATCCAGTAGCAGTGATGTAGCAGTCTGCTTTGACTGAGACTTCGCTGGGGGATCTGGTGTATCCCTGCAAACACCCAGCACCCTTCATCTGCCTTTTCTGGGCTGCATGGGGTGAAAAACAAGTTAGAGTGGAAAGGGCTTCATTCTGACAAATTTTGGCCTGTTACAGTTGACTTCCTAATCTAACCTAACCAGGTAGGCTCTACCATGACTCCAGAGGGTCACAGCTAAGTGGGACACATCTGTCTGCTCTGGAGGTACTCACCTTTCCCTTTCCAGTAAGGAAGGAGCCCAGAGAACTGTGTTGGAGCATATGTGCAGATTTGAAGTGAGATGATTCCCTTTCATGATGCCTGTGTCTCTGAAAGGCTGAAAAATCAGAGTGCTAGGAAGAGTTTATGGTGGAGAGAGAGAAGTCTATTCTTTTCATCATTCATTCCCTCATCCCGAAGCATTAGCTTCATTTTGCCCCAGAAAGCGTGTTAGTGGGGATCTTTATCTAACTCTTCACCCCCTCACAGTAAACTCCAAGGATTTTCTGGAGTAATTTCCTGACATTTAACCATAGGCAGATTAAAAAAAATAAAAACGAACAAAATCCACTTGTTCAGCTGAAATGCCTCATATTGGCAGCAGTTACTGTTCTCCTTGAGCCTCCCAGAAGCTTTACACGTTGATTCTTTTTTTTATTTCCTCCAAAGATTTCAGCTTGTGTGACATAGCCTAATGTTTCCCCATACTGTTTCCACTTCTTCCACTGTCTTTTTTTGGTGTGTGTTTGTCTTAAGTATAGAAAGTGCTGTGACCCTGCTAGCATCCTGCTGGTGACAGTAAACCCGTTGTTTCTTCAGACGTAGCCAACACCATTTTCCACTGCTTTCTGCACTTGGTTTTGGTTTGCAAGAGGCAGCCAGGGGTTATAACCTCTTCTGTGAACTTCTGAGCCACGTTTCTGAGCCTCTTCACACTCCTACAAAAGCAAAAGGTGCCACTGCTCCACCGCCTTTTTCTCCAGAGGAAGAGTGGGAGAGCAAACAGCACCTCTGAGTTGTCTATACTGAGTGACTGCGGCCACCCAGGTGCCGTATGCACAGAATTGGTAGAACATGCATAAATAAGTGGAAAATACCTTCTATTTGACCTCTTTTAGGTCAGCATGGCTAACCCAGCTTGTCTTTTTTCTTTATGAGATGGTCTTTTTGATTACTTTTCTCATGGCAAGGAAATCCCTTATCCTATGCTGCTGAGGTGCCTACTGCAGCAGATCTCCGAAGGAATTGGGATCTGCAGGTGGTCCTGCAATTAAGTATTTCTTAATTCACATCTGCCTTCCTCTCCAGATGAGCTTTACTCTGCCACTAATTGAATTTGACAGCAGTTCTCATACAAGCAACAGTGTGAAGAGTGTGTTGATGTTCATGCCATCAGATCCCGTGGCAGTCTACATGGTCGGCATCTTTCGCTGTGTCGGTTTTGAAGACGACAAATGCACGGTTTTACTGTGTAAACAGAAAACTATTCGTGCAAAGCTTTTTAAAACTCAAAGCACTATTTCCTTAAAGAAGTGGCTTCTGTTGTAGGTTCTTGTGCCTTCCCTGTCTTCTCTGTATAGTCATCGTCCTTGTCAGTTAAATAATTTTTTTTAATTATCGAATATGCCTAGGGTGGTATTACTGAAGTGCCAGCCGAGAGAAGGGGCTGTTGCATTGTCTACAAACATGATGAAAAACATGTTCTCTTTTCGAAAGACTTTGATATTTAAATAGATGAGGCAGGTGTGGTTGGAGGAGAAGGCGTAATTACAGAGAGAGAGAGAGAGAGAGAGAGATCCTTGCTCTGCTTATAAGGACAAGAAACCTTCATAGAAAGTGAATGGAACAAGCTTTTATGAAATACCCGTGTATTCCATAGAAAACCCTGCAAATGTCAGTTTAGAGATCTCAAACGAGCTGCTTGGGTGACCTCCTATTTCAGGATCCCGGGCAAACCCAGGACCACAACACCTCAGGCAGGTGGCCTGGTATTTAGCAGACTTTGCATATAAGAAAATACTATCCAGGAGGAATCGTAAGCTGTTTCCGCTAGTCTGTAAGCCGTCTGCTTCTCTGAAAATATAATATTGGTGCTGTTCATGAAAGACTTAGAATCGCGCTGTCTCACAGTTGTGTGTATTTTGGAAAGAGTGTGCGTCTGTACACAAGTATGATTTCTGGCACACTGCAGGATCTTACAGAGGGGTATTTCAGTCCCGAATAGGTTCAGATGCTGATGTTACGAAACCTGTATTTTACTTAGAGGCTTACAACCTCCTTCAGAAGCATATGGTTCTTTATTGCTAGGAGCTCTTGCTCATACCTTTCTGGAGGTAGTCAGCTGACGAATTGAGATATTTAGATAATGTAGAAATTTTCCAATTTTTTTCTATATACAGAGATTTTCTTTAAAATGAAAATAATTTCCTCATTATTAATTTGCATTCAGGAGTCAGGATTTTTGTTTGAAATACTCACACGCAGGCTCTTTCCTAACAAGACAGTCTTTTAGATCTGTGGCATAGTTTGCTCTTTGCCAAACTTGTGATTTTCATTTAACATAATCTATTTGCTTTCTTATTATTTTAAGTCCTTCCATTACTCAGAGAATTCATTGTACACTAAATATAAATCTTTAAAAATTTTTAATGCTCTGTTGAATGACTTAAGAGAAGGCAGAACATGTCTACCTGCTTGTGACTGTTTCCCGGGTTTTTGCTTCACCTGTGTTTTTCCACCTGTGTCATTCTTTTTCTGAGGACTTCCAAAATTGGCCAAATGGTGACTTCTGAGTAGGACAGCACATATTTTTGTTTCAAGAATTTTGCTGTAAGGTTACGTGAACGGCAGGTAATTTAGATTTCCTTACGCTTTTAAAAATTTATTTATTTTTTTTTTACAGGTAAGCATTTCAGTCCTTCTTTTCTTCCAACATATTTTGATTTGGGAGAGGGGAGGAAAGACAAGGTATAGGGAGAGAGAGGAGAGAAGAAACCTTGTATGGCCTTCATGTCGAAATCTTAGGCTGACAAAAGTATAACTTTCTTTTTTTTTTTAATACAAATTAATAACTAGATAGAAATAGAATATTCCACCTGTCTAACTGTTTCTTAACTGTTCAGAGCTATGTTTCCACAGCCCCTTTTCCACTGGCTGGAGGACCAGTGGCACGAGTGGGCAGCACCACCTGCTGGCATCACCAGCTGGAAACGGTGCAGAGCTGCACCCACGCTGGGGGCTAGCACCACTGAAACAGCTTTCTTCTAGCAAATCTTATATACTAATAGCTGCGGTGATGTGGAGATAAAGCTTCAGCGGTGGTCCCGCTCTTCAAAAAACCCCATGCTTCACTGCAATTGGCACTCAACCTGAATAAATGATTGCTTTGGATGTATCTTCATGCACTTCAGTCACAGGAAGATTAGGAGGAGTAATTCAATCTCGATGGATCATGTGGCATGAGATATCTAGCACAAGATGTTTCAGAGATGTGAAATTACTGTTAAGTAGGTGATTAAGTCATTTTTTTCCTTTTCTGCCACTGAACTTCTAAGTCTCGCTATGTGTGCATGCAGACGGCGCAAGCAAGAGCAGAGAACAATGAATCCATAAAAATGTTGGTATGCATCTGTTTAAGAACAGAAATTAAAGGCACCATTTTAAATCTGTGTTGCTAATTAAAATGAGTAAGTGTGCTTATTGTGATTGATTACAGAGAACAACTGGGCAGTTTTCTGAAGTTTTCCGTGCCCATCGGCAGCTTGCCCAGCTGAGGTGTGTGGGTGGGTGGGCCGGCCCAGGGCAGGGACATGCAGCAGGACTCCCGCTTTTCTCTGAGCTCCCTTTGGTTTGTTTTTTAAAGTTTAGAGCTTGCTGTGGTTCAACTGTGTTACAAACATTTGCTGTAAATGCTCTTGAAAAGGGATGGACAGGAGCAAATATTACAATTCCCACAGTACTTGCTGCCACAGGTTTACTGCCAATACAAACTATAATGGCATGGCACTAACTGCAGATCACAGGCTCTTTTTATCACTCATTGGTGAAAAAGGGGCACTGCTTTTGTAGTATAAATGCCAATTAATGAACAAATGCTAAGCTAAGGTGGAATAGACTTCCAATTTCTAGTCCCATTTGGCTATTATTTCCATGCCAATAGCGCTGCAGTAGATGCGGGAGATGTGCTCACAATGAGAGGGCTGATATAGTGAGGTGCTCTTTGGTCTTAACACACCAACCACATCAGAAGTACCTGCATCTGTGATTCCTGAGTTTCTTTATCCTTAATTTTTCTTTTCTTTAAAGAGCCTTTGAACCATAGGATTTCTGTTTAATTAAGCAAAACGCTTGGTTTCTGAGCCTGAAATGAGGTCTGAGGAGACAAGCGACACATCTGTAACTAGTCATGCTCTCTGTGGGTGCCTGGAGATCGCTGCCAAGGTCTCAGCAAGCGCAGTCCTTCTGAAAGACTGGGATGGAAATGCAGCTGCACTTCTTGGTGCTTTTGGCTTGAAGTAGGGTACACAGAGGATGTTCAGAAAGAATCATGTTTTGCCAGGATTTTCGGGCATGCCTGGTTAAGGCAAGTGCTGAGACAGTCAGCCAAGGGAAAGGATTCCACAACTTCTTGATACTTGGACCTCTGATAAGATGCTATCCAGGCTCACCTGACCTGTAATCATCATGAGAGACCACCTTTGTTGGTGGAAAAATACAATTCAGACAAACTTTTTCTCTCTTGGAGATAGTCGTGTCACAACGGAGGTACTTTGTTAGGGTAGCGGGGAAGTTTCGGCGGTGAATTACAGAGAGAACCCGTCTTCCAGAACGGCATCTGGTGACTTACGTGAAAACTGAAGTGATTCAAAATGCCCCAAGGGAAGAGCGTCCATGCTTTGCTTTCATACTCATTGTACAGTAAATGCCCTCCAGTTTAAGTGCGGTTTGTGACAGGCAAGTATCTCTTTGTTCATCTGATTTTGCTGGTGTGGTGCCCTGGCGGCGTGGTCGTCGCTGGGAGTCTGGCAGTTAATTTCAGTGAGCCAGGCTTGTGATCCGCTCGCTCCGGTGAGCATACAAATTCAGAGTGTTTGAACAACCCCGGGAGGGACCAGGGGATTTCAGACCCGCTAAAGACTCCTCTGTCGTATTTGGACAGTACTGTGGAGCCGGAGGGACAGTGTTCAATGGCAGAATGATTTAACCCATCTATTTCTCAAAAGCTCGAGTAGTGTCAAGTTGCCCACGCTGAGTACAGACAGAACGATAATAAGCTTACTCAGTGGGTTTATATTTTATGTTACCACCGTCAAATATTTTCTTACCAAAATCACTGGCTGTCTAAACTGCTGAGTTTATGCAAGTCCATTGTAATTTGTGCAGTGATTATATATTAAAACAGAGTGTATTTTCAGAGGAAATAAATTCAGAGCAGACCACTTTGTTCTTTAGCAGAGGATCTCTGCTCCTGTCAGTTAGGACATGGAGCAAACATTCTTCCCTCTAATAGCATAATTATTCAAAAATGTTTGCAACAATCTCTTTGTAGAATGTGTGCTCATGCTTTAGAGTCATTCTTTTATTCCAAAATGAGGATAAAAGGTTTAAGATTGAACAGCTGACAAGGTGATGCAGGTTTACAAACAAAATTTGTAGGAGAAAGGGCCCAATTGTATGTGAAAGAGTTTTCCATTTATATAGAAATCTACAACTAAAGATGCTTCGCCGTGCTATTTAATTTTAAAGACTTTCAGAAGACTTCTCCTGTCTCTTAAGAAGTTTTAAGAGTTTAACTTTACAGCCACCTGAGGCACTGCTTTGCAGAGCAAAAAAAATAACCTAAACTTGGACACCACCAGTCTCTTAAGCAAGTTTTAACACACAACAGTAATGCTTTCATTTTAACAGATGGCATTTTTAGCATTAATAACTTTTGCTAAAATCAGTAGGTGTATTTTTCAGATTTTGAGAATGCCCGTGCTCTTGCAGTATAAGACACAAAAAACGCTGCGCGCAGGTTAGATCAGGTGCGACTACAGATGCCTTGGCCTGCGGAGACTTGTGTGTGTGTGCACACATACTATGTCCATGTGAAACCTAGGAAAAGATGTACTTTGACTTTCATTGTCATTTTCATGAAATTTTCTGTGTCATTCTTTTTCTCCTTTTTTGTTTTTTTTCCCCCTCCATCTTATAAGAGCATATTGGAAATCAACCTTCTTCGGGGAAGTGCCAGATAATCCTTTGAATACATAATATTATCTGTAATCTACTGGGATTATTATTATTTTCCAGTGTAAAGGTCTCCCAGGTCTGCTCCTTGAGTGTACTGAGCACATTATTAATCTAAAGCACGTGCTCGCTGAATTTCACCTTGAACATGCAGTAAAAGTATCTGTGTCTTTACGCTGAACAAGTTTGATGTGCTTTAGTGCCCATAAGTGATGAAGAGGAAGGAGGCATTCTCTTTGATAACATCGCCAAATCTGCCGTTGACCCCTTCGACACCTCTTCTGGATCGGTACAGCTGATAGCTATCAAACCCGTGGCACTACCTACTGTTCATGCTGCATCAGACAGGAGCCAGGAATCTGCCATCATTAACGGAGAGGTAAGGACTGTCTGATAATGTCTCCAGCTGTTCCTTGGCTACATCCACAGGCGGAACAATCGTAAGCCTGTTAGAGTAGGAGCTTTTCCCCATGATGCTATATAAAGGCCCATTAGCATTGTGGGCTCAGAGATCTTAAGATCTTAAGATCAGAACTTAAGATCTGCTCTTTTCTAATGCACCTTTTGGCCTTGGAAGAGGCAACTGTCTGCATTCCTACCTTCTCAATATCCTTCTCTCCTATCATATTACTTTTAACAAGATGAGCGATGAAGGCAGAGAGCAGAATAAGATCTTTGTCTACGTGAATTCTGTGGCTGAACATGGAAATGCATATAGATCATCCGAGTCCCAAGCTGCTTTCTATACTGAGCAAGACATCTCATTCAGAGCAAGAAGGGGTGGAACAGGACCGTGGCTTTGCTTAGTCTGCACTCCAGCCTGCACACAGAGCGTGCAGTTGTTTCCTGCGAACAAAGTGCGATGGCACAAGTGTCTGATCCAGGCACTGGCCAAAAACAATGCTTTGCCTTCAACTCTTGTATGATTATTCATGTTTTAATGTAGATTTAATCAACACCGGTCCATTTACAAAGGACCTAGGCTTTTATATAGTTGTTAAACATGATGGGGACAAGCCAGAGAGGTGTCTTGTTTTCAGACTCACAGTGCAACAGTCATTTAAAGATCAGCCACAATCTCCCTGATGCTATTTAAAAGCAACAGGGAGGGCTGCTGCCGGAGACGCAGTAGAAGACAGTGTCGTCAGGCTTCTCGTGTGGGCCTGGGTTAGAGCAGTCTGCCGTGCTCCATTTCATACCTGTATTTTAAGCCCTGACGTGCCATGTAGTTTCCAAACCCAGAGAAAGGCTTACTTAGATTTCAGCATCTATTTCCTGTAAGTCAACAGGATGGCACTCCTGGTGCTGTGTGCTCTCTTGTACATACATTTCTTGAGATTTGTGAGAAGACTAGAGTTTGACTCTGGAAGAACGAAGCCCAAGTAAATTGCTCATTTCCATGTAACTGACAATTTGAAGTAGGAGGGAAATTATCTCAATGCTTAGGAGCATCCATGGGACCCGAGCTGTACCAGGTGAGACCAAACACCCACTTTTTTTTTAAGGATCCTGTCTCTGACACAGGCCTGTAACAGATTTGTAAGGCAGCATATAAATAAGAGGAACATATGATGATATTTCACCAGAATTCTTCCCCAGCCACCAGTGATGACTTATGGAAGGTTTTGTGAGGGGCGATGTCTCTGTATTTACTGGACCCTAGAAGAGTTTTCATTAGTGAGTTCTCCCCGTGGTGCCCAAAAGCAAGCACGGCGTTGGGTCACGACAATTGGCTAACATCATCGATGTTTTTCTTCAGTGGGTGTATCTGAGTCACTGTTGTGATTGTACATAGTTTTTAGGCTAAAATTATTTAACCATCTGCCAAGCCATAAAAATGCAGCGACTCTGTTCACTTGCAGTTCCTCGCTGCTTACAGATGGCACGGTGCGGTACAGAAAGTGCTCGCTAAAATGACACATGCAGTGCATCAAACACACTCCAACGATACTGTTTGGAAGTAGCCAGCCCAGCACCATCCTTTAAACATCTTTTTGCCTTTTAGGTGAACAAGGCTTTGAAGCAGAAGTCCGATATAGAACATTACCGCAACAAGCTGCGCTTGAAAGCCAAGAGGAAGGGGTACTATGATTTCCCACAGGTTGATAGCAACAAGGGTCTGACAGAGAGAAAAAGGATGTATGAAAAAAACCAGAAAGAATTTGACCACATTTTGGATCCAGATGCAGATGTCTCGTCTCCGTTTGCTGAGCCCAAGAACAGGTGAGATTTTTTACATGCCGTTTTTCATCTGGGAGGAAAGTTGATGTCCAGGGCTTGTAGGGAATCAAAGGGGCCGTTTGTAATGAGCCAGCTGTTTGCTGTATGGTCAGCTGGCCCCTCCTACTTCATGAAGAAAATTCGTGTAACCCATGATTATTTATGAAAGTATGTTATCTGGTAAATCTGCAATGTGGTTAAAAAGAAAGAAATGGAAAGACAAAAAAAAAAAATAAGGGAAGGGAGTGTTGCAAGTTCTTGTGAGTCATTTTCCAAGTAAGGTAAATAGAAAAAGTGGTAGTAAAGTTTTTGGTATTACTGAGAGTGGACTTAACCCAGGAAGTTAGCATCTGAATTCATTCTTTTCCAAAGTTCAGTGGTGTTATTATTTTGTCATTATTTTTACCTGAATATAACCATTGCAGTAGGCATAAGATAACACAACCAGTACATTGTCCATGTATTTCAGTAAGTCCTGCAGGGATGGTATCTGTGTGGATGTGCATGTACCTGTTACTGGTGATCTTCCTGTGCCTTTAACAGAGAAAGTAAAAATTTTCTCATCTGTGACGTGAAGCTGGCATATTGTATAACAGGACTAGTGTTTGGTTAACACTTTGCTGTCTCTTGAAGCTGGCACGCCAGTAGTATTCATCTCCCCATTTTAGAAACAAGGGGGAGTGTACACGCTTTCTGCCTGAGCCTACAGCGGGTGGATGGGTGGACCTGCTCTGCTGCTGGTGCTCTCTGAAGCACAAGTCGAGAAAACGAAAAGAGGAGATCAAACCAGCCCTACCCCAGGAGTGGCACAGTATGCAGAGTCTGCTTCCTTTGGGGTGGTGGAGGTGTGAAGGGTTATAAGAGAGTGTGTTTGCCATTGCACCTCCCACCACGAGGGCTCTGGTTCTTACTGTAATCAGGGACCAGCAGCAGCTGATCCATGAGAGAAAAAGCGATACTGAAGTACAGTTCCTCTGGAAATGGTCTCATGCCTGGAGCTGCAATCTTGCATCCCATGTCCCGGAAAGTTCAAGACCAAAGTTTTCCTATGACCATAAACCATGACTGCAATCAAAGCATCGGTGGTGACACAGTCTTTGCATACAGTGCAACTTTAGTGGTTACCCTTGGGGCACAGAGATGAAAAGGACTGTAATAGGAATCATAAAAGGAGTGTTGGCTTCGAACCTGGGCAAAAACTGTGGTCAGATGAACATCTATAGGTCTAGAGTTAAATGACTGAGGGATACTGCCTTTGATGGGCTGTTTCCCAGGGTTGCACTGGTCAATGAAGAAAAAAGATGCTGACTGAACTGTATGTTATGTCCTTGCTGGAGGGTCTGGGGCATCATTTCCTTGTGCAGTTTTCCAGTGAAGGAGGAATAAGTTGCTCCAAATGCACAGAAAAGGTAAGACACTGAACCCTCAGTACCCAGGAGCCCTGCTCTGTCTGCACAGCCTGTCCAGAAGACATAAATGAAACAGGAGAAACATTGATATGTGTGTTGTACATATAGTGATGGACTGAGGCATTACTTTGGGTATTTACTATGTGTCACATGCCATGTAGGAAATGTTTAAAGCATTACACATGAAGTTTTAATGTGAACCATCTGCTTTTTGTTAAATATACTGGTGTTTGTTTGTTCACGTGCCGGTGTGCTGAAAGGTCCCATAGTGCATTTTTTCTGCGTGCTTTCTAATGTGTTGTGTAAAGCTGTCATAGTCTATTTGAGATGGTGAGTACTGGTATGATGTAAGCTGCTTGAAGGCAGGTATACTGCTGTAGAGGAATGATTTCATTCTGTAGCTGAACCATAAAAGGCTGACTGCTGGATTTGCTTGTTAAAATGTATAGTCTCTATGCCTACATAGGAAGAGAGAAGAACCATTTCTGATGCACTTTCTGTAAGGACACAAGCATTTAGGGAACTTCACAGGTGTTGCAGATGTTTCCAAACAAACCAATTCCAAAGTCCATGCTAAAATTTCCAAACGAAGACCTGGAACTGAACTTGATATTTTGCAACACACATGACAGCATTATTGTCTTCATTTTTCTAACTGAAATAAGATGGCTAAATTGGCATAGTGATGGAGGAAAACCTTGAATAATACTGCAACGCAATGTGTGTTTTGGTTATCGATAAGTGAATCTATACAATTGCATTTCTGTAATGAAATAAAATTGCTTTTAAAGCAACCTAGGTTAGCATAAAGCTGAAAAGATTTGATTTTTAACTTTTTTCTGCTTTGTATCATTGTTTATATTTCCAGCAATTAAAAACTGAAAAAATAATACTTTTTTTAAAAATGATATCACTTAGAAGTAAGTCAAGGATTTCAAAGTTTCTAGGGAAAAGGTCTATTCCACTCTTTTCTGTTTTGTGTATATTCCACTAACTTAAATCACATTATTACAGCATTTCCAAAATATAGCAGAAAATAAAGATGCAGTTGATTACGTTATTCAAGATCATCTTTACATTTTGGATCTGTTTTAAATTGCACTTAAAAGTGATTTACAAAACATCGCCACTAAATAATTTGATTTGTTCAAGAACAAACAGCTTTGTGCTCTTAGTACCTTTGAGTCTTCTGTACCATAAAATTCATGTTTTAAAATGTTCCAGTTGTGTTCCCAGAAGGCGCTCGCTAACCCATTTGAGTGCCAGTTGTTAGCGTTCATACCTCCTTTCTCATTAGTAAAACTTTCTTAAATGAGCTAATTGGCAATCTCAAGACAATTTTTAAGAGCCTACTGATGATATGCACTATTCTGGGGTTTTCTTTAATAGTTTGTAATCAGGTCAAGAATCTGCATGTATTAGCTGTATATTTGAATCCCTTAGAAAATACATCATGACAGCATCAACTAAGTATTTATGGACCTATTGTAAAACACGTATGAAATTTTAGAGACCTTTAATGTAGGATCATAAAGATTGTCAGATCCGATTAGCCTTAGCATAATCTAGTTCCCCATGTTTTCTGATGATACCGACCGTATAGTCTTGGAAGAAACAAGAGAAGGCACTTTAATTTATTCAATATTATATTTATAGGGGAAATTTATTCCAAAACCTCTGCTTGTCTTCTGCTTTGGCAGTGCATTTGGGACTTCCAACCACACGCAGGGAGATTTGTGATTAGAAGTCACACAGAAGTTTTTGAAAGTTGCCTTAAAATTAAATACATGCTTGAGTACTTGGTTTAATTGGAAGTGTGAAATTGATATTTTTTTTTTTTTGTCCTACCTTTTATCCTATCTGATCATGTAAAAGTCTGTCTGTCTGGATTTCCACAAACCAGTTTCTGCGGCTCTAATCTCTCGAGGTAAAAAGTTCTGTTAACCAAATCTGTAACATCTGAGGAATTAGTTCTTCTTATCAGGGAGTTTATTTGGACTGTGTTGTCTTTTCATTTCATTGATGGTTCTTGAGAGGTTAAACCATGAAGTCTTTGTAACTGCTGAACAGAACACAGGCTACTTAACACGGTTTCCTCTTACGTCACTTACAGAAATGGTCCTGGGCTTTTCAATATCTCAAATATTGTAGTAGATCTCTTTGTAATCAATTCAGGCAGTCCTAAACATTTAAAACTCTGGAGTCTTCATTTTTACCCCACTTAATAACTCAAATAGAGCTCTTGGCCACAGGCTCACTTTAATGCAAGCATTTTTTGCCCTTCGATCAAATATTAGCACAGGATTGCATTTTCTCTCGCCTTACCTGGCAAGCATACGAGAATGATGGAAACGTCACTGAAGCCTTCTCCCTTCAATAGTCCCCTTTCAAATTTCTGATTTTAGCTCTTCGAGAAAATGACTAACCGCCAGATACATTATGAGAACAGCATTTCCTAAACTTTTTTGCTTTAGATGTAGCCTTCTTAAAAGATGCAGCTTGACGAAGCATGAAGTTCCTGTATCACGATTTGTCAGCCGCTCCTGAAGAGTTTATGTAGTACAGCTATGTTCTGTATCGTACAGAGAAATGCTATGTTTGTTTTTCTATAACCAATAACAAGGAAAGAAATAGTTGCGTTGGAAAGAGTACAGGATGTTTAGGGTATTTGGGTCACATGCCGTCCCCTCGCCTCTGAGCACACCGTGGTGAAAGCTCAGTGCCTAGGGATGCCCCGGTGCTGCTCTGAGCTATGCTGGAAGTGGTTTAATCCCAGGGAGAACAGCTCTCTGATAAACTTGTGGCTGGTTACCAAACTGGCTATTAAAAACCAGCCTCTTGCAGGCAGTTCCCTCCCACTCCTGCCTCTCTTCCTGTTCACTTTGCTGGGTGTTTGTTTCAGGGGAGCGTTGCTCCGCTTCCCTCTCGTTGCTCAGGACCAGCAACCAAAACCTCTGCTCCCCATCTGAGTCTGTATTATTTTTTGATAATAGCACCTATTAATTTTTTTTATGAACTTGAATCATATCAGCTCAGGTTAAAAGGGTTCTGATATCTTCTTGGGACATATTTCATCTGATAAGCTCCCATATATGATGTCTGTGTCTTTTATATAGCTTTATTTTCTTTAACAGTAAATAAAATTAATGATCTCTTAATAACATTATTGATTTCTAGCACTTCATATACATAGAAAGAACAGTAAAAATAGAAAAGAATACCCTATAATAAAGTGGCATTTTTATGAACCTCATCATTTTAGAATAAAGGTAAGTGTTGAAAACTGCTGCCTGTCTTTTTTTTTTGTTGTTTTTGTTTTACTGTTTTCTTGTTTCATGTTTTCCAGGCAACCGATGAAGAACTCGGTATACAGAAGCAGGCAGTCTTTGAACAGTCCTAGCCCAGGAGAAACTGAGATGGATCTTCTTGTGACTCGGGAAAGACCTAGACGTGGAATCCGTAACAGTGGATATGACGTAAGTTTATATGCAATGAAATTGGCTCAACAAAGTCTTAACTTACTCCTAAAACCAGGAAACTATTGATAAGCTGCAAGCCAGGGGGCCACTGGGTATTTAATGTTACAGTACGTTACGTGCACTCAGCGTCCTGAAAAAGGCTCAGGACACTCAGAGCACAGACTCTTTCATGTACTTTATAGCTCTACATCATTTTACAGTCTGAAAAGCAAACAAAACATTTGCACTGAAACTCATTATTTGTCAAAGTATTACATTTTGAATTTAGATACTTCTAAGTACGCAGCCACTTAAATGACACTGAGTTTAGTTTTATTGCAATTAAAATCCTCTTTTCTGGACCCCTGGTGCTGGTCTCTTGATTCAGAAGAATGGACAATCCATTCCTGGGAATTTCACTTAAACTCAGATGGGAATGTTTTGTGGAAATCTCCTAGGAACAGATATTGTCCTTTTGCTACATCAGAACAGGGAGAGTTTTGAATAGGTAAATGTCAAAACCAGCCAGAGGAGATGTTGGCTTATGGTCCAAGGAACACGCACGGCCAACCCAAGGCTAGTTGTCTTCTGCACTCTGCACACACACTGGGTGTAAGTTGGCACTGCGTGCACCCAGAATGAGGATAACAAAAGTCCCCACACCGGGGTAATGTAGAATTTGTCAATCCTTCGCCAAAATGCTGTAGCTCAGCTATTCCTGAAGATCAGTCCCTGGAAAAGGTCTAATCTGTTCTGGAAAATAAGGAAGTTCATCTGGTGGTTGTTCATCCTCTAAAATCTGTAGTTGACAAGCATTTTGTGTGGGGCTTAATTGCCAAGTCTCTCAACTGCCAGGGATGTGTTTTTGGCAAGGTGAAGGAATGTACCAAGGTCAGGGGATGTGTTCAGGGAAGCTTAATTCTTTTTAAGAATTCTTCAGGGCATGTTGTAGGTGTCAGACTTCTTAAATGATTTCCTGCATTTGGACACTTCCCATCAGACTGCATGAGTCAGGTTGTGCCATGTAAGTGCGATGACTGCTTCATGGCTTTCTGAGGCATTAGACTACATCGCTCTAGCCTGGAAAAAGAACGGTATAACCTGATAAAATAGCTTTTACATTTTGCAAAAACATAGAGAGATATATATATATTTTTTTTACCCCGCTTAAATGTTTCCTTTATTATTGGAGTTTTCTTAGATAATAAAAACATTGTCAAGCCAGGCTCCCTCAGTATCCTGAAAAACATTTGTTTCAAGAAAGCAAGAGATTTTTTTTAGTATGCTAATATAAGGTAGTTTTTCACAGGTGGTATCTTCCTGAAATGAATGTTGAAAACATTCTGGGAACGGGCATGGCTTCCTGCTATTAGTTCAAAATTAATACGCTGTAAGTAGTTAGCAAAAGATTTTTAAAATATATTTTAATATATTGTGTATACAATACATAAAATATATTTTAAAGAAAAATAGTTTAAAACCTTGAAAGCAGATTAATGAGTTTCTGTGGATTCTGAAAGGTCCTAAAATTAATGATCAACTCTGAGATCTGTGTACATCATGCATGAGTTTGCTTTTACCTTTCTTTTAAGGTTGCGGTTGGGCGAGCTGTCCCTGGCACAGTCTTTTTTTACTGAGAAGTTACGTAA
This sequence comes from Rynchops niger, assembly GCA_013400035.1. Lineage (NCBI taxonomy): Eukaryota > Metazoa > Chordata > Aves > Charadriiformes > Laridae > Rynchops > Rynchops niger. The sequence continues at coordinate 467,723 of VXBH01003049.1, read as the reverse complement.
AATTCCTTGTGCCCGATGTGCTGCCTATTCACTGCAGTGCACCGCTTCTAACTCTGAATGTATTTCCTGTCTGAAAGCAGAAGAATGCCGGGGGAAAATGGGACGGGATATTGAAATTTAGTTCCCAAGCCTCAGCGTGCAGCGTGGGCTGGTTTCCCTCACTCCTCTTTGAGGTTCCTCAGAGCTGTGCCGTGTCTGACAGGCTCGGTCTCCCAGGATACCCATGGGCGGGCATTTATATCTATATTTATGCATGGAATTCATGTGGATCTCGCCAGTGGTGCAACTAAACACCTTTGTAAATCTGACCTCTGAAAGAGGTTGGTTGTATGCCAAATCTTGTGTCCTTTCTTTTTTATCAAGTAACTTCTTGTACCGTTTTTTGACACCCGCTTTGTCGTTATAAAGGTTCCAGCTTTCTCAGATTACTGCTAACCTCTTCCTCCCAGATTATTTAGCAACAAGTCCTACCGATGAATGGTGAAATTTGTCTTTCATAAGCAGTTAATAATGATCAAATTAATGAAGCAAATAGCCCATATTTTTTTTTTACAAATTAACAAGAAGTCACTGTTTTTTTTGAGCTGTTACCAGTATGCCCAGTTATTTGTTGAGTTTATCTTCTCAGCCATGTTTTTTTTTTTCCAAGAAAAAGAGACTAAGATTCCCCAGACACTTCAAGAAAACTCCTTAAGAGCTGCTAGACTCATAAGCACAACCAATTCCTGAGAGTTTATGATCTGCCTGATTTTGCTTTGTGCTTTAAATAGGAGAGGGAAGTAAGAGCTCAGAAATCTGCCTTTCCATGCTATTGATTTTTTTTTTTAATACGGTTTAACATTCCAATTAAGGTTTTCTAAAAATATTTCCCTCCCTATAATGATTTTTCTTTTTTTGGTGATACTTCTCTGAATCTTGGTTTGGTTTCTCAGAGCTAAAACCTGGTCAGGATATGAGGTTCAATAATTACATACCTGCCCATATAGAATACGTAGCTTTTTGTATTATTTTTGAGCGTACATTCTACTGTTTGATGTTCTGAGTATATTATTTGGCTTTATAATATCTTTTATAAATGGATTATCTTTGAACAGTACCTATCTTTCAATTTTAAATAATCCCAAGTGGGTTATGCTATCACCACCTAGTGAGTAGACTAAGGAGACTTTATTAACATGTTTATTATGTCCAACATGTTCACGGAACATTGTGAGTAGAGAGAATGCTACAGGGAAGAAGTCTAGAACCTCTAGACTGATAACGAGCTTTATACTACGGCGGAAAATATTTATGCTCTTTTTGGTGTAAAACGAAGAAAATGACCTTATTATATGTATCTAAGAGACCAATATGCAGAAGGATTTGCTGGCATAATTTTATTGATATAGTTAAACTAATGTAACTCCTCAAAAAGCTTAGATATTAATGTTTGCAGGAAGAATTTTACTGATAGAGTTGCAGCAGCAGAGTTATAACAGAAATCTATAAGCTCTCAGTGCAGGACTCTTCTATCTTCATGTAATTCTAGTTATTATATAATATGTATTATATAATATGTATATAATATGTATTATATAATATTTCATAATAACTGTATGAAAAAATCTGTATTTTTATAATGGTAAAGTTAATGTATAATGGCATCTATTTATGATACTTACGTGTTTCAATTGGTACGAAATCAAACAACATACATCAGAAAATGATAGGATGAATTGAAATAAATTTTAAAATTTGAGGAAAACTAATGCTCACCAGTCTCCTCCAAATTTTTCGTGCCAAATTTTATATTGATAAATCAAAGCTGACTTAATGTTGACTACTAATATGCATCCTTTATTCATATGATGTATTTTAGACATTCTATAGAGGTCTAATGGCTTCACCATGGTTGTAGTAGAGGACTTGATTTATTTCAGCGCTGGCTACTAGTAGGTCTCTTGTGGGATTCCATTCACTGACAGTTTTACAGTCATGAGGAAACAGTAGAGCCACAGTTAGGAACCATCCAGTTGGGGCAGTGTGATTTGAGAGGCTCTTTGGTTGCACTTATACATGCAAACTACCATTGCATTTTACAGTCAGGGTTCTAAAATTTACCTGACTTTTATAGTCAAGCTTCTAAAATGTACTTGATTTTTGTTTATCCTACCTTGTAATGAACAGATAACAATGGAATCAAAATGCAGGGAGAAAATGAAGGGAAATTCTTTAGTCGAATGTTTCCTACAAAGCTTTTCAGTTCAAGGTAACTTTGTGCCGTTACATTGTTCCTCCCCCAGCCTGATATGTGTACCACTTTGGAAGCCTAAAACTGGGGTTCGTGGTTTTGAATTTGGCTAATATACCGTGTATATATATAACTGCGTAAATTACAGTTAAATTCTAATACTCAAATTATTACTTATTCCCTTGAATAATTAATTTTCCTTTTTTTATTGCTGTATTTTCATTAAGTACAAAATATAGCTATAACAGCTAAGAGAGAAAACAAATTAAGATCTTTTATTTAAATTATTGTCAGTTTTTAGAATAAACATGTAATTCTTCCCTGAATGGCTGATAAAAGAAGGTCAGTTTGACATTTGACTTTGCAGATAAAGAAATATGTGCTATGATAGTCCTATGATATATATGACCACACATAGCTTGCAAAAGATTGGGGGCACAATAGCTTATCTAGTTAGGTATATAGAAAGTTATTGTGCTATTACATGGAAAAAAAATAAATGCCTCAGCAGGAGCTACAGAGCACTCAAGTAAATTAGCAGGGCAGTGCTGGAATTTTTAATAAGAACATCCTGTTGTATTCTTTCATTTGTGGCTATTTTAAATGCTAACACAATTCTAACCACATGCTATATATAGGAGGAGGTACATATCCTATTCGTCATTCCGGTTGTCCTAGTGTCTCGAATTTATTTTGCTGGTATTTAAAGAATTAGAAGTTGGTTGCTTTTTCAGATTGCCTGTTAATTTTTTAAAACCATAGCCTGAAAAACTAATCTTGCAGAAGACAGATGAAGTTAGGTATTTCACTGTCAATTTCTTATAATATGATGGGGTTTTTTTTCTGTTTTGGATTTACAGGCAAAAAAATTGGGGGGTGATTTCTGTTTGTACTTATCTGTACAGAGGTAATTACCCCAGCAGTAACTCTTCAAGTTAAGATGCACAAGTACTGTCTGCTTATTAGAGTATGTGCTTTGTTCACTTTTCCCACATTAGTTTTGGATAAATTTCTCTGTAACTACTGTTTGGCGGCTAGGTAAGATGACTGAGCTGGGTCAGGATATATTCTGCAAGAGACAAGACCTAGTTTGCGGCGTTGTTGCTAGCATTCCTGACTGGGTAAGAAAGTTCAGGAAAACTCCTAAACTTTAATTCTTCTGAAATCTTAACATGTGAGAATGGACAAAAGAATTTCAGTCCCTGTAGCTGTAACAAGTGGTCCCTTGTAAGGGGTCTTTCGTGGTGATGGTACTATTTAAGGAACCATACTCCTCCTGGCACAGTTGTACTCCCATTGATACTAACAACTAAGAAAAGAATTTACACATTAATTCTAATTGTTTTTAAGTGAATCATTGACAATTTAATCTGCTGCAGAGCGTCCCTGCTAGTTTTTGCAGCAAACAATGTAGGATATGAAAGGCTATTATACTCGCCTGCATCTTATCACTCCTTTCCAATATTTGTCGTGCGTCTATATTGTCACAATTCCTGACTTTGTAAATGTTACATCTGTGTTTGAGAATGTTTTGTGTGAAGCAGCACAAATACTGTCTTGTAAAGCTTTTTACGTATACATGCTTTTATTCCATCCAACAGACTGAGCCTGAAATTATAGAAGAAACAAATGTTGACCGTGTCAACGAGCCTCGGAATTACGCCAGGTCCCGTCAGGCCAAAGGCCACTCGGAGACCTCAACTTTAAGTTCTCAGCCCTCCATTGATGAGGTTCGACAGCAGATGCATATGCTCTTGGAAGAGGCTTTCAGCCTGGCCTCTGCGGGCCACGGAGGACAGAGCAGGCAGGAGGCGTACAGCTCAGCACCACACTTGCCCTACTCGGAGGTTGTGACCAGTGCTCCTGGTACCATGACCCGACCTAGAGGGGGGGTACAGTGGGTACCCACATACAGACCAGAAATGTATCAGTACAGTTTACCAAGACCAGTAAGTGAAACTTCTCTTTAGTAATAACATAAAGATATTTCTACTCTGGGACACATTTTTTAAAGATGGAGCCCCATTTACATGCTTAACACCAGATGTAAAGCCATGCTAACAGTAAATAAGTACAGCTAGCGGGGTGTACCTATGTATGCTTCCCCGGACCGTCTCTTGCATGAAGACTCTTCCTATCTATTTTAACAGTAAGGTTGTCTCGTCTAAATTGTGCTTGAAAGAATGGGCTGCACTAAGCTCCAGGCTGTTCAACAGATCAAGAACTTGTTTGCATGACTCCTCCTATTCACTGGACGCACATTAGAAAGCAATCTGTTTTTTAGAACAGCTACATAGGCAGCTGGGTATGAAGCATTCAAAACTTCTGCATGAGGTCCATCACTGAGATCGCAAGAGAGGGAACCAAGTGTAATAATCACAGTGACCTGAAATGTGGGCTGTTATTGACACTCTTGCAGTTTTAGCGATTGACTTGGGACTCTAGGTTTCATTCCACAGGTTTCTTGGTCGACCTCATGTAAGTCTCTCCTTATCCCTCGTTTTATAGACTTAAATCATGGCTAATATGTCCTAACCTCACAAAAGTAATAAATAAATTAAGAAATGAAACCCATGGATGGAAATTGTGAATGGAATTTTGTAGCTATCTAGAGAGCGGTTGCAGTAGTACTGCGTGCACCCCTGGCATGTTCAACTACCCCTGAATTCCCACATGTGCTATTCTGAAACTCAACAAATTATTTTCCTTCTCCTATGTCAGGTACAAATCTAATCCCGAGATGATTGCTTTCAGATGAGAAACAGCTCATCTATCAATATCAGTGTGAAAAGTTGTTCATTTTAAGGGTTCTTTTTGTCGGAAATTAATATTTTTTGAAAGAATGCACTTCAAATGGAGTCCCTTACTTGGATGAGAATAAGAGAATAATGCAGCAAAATGTCCTCAGTTCAAAATAACTATTGCTGTGACTTCCTTCCATGGCAATAAAAAAAAACATTAAGAGATGCTGCTTCTGAACTATTCTGAACATATTTGAAAGCCAATGGCACTGCCTGCAAAAGTTCAGGCTGGGGCTATTTAAATCATGCTGAAGGTTATTTCTGGCACTTTGAAATTGGTCCGATGAACTTCATGCAGCATATAATCATGTTGTATGGTTAGAATTCGATTACAAGCTTAAGAGACGGCTAATGGGTAGTCAAATTACTTTGACACTTGAGAGAGTCTTTCTAAAATGAAATTTAAAATATTATATGGCGGCAGGTTTCGAAAAACTGTAATAGCCACACCTTTATGGCGAATGCTTCGCTGTTTTCTTTCTAACACTCATTACTCTTCTAAATCATCTGCATGTGTAGGACTGTTAAGCATTTGCTTATCTTTCTGGCATCTTGAAGATAGTCTTAAAAAGTTCCCTGAAGATACTTGGTTGCCACAGATTACCATAGTCACAGGCTACTGCAGTTTGGATAAGGGCTGTTAATTCATAGTTTTCAGTGTATCATTTCCACGAATACGAGCAGTACTGTAAGCCGTTTACTGGTTTGTTTTTAAATGAGGATGGAGGACTGGAATTGAAAAATCTCCAGCTGAGACGAGTGTGGAAAGTGACCTGTGGGTAGGAAAAAAATGGAAGAATTACTGCTCTCAGCATCTTAGCACTGGTTTGCCTGCACGGGATATCCCTGCTGAGCATCTCTGCTGCAGATGCTGCAAAAGGGAGCGCTCAGGAGTGGGCTGACTGACAGGCAGGGAAGGTGTCCGGGGTGAGGGAGCAGCCTCTGGCAGCTTTGGGGCTGAGAGTACGGGGATGTTTGTAATATGGGGGAGGATGTTACGTCTTCGAACCAAGAACATTTATTTTTGCTCTTTCTTAAAATTCAGTTCTTAGTGGCAATTAAAAGTCAACATTGACAATGCTATTACAATTCCTGTATTCTGCAATCCGTATTCAAGAGTGTTTTCCCTGCCTAGATGGAACAAATGCAGACATTGGCTTTTCCGTTGGGTCTTTAGATACAATGCAAGTATAAAGATCTTCAGCCCATCACTCTTGTGAGGTCTGGCCCTTCGCAGTCCAGTTACGCTAGACGCGAAACTTTGTATGAGACCCCACAAACTTTACAGTACCTTGAGTGCACCTCTAAGTTTTATTATTGCAAAAGCATTTCAGAGGTGATACATGTGCTGCATAAGATTTCTAGCACAAATGTTCTCTAACTATATAAAGCACAAATTGAAATAGATTGAGGCAAAACAGCGAAAATCTGCATGCAAATCTCCATCTCAGTGTTTCCCTCTGTGCCATACTCTTTCAGGGGACCAGAACCACTCCTCAGGTCTATGTTTCTTCAGGTCTCCTCCAAGTTACGGATCATTGATCTTTTGCAGTCAACTTCTTGGCTAGTTCCACCATCAAACAGTTGTGTATCTCTCCAGAACATCCATCTTTCTTCTTTTTCCTTTTTCTTTTCCATTTTGAAGCCTTCTGTGGTTTTTTTTACATGTTAGCATTAATACCTAAATTATCTGTAGCTCTTGTGAGGGAATGTCTGTCTGTCAAACTGCTCATGAATGACCTGTGATACATCTGGGGCTCTCTCCTGGCAGAGAAAACCTAGGAAAATGCAAGCTCTTAGTGTTTTTCTGAAGCCTCCAAAAATGGGATGAGAACACCTGGATGGGTCCTTGTCATCCAGCTGGTGTACTACAGACTGGAGGATGGAGTTGTAGCGTCGAATGTATAACACAAGCCCCACTGCCAGCGTTGTGCCTCTGCAGGCCATGGTACTGCTTTGGAAATTCGCACAGCTTAGTTGAGCAGAGAGCTGCAGACAGGGATAAAAAAAAAGCTCTTTGTTACAGGGCTGGGCCAGTTCCCATCTCTCCTCTTCAGTGCTCTGGAAAGAGGAGTGAGAGTAACAGAGCTCTGGGTCCCGAGGTGAGACCTAGCACCATACAACAGGCACTGATGGACAGACTTGCAGGCTGAGAGACTGGTAATGTATCCAAGTCCTCAGAGCTTCTCTTCATTTAACCAGAGGTAAAGCGAGAGTATTTACCAAAGCTCAGCCACTTTCAATAACAGGTACTGAACTAAATATAAAACAGGACAGCTAGCAAAGCAAAACCAAAGCCAGCTGAAATCAATAAGTTTGCATTATTCCTGGATCGCAATGTAATAATCAAATTAGTTAAATCATTCACTAATTAGTTAAATCATTCAACGAGTAAACAAAGATGCTGCCCCTTTAATTCCCATGGTGAGATGCAAGGAGATGGGATACTTCTGTAATTAGAAGGCAACATTGAATAATTTCACCCAAGACAAATACATCTCTAAGTTGGAGATGGTAAAAATATTTTAATACAGCAATGAGGGAAATGTAGATTAAAGCTAACTGCACAGTTTCTCCTTTAGAGTTTAGTTATTGTGTGCTGATTTAGCTTTTCTTTCCTGCACCTGGACAGGTGGTACCTTAGACTTTTGTGGGTTGTAGAAGACGCTGGTGTCTGTGTCTGCTGGTGGCTGGACTTATCTTCCAGACAGTTGTGTTGTATGTCTCCTGGGCCCAGAGGCTGAAGTTTCTCTGCTAAACTGCGCTTATTACTTCTTAAAATTCTTCACTGGTTTGCTTTTTAAATTGTTTTTTTTAGACACAACAGACTCCTTCACTGGCATTTCTTCCTGAAAGGGTGATGTGGGGTTGGCAGTCTGGTACCTGTGCAGTCTGTCCTGAACCTCAAATTTGATTACTTGATTACTGCCAGTGATTGTTGCAGCCTTTGTTTTATACAGTCCTCGTTTTTCAACAAAATGGTTTAATTTTTGGTTAATGTAGCCTCTGAACATTTTTTTTCCATTTATGGAAAATGTAGTAAAACACTAATGCCCCAACCCATGGGAGAAATTCTAGAAAATTTATTGGGGTTCCCTCTCGTTGTGGTTTTGGTGTCTGTGGAAGCTCAGCATGAAGAGGACTGACTGCCGTCCCCCAGGATGGACTGTTCCTCGGTGTGGCGTAGCAGATCTAAAAGGATTTTTCACTTTAACGGGATTCCCTCTGCCCAGCCATTAGCAAAATATTGCCACTCGCTCAAAACTGTTTATCTCGTATGTAAGCAGCAAAATAAGTGCTTTGATTTTCTATTTTGCCTTTTTTTCCCAAAATTTTCAGTGCAAGTTGCGGCACATTTGTGAAACATTTTTTTGTGATCCCTCTTTTCTGTCTGTATGCCAAAGCATGTCCATTAACACACAAGAGAAACCCCAAATCTACCTGTGTCTCTGTCTACCCTGTTCTACTCAAATAGTATCTGGAGTCACCGACCACTCTGAAACGTAAGCTCATGTACTGTGCCTTTAAAATAGGGGAAAAAAAGAATTTCATACTTGGTACAAATGCATGCTGAGAGGAAGATGTGGGATGAAAGGCTTGTGGAGCCAGAAGGAAGTGTTCGGTTCAGCCTGTGAGAGCACAGCCAGATTTTCAGATGCAGAAGAGGCATTGCAGACCATTTCAAGTGCGGCACTATTAGGAGAAATCTAATTGAGGTTTTCTTTGATGCGAATAGCATTTGTTTTTTCTATACAGTTCTTTCATTAAAAATCAGTATCTCCGACCTCTGGCTAGGAAAGGTACCATTGCCTTTTTAGATTTTTTTTTCTACCTAAATATAGAAGTACTCTAAATACCATTGTAGCCTGGTGAAAGTAAATATTAGGAGACTTTGTAGGTGTCATGAAAGGAAAAATTATTGTCATAGACATGCCTTTGAGGGACTCTACCCTGCTTTAAAAGGGGTGGAAGTGAGAGGCGGGAGGAAGATGCTTGGTCTGTATTGCTTTTCCCTTAGAGACACTGACATCAAAAGTCAGCATTTGATAAGTTTCCTTTCCTTTGTGTTAACCCAGTTTTACAGCTATTTGAGAGAGAAGGTATTGGAACACCATCTAAATGTCTAATTTTTAAAGAAGGTTAGTGAAAGGTAGTGATTTTTGATATTTAGTGTGGGATTTATATTGCCAAATTCAAACCTAAATGTAGGTGTTAAGTCTGAGCTAATCACGTAAATCCTGTAGGCTCTTTCTACAGGCAGGAGATAAGAGAGTGACTCATCCCACGGAATCGTGTTTTTAGCTTTCTCTGCTGTTAGTGGAGGGAGCTTCTCTGGCTAAACTAGTTATCTCTCTTTTAGAGGGCCAAAGCCCCACCATTGGAATTTGGACTCTAGTTTTTGTCAAAATGCCTATGTCTTGATACTGGGCAGCCTTCCCATAATTTGTTATTTGCTATTGCTGTGATTTTTTCTTAAATTCTGTGCATTGCTCTGAAGCATTGTTAATAAAAGTGTAATTAAAAAAAACAAACCCCAAACCACAATGTGTTGAAGAAAAGTGTCAATGAAGTGCTAGAGAGATATCATCCCTCTGCCTTGAAGTATATTTAGCAAAATTATGACCTCTAATCCATAGCAGTATGAAGAATTTAGAAGAGAAATTTTGTCTTACCCATTTCTTCTCCTACCCCTTTCGTGGGTGGCATGGGTTTCAACCACATCTTTAGTTGTCCTTCACATATATTAGTGATGAAATTCAGAATTACTATGGGGCAAGATGCTTGATTTTGTGACTTAGTGGGTTGGTCCTGTGTTCCAAATTGCTCTGCTTTTTCAGAACTGTTTGAGACCTTCGTTATTGCTTTAGAAATTTACAGAGCTTGGGGTTTTTGTGAAAATTTTCTTTTCATCTTTTCAAGGCTGAAAGGAAGAGGTTGAAATATGCATTGCTCACAGGCAGCTTCACTTCACTAGATGCTGCTCTGAGGATGCTTTCTGCATCTTTAAAATACTTTCTTTCTGGTTGAAGTGAAAATACTGAGATCTTTTTCCTGTGGGTCCAAAGCAGCTGTTGAGTCTCACATAATCATAACAGATCTGCTTTGCCAACAAGGTTACAAATGTCACAGAGATAGTGTTTAATGTGCTCTATTTTAATTAGACTTCATCTTGGCTCTGAACTAATTTGTTCACATTTTCTTCCACATCCTAAAATCATCCTAGCACTGTAGCACTGTAAATTCTCAAATAAAATGCAATTACTATTGATGCCACAAAAAGTTAACTTCCTGTTGGCAGGCACTTGAAGCAGGTATTTAATTTCTGACGTCTTTTCTTTTTTAATTTGAGTGAGATCTACTGGTGTTTCAGAAAATATTTGTTTTTCTCCTTTACAGGCTTACAGATTTTCTCAGCTTCCTGAGATGGTAATGGGTTCTCCTCCTCCCCCGGTCCCTCCCAGAACAGGTCCTGTGGCTGTTGCCTCTCTCAGGAGGTATTTATCTGTTGTTTTATTTTATTTTTATCTCTAAAACCCACTGTTGTAATAAGAACTGGGGTGAACCCTGAAGGGGCACTTACAAGCCACTTACAAGGCACTTATAAAGACACATACATGAAGTTAGAAACGTGTTGTTTTTATTTCATTTTAACACGAAAAGGAAAGGAATAACAATGAATTTTCTCTTCTTTTAGCTAATCAGTTTCAATAAAATTAGGAAATCCAGGCTCCGATTTTTTTCAAAACATGCTTTGCCTCAGTGCGCATAATGCCGTATTGTATTGCAGATGGGTGGTAGATAATTCGCTCTGTCATTTTCCTCCGCTTTTCTCTATTGTAAGGCCTTGCAACAGGATACGGATGAACTGTAAGATGTTTCTCAGTGTCCCGGGTCCAGGGATTTCTGCCTAGCTTTCAGACATCTCATACCTGCGTTTCTGGAGCCAAACACATGCAAAAGCCTGACTGCCTTAGCCCAGCGCATACGTTTTGCCTCTTCCTCGCAGTATGGGCCACTATAAAATGCATTTCAAGGAATTTTTACACTTTTGTGGTGGATGAACTCATGTAGCCTTCAGTGCCGTGCTGCTGGGTACTGCCAGGCACCAGCTGCCATTGGAGGCACCGCAGGCCTGCTGGGAGCTGCTGGGGAGCACCCGGGCCAAACGAAACTTTCCTGAGGGGATACTAACGATATCGTAACCGTGTCCAAACGTCCAGGATACAGACACTGTCTGTTGACCTATTCTTGTTCATCTTCCCAAGTGCAGTCAATATTACTGACCATAGTAGTCCCCTACTATACGATACCATGCCACAGATACTGCAGTAATATGGTATTGTCTGCAGTCTTGTGTTGATGAACTGTGTTAAAGCTCTGGGTTTTATGTTGCGTGTCACAGGCATTTGTTTGAAGCAGCAAGCAAAGGCTCTGTGCAATGGTAATAACCTGCTTTGGCAAAGTAGCAGCCAGGCTAAAGAAGTTGTTCTCAGGCTTCTCCAGACTTCAAACTTCTGTCATGCCAGAGCAAAATCAGATAGCTTGTGCCCAGATGGCTTGTCATACTGTAGCTGATAGGTGTGTATGTGGCTATGAATCTCATCTGTCAGTCAGAATGACAAAAGTTTCTATTTTTTGCTTTCTTAATGCACAGGTCTACATCAGATATTGGCAGCAAAGTGAGAATACCTGAGTCCAGTGGGGCAGATCAGGCCCAGCATCATGATCAGGCGGCTTTTGCACCTGGTTCGAGAGCTCCGATGTCTGTTGGTCCACTTGATCAATCAGCTTTTCACTCAGGTGAAAAAATAGTGCAGATCCAACTTGCAGCTTTGAGAGCCTCACAATGTATTTCGCGCATAAATGAATGCATGGGATATAGCAAATATAGATGAGTATTTGGAGAAAGGCTGTATTAGGTGTTTTCTTTTTCTGGTGCCACTGAAGGAGATCTATAAAGGATTGCTTCTTTGTTAATGCAGCATCGGCTGCATTGTAAAATACCACTCATCCTGCAGAAGCACCAAGAAATGTTCATTTCTGAAGGTAAGATCCAGCAGTAATGTACCAGATTGTTCAAGTATGGCATTCTGCTGGCTCACTGATCAGGACTCTGAATTATTAAAGCCCAGGAAAACAGTTCATATGTACCACGAAATCCAGTGGAATTTTTAGGGCTGGTACAGAGGGTGCTGGCTGGCAAAAGCAGAAGCTGTAGTATTGGGACTGCTGTCTTACTTGCATGTTGTGTTGCACCATGTACAGAAACAACCAAAGCAGGAGAGATGGGTAACGGGGTTCTGAGGGGCATGGAGAAATGAGGTGGATCCTTCCGTTGTTTTATCAGTCAAGAATATCAGGCCAAGTGCTTGGAAATAGAGTATGTACAATGGGGCTACAAGTAGTACTGCAGAAGGAGGCTTAATGGCATTCAGCTCTGCTTGGTTTGGAAGGAAAGGGAGGAAAACAAATGGACACGAAGAATAGCGTGTGCGAGACTGGGGTTCTCCAGCCTCACTGTGGGGTGGGTTCTATGATTCCCCTGTTGCCTCTTGAGAAACTTAAGCCCTAGTCTTGTCGCAAGAGTGGGCTGCTGAGGGGTGTACATTGAAGACACGTGTCCCTTTCCTTTCAAAACACTTGGCAGCAGTGCTTTCGGCATAGTCAAAGGTAATCCATTAGCTCGTCTTCTCTTCTGTTTTGGAGAAGGTGGTTCCTGCTCAAGTGCAGAACTTGTTTTGGGTCTAAATGTCCCAGTTTTAAAGGCCTAGTAAGTTCCTGGTCCTTTTGATATGAATTTTACTTACGAATGACTTGATTTTTATCATGAGATCAAGCTGATACATTGTTTTGATGGTATCTGGATAACATTTATCTGGGAAAATATTTGAAATAGCTTCTCATTGGCAAAAACTGCTTTCTTGAAGAGCTATAGAAAAGAGCTTACATGATTAAAAAAATTTTACATTGTCAGTTCAAGGTTTTGAAATAAGTAGGTTCATTAGACGTTTCTCTGTGAATCTGACAGAAAAATTTATTTCTTAGCTTCCTCAGAAGTAATAGTTATCTCCATTGTATTCAGCATCTTCTACTGAGAATAATAATGTGGATATGCAAATCTGTTGTCAATTAATTAAATATAGTAGGTTTGAAAGGACCCATTCTACTCTCACTTCTTGTCATACCTTCTGCAAATTGTGCGTGTGAATCTGAAAAGAGCAGATGCTCACCCACTGTAAAATATGCCACAATAGCAAGAGTTCCTTCTTTGTGTCTACAGTAATGTGTTCTCTGTGGTACACTTTTTTACCATTTCCAGTGATGTGGAGATTTTATTGCTGTCTGTTAAAAACAGGTATGTTGTGTTACCATTGAAGAGTGGCTGCATTTCAGAAGAGACGAAGTGACTTTCGTGTACGTTGTGGAGTTTGCCAGAATAATTCTGGGGGTAGCTGGAGGAAACTTTCGTATATGATAGATTTGAAAAAAGGCTGTAATGCAGGGAAAGACAAGGAGAGTTGTGAGAAACCTGCAACCGAAATACAATGTTCTGATATGAAAATAAATTTTTATTGCCTCAATACATGAAGAAACGTTGCTGCAGGTGCTGATTTGGCATGAAATGGCCTAATGTCGCTCTCATGCAGCCCATCAACATCAGCTCGAAGATAATGATGTTGCAGTAAGAATTGGGGATAAGGTACTACATCAGCTAATTGAGTGCTCATTTTGAACCATAGCTTATTTTTGCTCTGGTTAAATTAAGTGTGTTTTGGTGTAGAAGCCATGTGTCATCTACAGGAGCAGCCCTTTCTTCTCTGTATGTGTCTTGCTGACTCATTTAAAATAGCAAATCTTGTGCTGTCTGTGACCTGGGAAGAACAAGGATTGCCCACACCTCTTCTCTTATCCCACTTCCTTCCAAACCAAGGGGCTGAAGGAACTAGGAGTAGAGATCCTGTGAGATCTATCCTGTGGCTACCTACCATGCAGGTGTACATCGTTAGATCCCACTGGTCCACAGCCATTCCACAGAGACTACTTCTCTGAGGGCCGGGTGACTCCAGCATCCTCCCTGACATAGTGCCTTTTCACCTACAACCTGATGGCAAAGTGAAGGCTAGGACTTAGTCCCTAACAGTAGAAAACATTCTGTAAATGTTAAGCATAACATAAAATTTTTTAGTCCGTATTTTGGATGACATATCCCTTATTTTTCTTCCTTTTTTTTTTTCTGATTTTTTTTTTTCTTTTGGGACCATGTTGAAACAGATGGTATGTTTCTGCTCTGGAGAGAATTATACTACAAAATATATTTTTTATCCTCTTTGCATGCCCTGATTACATCCATAGCCCTTCTGGCCTAGGTCTGCATGGAAGGTCACTGACAACCTATAAATTACTGTTTTTGTGGAAACTGCTTTGGGGATGGGTGTCACTGTTTGAGTCTTTCTACCCCTGTGCATGTGCCCATGCAGTATTCCCAGCATCTATCAGAGTAGGCAGCGTAACCCTCTTGTGGGGTGTCCAGGAGCAAGGATTTGTCAGGGCTGTAAGTGACGTCCTGGTGGGGGCAGCTATTTGAAGCAGCCAGTAAGTGATGCTAATTTCTATCAATTATTCTTTGTATGAATTTCAGAGGAATGCCCATGTCTTGTCATTTTGTCAGCACCTCTTATGCAGTGGTATCATATCGACTATCTACAATTAGTGGCAATATTCAAATGATGTGCAAGTAGAAGGGAGAGGAATTCTATGTTCTCTGCATTGACTATAGTACAGAGCTGGTGCCCATCTATGCAACATTACGGTGTGTCCATTCCTCAGTGAAAATGCTTGAGTTGTCTTTGTTGTTGTCTTATGGGCTTACTTGCTCTTCTGCTTTCAGATAAATGATTTTCTTTTTGCTATATTAGGTGAATCTGAAAAGTTAAATACATATCCATATATTATAACTGAATAGTCAAAGCACACCGTCCACATGCTTTGTTTACCACCCAATAAAGACCATACAGACCTTTCCTACCCAGGATTTAGGAATGAGGTTTTTGGGGCATTGGGGTACTAGTAGTACACTGCTGGTGTCTGTCTTCGCATGTAAATAGACACTAGAGGAAGGAAGTCTTATGGGACAAGAAAGTTATTGGTATTTTACTCTAAACTTGGCGTATACATGGAATTATGATGGCTTCTCTCAAGGGAAATAGTGGGAGCGTGTGAGAAGATGTTGGTCTTCCAGACAGCCTAGTTATATCCTGTGGATAATCTGAGTAATTGCAGCAAGAACCACGTTGTTCTCTGCATCTCTGTGAGCCCCAGTTATAAACCCTACCTGAAAGAGCAGATGTAACCATATCCAGAGATTTGGCTGAACCTCATACTAGGAAGGCTGGTTTCTCCCACCCAACTTGGAGTATGACAGTGGAATTTTAGTAGAAGGCTTCCTGGACATCCCTATGCATACATCTTGATCAAGATGTGATAAAACAGATTTGGTGTCAACAAGTTTCCTTGGAGATATTTATTTAAGTCATAACTGCATAATTTATTGCAGTCATAGACTCTTCCTGGGAAAGGAATTGAGCAGGTAGTGCCTTGGTATTTTTTATTAGAAGCACTGAAGTTTTATGATGGAGTTGTTGAGATTACAGCCTTTTAAATGTATCACTCACTCATTTTTGTAGGTTTTGTGCCTAGAGATATTAAGACACTTTTACTGTGTAAACTGAATGCTTTATAACCTGCTGTTGAAAAGAAAGGTGCACTACTCTGAAACCCATGGTAACAACAGCTAAGAATTGAATACAAGGAAGCAAATGTAAGAGGGAAAAAAACCCTTTTTCATAATGATTCCAAGTTTTCATGCAGATCAGTTGTTACAAGGACCAAGTCCTAAGGGCTACAGCATTATATCTTTATCTGCAGGCTGTGCATGATTACAGACAACTGCAAAATTGTCTTCTCCAGTATTTCCCAGCATTATAGAGATGTTCTAGTCAGATGGTGGGAGCCCTACATCTAACCAATGGTGATCACACTCGCAACAAAAAGAAAAAGATTAAAAAAATGACTGAGGCCAGTTACTTCATAAGCATTACCTTCTAATTTATAACTGAACATGTCAGCTATTAATTATATCTACTCTCTTTCTTAATAGGAAATACCGTACCAGCAGTGTTTGCCATACCAGCAGCAAACCGACCTGGCTTCACAGGCTATTTTATCCCAACACCACCCACCGCATACAGGAACCAAGCCTGGATGCCCTATGCTGGCGAGAATGAATTACCAGGGCAGTGGGCAGACTCAGTAAGCTTCCTTGCTTTTCTAACTACATATATTTTCTGTGATGTGCACAGGAGGGGTTTTAAGCAATGCTTGGAAATCAGCAAAGAATCTGAGCAAGATAATTCTTCCTTGAATGGAAATAATCTCTAGTAGTGAAAAGTTATGAGAGGGGAAATAGATACTTTAGCTGTCCATCCCATGAACTGTAAGCAAGGTCTTCTAGAGAGTTAAATCATTCACTAGGTTAGGGGCTGGCACCTATTTAAAGTCAGTGGGTTAGGTACCATTTTTCTCTCCCAAGACAGAGGTTAAATATTTGGATAGGCCTGTGGGGAGGAGTAGGTGATACTGCATCTCAAGGTGGCCTTGTGCTGTTTGGAAACTGGGGAGCATCTTTCCCTCCTGGAGGCTCCTCTCAAGGCAGCCTGGCTCCCATATCCTAGCTCCTGGCTCTGCCGCAGCCCTGCTGCACAGTGTTTCAAGTCTTGTTGCAGGGTGCGCTGACAGATCATAAATTCAATAATTAATTGCACAATCCTAGTCTGGGACAGATGTAATTTTTAGCCCAAAGTATACCTATATTTCAAAGAAATAAAGTTGAGACATCCTACAATGAATTGCAGTAGTTCATCATGTTTGAAACAATTTCTAAAATGTAGGGCTTTTTTTCCACTAGGAAAGAAAAGATCAATTCTGCTGCTTGAGCTCACATCTGGTATTTATGCAGAACCAATTCAGCTAAACAAACTGGGAGATGGATTCTATTTCCATGTGCATATCATCAACAGAATATTTTAGTGAATTGCAGTTGGAGTCTAATAGTTGGCTTTGAGCAGCTAAGTAAGAGACAACATGGTCATAAAAATGTTCCTGGGGGCAGCTATTTGTTGCCAAATCTTCATTACTGCTCCTGATGCCTGCGAGGGAAAGAACTGAGTTTGACTGTCAGATGCAAGTCTGAATTTGTAGGCTGAACTGTCAAGAAAAAAGAAGTGTGTTCAGCTGTAAGCTGAGCACATCTGCTGATGTGCACCTGACACCTGGATGTTTTGATGCCATTGCACAGATTCCTTCCCAGAGTTTCCCTTTAAAGCATGGAAAGCCTTTTTCTTTTCCTTGTTTTATTTATTTGTTGGGGTTTTGTTTTTTTGGTTTTTTTTGTTGGTTGTTTTTAATCCTGCTGACATTTTAAATCCAGGAGGCCTGTTCTGTCTGAGCAATCATTTAAAACTTCTTTAAGAAAAAGGAGGAAAAATCCCCCAAACAAAGCAGGAATAGTATTTTACTTGTCTTCCATTCTTTTTTTGTTTTGTATCCCTACTCCTTGGCTGCAGTGCCATGAAAAAAAAACCCCAAAAAAGTCAGGTATCATTTGTCAAAAGGGGAGACTGAAAACAAACTGGACAAAACTGGAACACAAGTCTCCAGCCACCAGTTCCTTCCTCTGGAAGTTTGTAACCCTGCTGTGGGTTTCCCTGTCTGCAGGGAAAGAGGTGGGAAGAGCAGTTAGTGCCAGTGGAACGTACACAGAGGAATGGAGAGGGATGCAAGAAGCTGTCTGAAAAATAAATGTGTCAATAAGGAATTCAACGGAAAAAAAATATTCCTTTTGACTTCACTTACCCACTACAGAGCCTTAACAACTTCTTGTTACTCAGACTTTCAGCCCTCCTCTGACTTTGCAGGTGAAGATGAAAAAATGTAAACCCAAACCACTGCAGTTTCTACAAAGAATTTTTATCTCCTGATGACTACAAATCTTTCAAGAAATTGTTTTTATTTGAAAACTATTACTAGACAAACTAGTAATAGTGTTAGCAACATAATATGATCAGAAAGCCTGAATGAAACTGCAAAAAATAAAGATCTAAATACTCAGGGTTTGAGTTTTTGGATGCCTTCTGGTTTTTGAGCCTCAGGATCATAGCCCAATCATGCTTCCAAGATTTTATTGAAAATCAGTGAAAGCAGAGGCTTACTATTTATAAGGTGAAAATTGAAATTCTTTACTATTCATGCATTTCCACTAGTTGGACTGTAAAGGAGGGAACAGAGAAAACAGGGGATTTGACAACAAAGAATTATTTTATAAGCTTAATTTACTGTAAAGTATGCTTTTCTCAGTTAAATGGTAAGTATTGAAGCACTAAGTTTTGTGTCAGAAGGGAGTCGTGTCTGACAAAGCATTTATTTTCCAAATTGCTAGATGCTGATTAGTGAAAGTAGGAACCTGGTGGCCCCTAGTGGTGTGTTCACATCTTGTACTACTAAAATGTTTGTCTTTTGAATAATCTATTGTATACTAAACGGAGGCAACAGCATTTATTGATCACTTTCATGTCATCCTTGCTTCCTATGTTTGTCTCATCACACCATACTGAATGTGTTTGACATTCTCTTGATTGCTTGTTGGATATCCAAGATATCCTAGTGGTTGGATTTTCATAGGTTCTTAGGTGCCTGAGGTGGTAAGTTTTTCAAAAGCACTCAAGGGGTTGTTAAAGTCTCACAGGGCCAAAGCCAAAACAGGATTTAAATGAAATTCCAAAACTATTATTCTGAAGTCCATGCTGAGGCCCCATGTTTACCAGAAGGTATATAAATTGGCAGACGTTTCACGGCTTGACATTTCAGCCTGCTCGCAGACACCTACAATTCTGAAATTTTGCTTCTGGCATACCCACCAAAGCCTTAGCCCTGGTGGGTGATGCACCTTACACCTCAGGGTGACTGAAATAAAAAAAAATCAGCTGAGATATCTGCCTGGCCGCCAGTAGTATATGCTTATATATAGCAACAATGCATTTGTAAAGTAAAAAACCATGGTTTTCCCATTTAAAGGAAAAAGAATTACAAAATTAACTTTTTGGTGCTTAAACATTGTGGAAAGTTACTGGTTAACTTACTAAGTGTAGTATTCTGAGTATAGTGTAGATAAATGTAGCTTTCTGAGTTACTCAGTTCATAAAGAAGTATCACTGAATTTCACTTGTCATTGGCATGGACGAGAACTATCAGCTCGTAAGCTTTTTCTAAAGGAGAAATTATCTTGTCCTAGTAGTATGTTATGGGTTGCCTTCTGTAACAACATAAAGCCCTCTTCAAAATGAAGGGCTATAGATTCCTGTTTTATAGGCTTTTGCAAAACATTATTTAATACTATTTTTATTTGATGCATTAAAAAACTTCTGAGGACTATACAGACCAGTATCGTGTTTCATGGATTTGTGAAGGAAATTTAATATCTCACAGTGACTAAAGGGCCTATGTTATTATTTTAGTTTTAGCCAGTGTAACATGAGGCTGAAATCAGTGAAGTTACAATAACAGAGTAAAATCGTGAATGCACCATGTAATTCTGTTAAATGTAGCCAGAAATTCTGATAGTTTTGAGAAATCAGTGCTGAGTTTCCAGATTGGCATACCTGAGCTTATGCCTGTTGTCTGGATCTAGTGAGTTTTTATTAGGAACAGTAAGTCCAGAGACTTGGCTGACTTGGATTAGACAGTGGCTGCAAATCAGCAAACTCCACTTTTCCATTCTAGGCTTTTCAATGCCCTGAAACATAGTGGTGCTGCCTGGTTAAAACCGAAATATTTAGGAGGACTAGTAGGCAGAGGACACACTTCCAGAAAAGCCTTCTCCCTTGACTTTTTGCAGTGATGATAAATTAGGACAATGTTTCCCCTGCAAGGTGTTTTTGCTGCTGTAGTCTGAGGAGTTGAGTATTGGTACATTGACATGTGTGCATAAATGACACGTGCCAAGATAGACATTTGTAAATGGATGCTTAGGAGTATGAGGTTTATGTTCTCTTCATGTGGCCTATCTGTTACTTCTTATTCCACCCTGGGGAGGTTTGTGCTTCCTGGCAGGTGGCACTACGGATCAATTGTTCTGCATAATTTTCTATAATTACAATGCTCTACAGGTACCACTACCTGGATACATTGAGGCTTACCCGAGGCCACGCTACCAACATAATTCTCCTTCGCGACTTCCTCGCCAATACAGCCAGCAGGCGAGCATGCATCCCAGCCTGGAACAAGCTCCTCTGCCGTCCACCGCGGCTTCTCAGCAGAGCCTGACAGAAAATGACCCGTCTGATGCTCCTCTCACCAACATTTCGACAGCTGCCCTCGTAAAGGCAATAAGAGAAGAAGTTGCTAAACTGGCCAAGAAGCAAACAGATATGTTTGAGTTCCAGGTCTAATACCTTTTGTGCACAGTACTTGTATCGTGCAACCTGGGGTAGCAAAGGAAGCAACTCCTTTAATTTTCAGTTACAAACTCGCTGTGAATCGTGCCAAAGCGATGGCATTTTTCTCTGTCTGAAAAGTCAACACTATGAAATGACTTAAAGTAGAGCAACAGGACTTTGAAGATACATAATTGTGCTTGCCAGCTAAGGAAATGCTGCCAGGTAACTGTTTAATATGGATAAAGTTGATCATATGCAATTGTTTGTCACTTAGCTCTCGTGCTATGACCCACCATCACTAGAGATGCTGCTGGACATGTCTGTGCCACACGATGTTTCATTTGCAGGCCCAAAGGTAGAGCTGCTGAAAATAACTTCTGCATGTCAAAACTTTGATTAAAGAAGAAAATACAGTAGAACACGGTTAGCTAAAGGCCATGGGAGGTGTGGCAGTGGCCATGTTAATTGTTTGCTGCAGGGCATTGTATAAGGGATGTTGATTTCAGCAATGCAGAGTCATTCAGCCTTTTCATTCTAGAGACCGTATTCAAACCAAAAGAATTCGAGATGAGTAAGTAATACAAATAAATGTCCTGTAAATAGCCCCGATTCTCCTCATCCTATTAACAGTATAAAGAAGTGAAAGAAGAGAAGACTGTGAAGAAGGTTAATGATATTTTGATAATGGGTGGCTACCTTGTCCCTGAATGCCACTGATGAGTTATAGAGGAGATTTTTTTTCAGCATGAGAGAATACAATGCACGAAGAGCCAACAAAGGATATTGGTGCTAGAAGCTTCCAGGAGAAATGAAAAAAGGTTATTCGCATTTGCTCTATGTTCAGGCTTTTCATTCTGAATGCATGTGAAGCTGGTAAACTTGAGACCTTCCAGCAAGTCTTTCCAACCTGGAATAATGAATATACCTGCTTGGACAAGAAAACCTCTGTTTAACACAGTGCTTTTTTCTCTTTCTTAAACAATGATATCTACGAAAGTGATGCCAGAAAGTGCTACTTGAAGCTGCAGTTGATTTTGATTACACTGGAACAGTGAATGCACACCCAGGAAGTTCTGAATGTAGAGGACCTGATTATTATATTAACCTGTAAATAAGTAAACTGTTAGATGAATTAACAAAAGTACTAATGTTTTGTGAAAAAGAGAACATTTCCAGAAATTATGCTGACTTTATATTGTGCAAGATAAAGGTGACTAATTGTTAAACTGCATTGTTGTATGATTCCAATCCCAAAAGAAAATCAAACCAGTTGAATGGGACAGTAGTTCATCTTTTGCAGTGGTACAAAACAGTTGGAGATCATGAACAATTGTTTTCAGTTCCTTTGGCAATTAGCTTTGGGAACCGAAGTTGTTGCAAAATTTGTTGTGTTGGGCATGTTTGATGTCAACTGGAGTTAAAGGTAATGTCCTTCATTTCAGTAAGTTATTTAGTTTTCCTCAATTGCTTGTGATATTTTGTCTGATCGTTTCATTTCCGAGTTTCTTTGGTCTTTACTGAGGTGAGAAAGGGAACTTGGTTTAGCTTTTTGGCCATCAGTAAAATGAGAGGAGACTAGAATAGGGGATAGAAGAAGAAACTGAGGAAGCACAAACTTTTAAAGCAGAGCTATTTTTTCCCCAAAATAATTATATTATAAACCCTGACTGAGATTGTGATACATACTTATCCTAGAATATACAGATATCTTCTGCTCCAATACCTTAAATATTGCAGAAGCTTTTGGAATGCTAATCTTTAAACAAATACGAAATTTCATTTTTATTATTTAAAAATAAAATATAAATAAAATGTATTTTTGTAATTTCTATGTATATATGTGCTGTATATTTATATGTGACTAGTCTGCTACAGTCAGAACATTTCCATAAACCAAGTGCAAAAAAAAAAAAAACCTGAAAAAACCCCACAACCTAGTAATTTTAATAATCAATATAAACATGCTATGTCTGGAGCACACAAATATACATTTGAGTGACTTGGATACTAAACAACCAAAGAAACTCAGTCTTTCATATAAATATAAATCTAGTAAAAACAGACTGCTGTCTCAGTTACCTGTCAGCTAACTAATACTGATCTTATCAGTGTAATACAATACATCCAAATGTCTTTTTGTGTTGAATTAATAGCTGTCTTAAGAATATCACACTTAAAAATAACAACTTAAAAATACTGGGCCAAACTCAGCGTGCTATAAAAAGACTAGTTCTGGTTGGCTTCAGTGTGAGCTTGCTGACAGCAAGGATGAGTTTCTTCTGTATTAGGTTTCGTCTATACCTGCAAGTTTCACTAGAATCACTAGAACAGTATTCTGCTTATTCTTCAGCCATTTAAATCCCTCTAACATAAATGCAGACATAATTTAAGAGTGGATTATTTTTATTCAGCCCAAGCTGGTTCATAACTGGCTTAAGCTAACTTGGTAAGCGAAAACTACGCTAAATTATGTCAGATATGTTTTGCATCAGCTTTATTACCTCAGTCTTTAAATGATTCTTCTATTTAAGCCCAGTAAAATTTTGCAAATAGATAGGCCCTTCTATGCAATGGGAGTGAAATGTGCTGTGAAATAAATTTCTGTATCTTAGATTCCAGTTTTGCAGAGTTATCCTAAAGCTGCCAGTACGGAAGCAGCAGCAATGGTGTGGATGGGATTGCTGAAGCCAAACAGCTGGGAAGCGTAATGTTACAATACACTCCTGAAAGAGTCAGAGGTGGTAGGATGTACCAGATTTAAACAGCACCTTTGGGACGCTTAGCTCTGTTTGTAAATCTGTACCCATTCTTAAATGTAAGCAATTCAGTAGTTCTATTGAAAAATGTGTGAGGGTAAAGCCTTCGTATATGATGAAGCATATATCTTGCCAATTAAAAAGTTTGGGAGTTGTGTAGATGTACAGGGTTTGAGTTTGAATGCCTACATGCAAACAAAATGAACAAATAGAAAAAACCCAAATAAGAACATAAATAGGCTTCTAGAAAGAAAACCCATTTCAATAAAGTTAAACAAAGTACTCTTCATACTACTGAGGAAGACCTGTTAGACTTTCAAAATTAATTTTGTTTGGTATTGTATCGATGATGTGTAGTCTACTGGATATTCCCTCAACCGTCACTCCGAAACCATTGTGGTGCACTTTATTCACAAAGACATTTTACATTCTTCATTCATAATGGCTTTCTATCTTGTTTGTAATATGTTTCTGGTTTTGGTTTGGTTTTTTTTTTTCTTTTTTTTTTTTTTGTTTTGTTTTGTGTTGTTTTTTTTTAAGTACAAAGTAAGATTGTATCAAGATGGTAAGGACATTCCTGGGAAAGAAAAATCATGCTGTAATATTTATACTGTCTGAGCACAAAGTAATGATAAAGTGAAAATATAGTGTACAAAGAATTTGTAATATAATAGACATTTTGTATGGCTACAATTACAATATAGTTTTTCAATATTGATTTCAAAGAAGAAAGTATACCTGTTTAAAGTTATAAATTCATCAAAATATATTTATGCCATTTTTACTGATAAAAAGTTAGTCATTAAGGTTTTTCTACTAAATGCCCCAATTTTCTTTAAAATTATGTTAAATGTTTAGGTGAAAATATTGTTTTCTGTGTACAAAAATATGGATGTTTTGACCACTATTGTCTTCAGATTTGTAAATCATCAGTAGAAACATCTACTAATGAAATGCACATAAAAGTATTACTTGGTCTGTGTGTAATGACCAGTTTCAGTAGGAACAGTATGTGTGACATTTATGAACATAAGTAGAACAGTAGCTTTAAGAGGACAAGAGGGTACTCTGACAGTCATTTTTTGAGAAAAACACATTATCTGGATTTGACAGAAGCTTTATCACTCAGTGTAGAAATATACATAATATTTGTATCTATATAATATAATAGATAGAACTGGATAGAAGTGCACGTAAATCCTCTATATAGAAATGGTGAAAATTATCATTAGTAATGATCATTTCTTTTTCAGACTAACTTTGAAAAGGTGAGACATGGAGGAAGGAAAATGTAAGATAAAAATGCAAGCAGGTAGAAAAAGCAGCATAGAATTGAGTGACAGAACTGACGTGAGGTCTCTATCTTGTTTAAGGGATGACACATACAAAGCTAACTACTGGTTTTGTTGTATTTCAAGATGTTTGACTGTAAAGAATGAATAACATTTTAATGCACATTTTTAGTCCTGCATTGCAAATTGCTGGTAGGCCTTGTAAAAGTCTAGGGAGCTTGAAAGCAGTAGTCTTTCTTAGCTAGCAGGAGAAGTCAGCTTGTTTTGCTGACCTTGTTAATCCTGTATACGTCTGAGCAGCTCCGAGAACTGTGTCCAAGGATGCTGTATATCAGTTATGGTCCTGACCTTGCATCTCTTGCACATAAACAAATCTCAGTGGCTTCCCTTGCCTCGTTGACATGAAATGGGGTAGGCAAAGAACAAGTGTGAGATAATATGAAGGATATTAACAGGTCAGAACCACCTTAACTGTCTGGAAGCCATGGATCTCGAGCTGCATGTTAACTCATACCTATTAGAAAATGGTTGTGTTTGGCAGCTTCCTCAGCAAGGTGCATTCCTTTCATTGTCAATGACCGAAATGTATGAATTAAGACTTGGTCCTGTCACTGGAGAGTGTATCAGTTCATACTTCCACTCCTTTCTGTAAGCCACATGCATTCTCTGCATAGCTCCACATGAGAGAGTGGCATAATTAATGTGAGTGGTTTCCATTTACTCAGAGTAATCTCTTGTCATAAAACACCAAGTTGTAGGGCACCTTATAAATATATTTTACTACATCATTGGGGGGGAAAAAATAGACATGATCATACAGTATGTTAGTGTATTAATACCATTAGCCTTTTTTTTTTTTTTTTTTAAATAATGGCTTTTTGAAAAAGGGAAAGTTTGGTCTGCTAAGATCAAGACTGCTCACTAGTCAAAGTGTGCAGGGCAACTGCTCAGTATGGTGTTGTGGCTGATGGAGCAGATCTCTCCTCTCGCCACTTACTGCCCCTCCATGAAAGGGTACAAGCACACAACTTTTTTCAGTAAGACAGACATTAATTAATAATAAATTATATGGGGTAATACGTATATGGGGCAATAACATCTACATAGTTCTCTGTGACCATTACAGATGCATTACTGGTCTGCTAAGCCATTTTTTCAAAGCAGTGTGTGTTCAAAGAGAAATAAATCTGCTCAAACTTGTTTACTATAATGTTATTTAGACATAGCACTGTAGACTTTGTAACAGTGCTATATGGAATCAGAATGTCAACTGGTAAATTATACTTTCTCTGCTGGACTTTCTTTTCATGGGTTAATTTTTTGGCTCTGACTCTAGGACTGAATAAGATTATTTGTGGTTTTTGCTTATCAAAATATTTCAAAGTTCTATTTTTCCCTTTTAAAGTGTAGGCATGCAAAATGAGGATAAGAGTACTCATTTAGAATGCTTTTTTTGAACTCTTGCCTTTCTCTTGTAAATAAATAACGTAAAACTCGACTTGCGGAAATGAGATTTACATAGGTCAGTAAATGAATTGGGTACTGATTTGCTCTTTAAAAGGAAGTTTCAAGATGGCCACGTCAGAAAGGCAGACTGGTTAATACTGCAGAATCTCTACTGAGAATAGCTGCATCGCACATCCTTCATCAAAAATGTTTTGGCGTGCCCAATGAGTGAAAAGCAATCAGAAAACTGCATCGGGGGATTCCTGTTATCCAGGAACAGGCTGTATACAAGACATGGGATATGGGACAGGGATTTCAGTGGGGCTCTGAGGTAGGTAGGCTACCCTATGTAACATGTTTGCCCTTTGGGTTGCCCTTGATACCAACAGAAGTAACAACTACAGCCAACAAAGTGGTGTGACAGAAAGGTGTTTTTAGGTCCTGATTTTTAAAACTATTGAGATGACCCAAAAGCATATAGTATATCATATTTTTAAAATCACCTTGATACCATTGAAAATCCTTAGGGATTTTTAATAGGCTGGTATCATGCTCCTATATATGTACATAAAAAAATTTTTTTGAAAACTAGTTCTTTGATGCACCCATTTGTCCCCATCCATTTCAGGTTCCTTAAGCTGCACAGAAGCAGTAATGAGGAGTCAGTTCCTAGGGTTTTTCCAACCCTGATCATTCTGTGATTCTGTAAAAGATGAGAAATGGTTTTTAAATAGTTAGGTGGTCAAATGTATAGCAGATGTCTGGAAAATAATTACAAATACCCTGAAGAGAAGTTTCAGGAATTTGATTTTTTTGCATTTGTTAAAAATAATTCTTATTTTAAGAAGTGCCTGACTTTTCATGAAATGTCCATGCTCAATTCACTCCCAAGGAGCAGCTTGAAACTATATTACGTTCTGTAAATAATTTTGTAACTTTATAAATACATATTTACATACTAGGCAATAACGGTCCAAAGGGTTGTAACTTATACAGGAAGTTGATTCCACCGAGTACAACATTTAGAGAGGACGTGAATTTTTCTTCCAAAGTATGTCCCTTTTCCCTGCAGCTCAGTATATTTTTATGCTTTGTAATCCAGTGTCTGAACACCATAACACATACTGGCATCAGTTAAACTCTCGTGTAAAATATCTGGCAAAGAGCACTGGCTTTTGCAGCTTCCAATGGGACCTTGTAAAGAGTGCCTGTGTATAGCATTAACTTTTTAAACTACTAAACCAGAAATTTCTAGGTCCTTAAGTCTGGCTTTTTGCAAGTAATCAGTGGCTTTTAGGTCCTGCATCACCAGCAAACTTAACCGATAGATACTTTGAGACGTGATGCAGCAGAACACAGCAGCCTGTGCCAGGGATTCACCAGGACCTAAAAAGCGAGGGACTGTAATAGAATAGGTGGTAAACCTTTTATTTCAGCAGTAGATGGACACTAAGTAATTATTAATTGATTACTCTGGCAGGTCAAAGAGTCTTGAAACTAACTGCTTGGAATCAATTTCATGTATTTGGTTAGCTTTTGATTTCTTCACTTGTTAAAACTGTGCAAAAACAACAACATTAACAGTGTATTCTATTTCAGAGTTATAAACATGGGGGATTTGAATGTAAGTAAACTTGAGGTTTATTCTTTGCCCTTGCCTTTATCTAGTACTTTCAACACTGCAGGTAGGAAAAAAACCACTTTACTCTCCAACAAATTAATTTTAATATTTCTTTCTATGGCAGAGAGACTGGGAAAGCTTTTTTCATTTCATGTTGGTGTTGGATTCTTCAAACTGTATTCAAGGTCATATTTGATAGAAAAAATGACAGTGAAGCCAAAAATTTTGGAAAATAAGATAGAACCCATCTTACTGAGGCTGGAGTTTTGGTTTAGGATTTAGCAACCCAGCAGAAACAGCTCAGACCCAACAAAGGGTCTGTTCTGGGCAGTTCTTTGGGTTTCATTAGAAAGGACATGTGTACAGTGCAGATATTCCTATGTTTTTTGACTTTTTATTTTCATTTAATGTCTGTCTTGCCATAGCTGTGCATTTTGAATTTGACTTTAACATTGGTGTACAGGAAGAGGTGCACTCTTTTAGCTCGGTGATGTACTGCCGGTGTGACAGAAGTAGTAACAAACATATCTGATATCATTTTTATTTAGCTATGTCACTGCGTGGCTTTGGCCTGTGTTCTGCTTTGTGATACTTTCAGATGTCATATTAGTATTAAGGCGACGTGAATGTAGATAACATCTTCCATTGAAGTTATTGGAAAAATGCCTGCTCACTTCAAGGAGAGCAGGACTGATCCAGAATTCTCTCAGTGAATTAACTATCACAAGTATCTTTAAGTTGTGCAAAGTTTGGAAGGATGCTGTCTAGTTATGGGTAGCTGGAAATTAGATAAGAGGTTGGTTGTCCCTTTTTCGTAATTTTGGATTGGTCCTGAGCAAGGCTCTTATTCTGACTATGCCTCAGTGTCCATGTCCGTAAAGCAGGATTAAGGGTCTGCCTCTCCTCACACCCCTGGTGAGAAGTTGAACTAATTGAGAATGTTAGAAAAACTGAAACCCTGGAGTGGAAGTGGATACTTTAGTACAAAGCACTACTTATTATTTCATGGAGCTTTGTAATTGTTCAAGATTGTAAATTGCCTGTTCCTCTGGTAGCATTTAAATGTACATAAATTTACAAGAAAAAAAAACCAAAACCGAACCTCTTGATGCTATTTCAGTATGTTCTAGGAAGCCTTTCCAGTAACAGCTTCTACACTTTTTTTACAGAGTTGTTATATCAATAAATTGTCTCACTTCCCATGCAACAGATCTCACTTTCTGATGAAATGAACTTTTCTTACATCTTTGAATTATGGAAAGGACTAGCTCTGCATGATTACAAATATCCATGTATCTTTGTTGTTCACAGCTTGATTCAACTAAACTGTAATGGCTGTGTCTCTGAAAATTGCTCAAAATTTATAAGTGTTTCAGCTGTAAATGGGAAAATTAGTTTTCTGAAGCCAGTAAGAGCTGCAAAATTGAGAGCGATTGGTAAAGCCAAGTTTAGGGATTAAACTGAAAGAGGAAGAAAATAATTAAAATGTTATACTATGCAATCAGAAGGGAGATCTCCAAGAACTGGTTCCTTTTGCAATTACAAACATGAAACCATACCAATGGTAGAATTTTACATATCGCTGAAAAGAAGGCATTTAAAATGTTCTGGGTCATTACAAATGGCTGTGTTTTTACTCTGAACCATAGGGTGATTCTAGAATGAAGCTTACGAGTACATAGAATAGTTTCTTTCTGTTAGTGGCTATAGCTTAGTTGAAGTTGTACATGTTTTTTCTTGGCAATTTTGCACATTAAATAAAATATGTCTTAAAATCTATGTTGCTACTTATTGGTTGTTCCTGCCGTGTCCTTTTCTGTAGATCAGCTGCTTTAAAGCATAAGCATGACTTTCCCTTGGAGCTGCCAGGGCTGTGTAGGGGTCCTGCTGATTATACTCTTGAGGATGAACCTGGCAAAGGACAGGAAAGGAGTTTTAAGAACTTCACAAGTTAAAACTGTGTATTTCAGCAGTGGTGTTTCCTCTGAAGAAAGGCATTTGCCTACCTTGCAGAGGTGAGGACAGTAGCCTACAAGCCCGTGAGTTTTGAGGACACCTTGTGATCCTGTGTTGCCTTCGTGAATTTTTTTTCCTCACCTTAATGTGCTCTATGCCTTCCCCTATTGAAATCAGTTACTGTGTTTTTTATTGGTATTTACTCAGGCCTAAGTTTCCCACTGTCAGTCTGAAGTGAAATTAAAGGGAAAATGCAGGTACATGCTTTTGACAGTACTGCTTTTATGTAATTTGTGATGCAAGAAATTTGGAATAAAATTTAATTTTACTACAAGAAACACGTCTAACCCTTCCTCCCTCTGTTTGCAGTTTCAGAGAAAAAAAGAGGCAGGAAAGGATCTTCCCAAAATAGAGGATAAATGAGCTTCCTAGTGTATGTATCACTACTAAAGTTCTGGACAGATGGTATACTTAAGATACAGTTATATATAAGTAAGTTGTGACTGTGAGCGCTTAAATTGTCTCAAGGGGTTGTCCCGGCTTTTCACAAGATATACCAAAATCTCGGCCTATTTTGCAAATGTATGTTTTTAGCTTGTAACATTAAACAACTGACTAGTGTTATTAATAATCATGTTTCCTTAGAAAGGCCAAATCATAGAATCATTTAGGTTGGAAAAGACCTTTAAGAACATCAAGTCCAACCGTAAAAAGCACCACTTATCGACTGTTTCTTGATTAGCACCTCTTATGGCACCTCCTTCATTCAGTATCTAGATGTCAGTGATCTTAAAAAACACTATCTCCCAAGCAAACAAAAGAGGACAAGTTTCGTAGAGTTAAGTGCTGCTCTTAATTTCCCTACTTTATGTTGAGATATTAGCTCTGAATTTTCAGGACAGGTGAATCTATCATGTAACGTTCACTGCTGAAAACTGAAAAATCATTTTATGATAGGTTAGTGCTTTTGCATTTCCTCTGTAATCTGTCCCTGAGCTAATTAAGGCAGCTTTACTTCAAGATTAATTTACATTCTAATGATCCATTGTAATAAGGCTGAGTATCTATTAGGAGAATTTTAACGTAGCAAACTCTAAAGTAAAACAGTCTGAAATTTGATGGACCCAACTGATTGGTATAAAATACTTTAAAGCTTAAATGCATTCTTGTTTCCAAATGGCTTCGTATCTAATTTTTCCCATCATAAAGCAGCCAAGGCCACTTCAGGTTTCAGAATTGAAAGACCTGAGGGCAATCCTTGGGGAGCACATGAGTGTCACTGTAGGTGTAGACATGGCTTTCAGTGAGACAGCTGTCATTGCTCAGCCCTCAGGCTGGCTGAGAAGACGTGACACGCTGCTTTTTGAGAAGACGCCTTTGTTAAGAATTGGAAAGGGGAGCAACCTCCTGATGTTTTGAGATCTCTGCCCATGAATCAAAATTGTAGCCAAATCTTTCTTTCTTGAATGATAGATTTGTTGAGTCACAAGACAGCTATATGAAAGGGATCTGAGCTGTGCTAGGATCTAAATGTCAGGTTTAGCCTTCCCTAAGCAGTGTGAAAGAGCAGAAAAAATTGAAAAATGGATGATGCGTGCTTTGTGAATAAAAGTAATGCAGTAAGAATGGTCAATCTATTTTGTTTAATATATCCTTAATTTTTAAGAAGGAAATAATGAACAGAAGAGTTTTGAGATGCACTGATTTGAAAGGGACAAAACCCATAAGCCTACAGAGATCAGAGCAAATTACTGGAGGTAACAAGGTCAGGTGGAAACACAGAAGAAAAATAAAGTAAATAAAATGTTCACGGGTAAAGGAGAACCAACATATGTGCCACTATGTTTAACTGGTTGTTTCCCCAGGCTATTAATATAAGCTTATTATTCTCTTGTCAAATTCATGCACATGGATGAGTTAATTTTTCCCACTGAAAGTACAAACAGTGATTCTTTCCAGGCAGAAATATTTCAGTATATGTCCCATGTTTCCCCTACAGTCTCTAAGTTACTTTTGTAGGTGCTTCTTCACACACAGAAGGCCAAATTGGCTTTCCAGTGAAAACAGCCACCATCCTTTAATGATCTTGGAATGCTGAGATGCTTCAGTGAAAGGACTTTGACCAAAGCATCCTGATATCAGAGTGCCATGGCTGACACTGGCCAAGGGAAGCCATTCTGTCTTGTTTTCGCACATAAATCAAATTATTTTTTGACAGTAGATGTGTGTCCTCAGGCAACTTTAATTGAGATTACATATTAACTGATGTGATTCCTTACATTATCACCTGGTAATTAAACATGAAGTGTTGTTTTAGCATAAAGGCCATATGACAGAAACTGAACAACAGATGGAAAGATTTAAACTGTGTGCTGGGAAAAGTAGCTCTGTTTAAGCCAAGAAAACCTGAGTGAACAATGTCTGATGAGAGCTGGATGCCAAGTGGAAGAGTTGTTAAAAGGTGAGGGGAAGTAAGTTAGGAAGCAGCGATCATATGCAATGGAAATCCGTGTACGCTCTTTCATTAACCATGGAAAACTTAACAGTGGTTTAGAAGTGAAATTATTGTGGAGATTTGGGAAAATGAGGATAGTTCCTCTGCTACCTAACTTGCTTGAAAAGCTCTTACTTCTGCACTGTGCAATGCCTTTGAAGGCCCCTGTATATTGACCTTTTTTGTCCTGTCCAAGTTTGTCTTGTGGTATTTAGTTTAAACACTAATACATTTCCCATTTTCACAGTAATGAATCATTGTAGTATCTGTTCATAGATTTAGCCTCAAAAAGTCTCTCTTTGTGAGCGACTTTTTAACCTCATTCTGTAGAACGAGCTTTAAAACACCAAGGCCCACATTTCTAAGGTATTTAGGTAAAAATTTGGTTCTTTAGGCACTTAGATCTACCTTTGGTGTATTTACTGCCTCAGCCTCCAAGAAGTGGTTGGAAAGGGAGATAAATCATCACGGTAATGTAAGAATTTCCCCAGCAGGTGTGAAAAATACCTCGTTTAAGAAGCCCGCTTTGGAAGTTACTTGTGATATGCTGTCTGGATTAAAACAGCTTAAAATATGCTAACTGGTGAAAACAGCGGTTTAGGCAGAAGTGCAGTGTCGTTTTAGGCTCTAAAGAGCTAATCAGCAATGAAGTGGTGCCAGGGTGGGCCTAAAGAGTAGATTTAAGAAAGCTGAAGGTGGAGGGTGTTTATTACGGAGCAAATAATGCATGTGACAGGCCTGTGGCCTGGTCCCTGGCCTTGCCCTCGCCCTCCGTGAGACACACCAGGGTGTTGGACAAAACCTGGCATTACCGTGCTTCCCTCGGCCCTGCTCAGTTTTTTTTTCAGTAAAAAAACCTGTATTTATTAGCAGATGAAACCTTGAATTGCCATATTGGTGGACACAGCCGGCTGACAACAGCAGTTGCGGATGGTAAGATCCTGTTTAAGATCTCCTAGCTGCTCTGATAAAATGTGATTACTATAGTTTGCTGACTGACAAATGGGAGTTATAAACTTGATATTTTTTTAATAGAAACTCTGTGTAGGGTAGATTGAAATCTGGCTGGGAAAATTAAGATAGTAAAAGAGTGAATGCTGTAATAAGCTGTAATAGGAAATAAATTTTTGATATCGTAGTGTGTTAAAATGCTTCGCAGTTGAGCAACTCAATAGCAGTTTAAAAAAAAAAAACAGATTAAAATATTAGCCTTTTTAAAAAAAAGCTGCTTGCCAAAATATGATAGCTTCAGGGTTGGTGACTATTATTTCATGCTGCCACCTACTGCTCTTGAATTAGAACAGGAAAAAGTACTTGGTATCTTGTTATCAGTTTGATGACCCTATTTACTACTTCGTTAGGTTATTCTCAGAGCCATATATGGCATTGCTTTTTTAATGGCAGATATTCTCAAGGTCTTCAATCTGTCATCACTGCTTCTGTGCGTTGTTTCTGATGAAAGGACATGCCTTCCAAACATATGGATGTTGTCACTCCAAAAACTGCCACGGGTTTTAGCCTAAGTGCTGCTAGTCCTAAAATATTAGTAAAATATTAGTTGGAAGTCAATTCATGTGACTGTTCTGTTCAAAACTAACTCAAGCCGTAACTTATGTAATTTCATGGTGCACTAAAGACAATAAAAGAATACACTGTGATTGTTTGTAACAGAAGTTTTTATGCTATCACGAAAGTAGTTTTCTAAAGCTTGCTTAGAGGCTTTTGGCCATATCTACTTATTCTCAGTTGCACTTCTAAATATACTTAGAATTAAAACAAAAAACCCACTGTATTTTGTATTGGAATTACTGTGTGTTTCCCTGGTATTTGTATCTTGAACATCATCAATGGACTGCTAGGAATCCTGATAGCAGCAGTGTTAATCTCTTAGTGTTTTGGTGTGGCTATTTCTTCAGCTTCTGCCTTGCTTTCATGGCTTGCATCTTTTCTTCTTTCAGTGCCTTCAGAAGTTTATCTAAACAGAATGAAACACAATTTGTCATTAATTTTGTCATTAATAGTTTATAATACTTTTAAGTAAATAAAATAATGGGTTAAGCAAACTAGTAATATTTCTTACACTTTGTCTAGCCAATAGCTGAAAACTAAAGTTTCTCACGTTATGAAAATAATAGGTATTGAAACGGAAGAAGGTATCTATTGCTATGACAAAGGAAAGAAACTATTAATTTCCTGTTCTGAAAAGTAATGCAAGCTACCTATCACAATTTCTTTGAGATTTGCCTTTGAATGTGTATATCTGATAGATGTTTTTTCTGTGTTCCTGTAACCTTTGCACTCCTGAAAGTTCCCTGACTGGCAGCCTGTGGCCTTGAAGGAAATGATGAGCATCCCATCCTTACGGTTGTTGGCCTCCCCACGGGAACTCTCAGCAATCGCTATCTCCTGAACTATTTTATTTCCTGTATTTCCTTCATAGCCAGTAGGTTTTAAAATTAAAATGACGGACTAATTCAATTTTTTATTTTCCACACCTCCAACTATTTGTGGCCATCAGTGACCTTTATTTTACATCAATGCTGACTTAGAACACGCAGGATCTCATTAGTGCTGGATACATTTTGCATATGCAAACTCCCTCTGATTTGAGGAGCATCTGAATTGGGTTTTTTTGCTAGTGCTTAATGACTTTGGGGGTTTTATGACTTTTCGGGGTTTTGTTCCTTTGTGCAAAAGTAACAAAAGTAACATCCCTAATTCTTGTGCCTCCTTTAATTTGTGCCCCTAGCTGGCTGCCAGTGACCAGGTTAGATGACAGGGAATAAGAGCTTTGCTCCACGCACCCCACGTGCTCCCAGGGCACCTGCTGTGGGGTACAGTTAGGTGCTGGCCACCGAGCCCAGGGAGGCCCATGCCAGACCCCACAGGAGCACTGCAGTGTGCCCAGGGCTGGCTTACGGGTGCAGACATCCACAAGCCAGCCCCTGCACACTGCGCTTCAGTGGGTTATTGATGGAGGAACCTGCTGCCTTTGAGGCCGGGCCGTGCTCGGAGGTGGCAGGGGGGCGAATGGGTAGAGCCGTAGCTGGCCCCGGCCGAGGACACGCACACTGCTGGGCGTCGAAGCCGTCGCCGATGAGCGCCAGCAGCTCCAGCTCCTTCAGGCGAATGCCCAGCTCGCAGATCTCGCCCTCCAGCTGCTCCCCGGGCTGCCGCGCCGCGAACCCCGCCTCCTCCGCGGCCGCCGCCGGACAGAAGAAGCGCAGCGGCTCGTAGGCGATGGGCGNCAAACTCCCTCTGATTTGAGGAGCATCTGAATTGGGTTTTTTTGCTAGTGCTTAATGACTTTGGGGGTTTTATGACTTTTCGGGGTTTTGTTCCTTTGTGCAAAAGTAACAAAAGTAACATCCCTAATTCTTGTGCCTCCTTTAATTTGTGCCCCTAGCTGGCTGCCAGTGACCAGGTTAGATGACAGGGAATAAGAGCTTTGCTCCACGCACCCCACGTGCTCCCAGGGCACCTGCTGTGGGGTACAGTTAGGTGCTGGCCACCGAGCCCAGGGAGGCCCATGCCAGACCCCACAGGAGCACTGCAGTGTGCCCAGGGCTGGCTTACGGGTGCAGACATCCACAAGCCAGCCCCTGCACACTGCGCTTCAGTGGGTTATTGATGGAGGAACCTGCTGCCTTTGAGGCCGGGCCGTGCTCGGAGGTGGCAGGGGGGCGAATGGGTAGAGCCGTAGCTGGCCCCGGCCGAGGACACGCACACTGCTGGGCGTCGAAGCCGTCGCCGATGAGCGCCAGCAGCTCCAGCTCCTTCAGGCGAATGCCCAGCTCGCAGATCTCGCCCTCCAGCTGCTCCCCGGGCTGCCGCGCCGCGAACCCCGCCTCCTCCGCGGCCGCNCGGAGACGGGCCGGGCTCGGGGTCCTCCATACCGGGCGTTGCGGGCCGGCTCCCAGCGCCGGGGGAGCCCAGGCGGGGCCCGGCCCCGTCCCTTCCTCCCCGTCTCCCGCCGCACCCCGACCTCGCCTCGGGACCGCGGCCGGGCCGCCGCCTCCCTTCGGCGGGCACGGGCGCGGGCCCGGCGGCCTCCCCGCGGGGCGGGACGGAGGATAAATAGTGAATCTCCCAACATCCAACACGACCGGTACGGAGCCGAAGTGTGGGTGATGCTTCCAGCGTGGCTGAGTTTTCCTGCGAGAGGGCAGGCGTTTCACCCAGCGGTTTTATTTCTGGGCCGGGAACGTGGTGTTTCAGGGGTGCGTTGGGCTCCGGAAGTATTGTTTGTTAAAAGAAGCAAGAATGGCATTGGCCAAAAATTGGTTTTTTAGCAGTTCATCCTCAGGCTACATGTGAAACGAGGGAACCAGACATTGAGGATGGAAGGATGCTGGTGACAGGGAAAAATTAATCTTCAGGGTGCTTGGTCACAGATAGCTACCGCTCAGCGTAGCTGATGTCCAGGATTATAGGGTGGGGATTTTTGTTGAGTTCCTCCCCCATAAATCTTTAATCATTTATTTGGATTTGGGGATGAGACCTGTCATTAATGCTGACTGGTTGCTATGTCGTAGGAAAGCGTTCTGTTAGCCTTAGCTACGTTTCCATTAAACATGACAAAAACCCATGGCTGAAACCTTCTGTGGAGGTCAAAACAGGCGAAAAAAAAAAACCCTCCTGGACTTCCAGCAGGATTTACAGGCTGGCTTAGAGGTGATTTGAGGTGTTCTGAACAACCGTAGAGCAGTGCAGTACCGGTGCTGTTGGTGGAGGTTTGATGACTGCAGGGGCTGTGGACGTTCGTTACGATCAGTAAATTCACTTCAAATGAGGTGAAAACCCACTACGGTACTAATGCAGGCTTGAACAGACTTCAAAAATATGCAGCCCTTAAGGGACTGCTGTGTGCTCTGGAGTAAATTCCATTTTTAAAGCTTTCCCTTGAATAAAATGAGAGGTTTGGTATTACCTATTTCTAGGAGTGGACTTCTGTGTGCTTAGGTGTAGTGCTCTGTGCTGGGAGCCCATACTGATGTGAATGGTGGTGGTTTTTTGTTTTTTTTGTTTTTTTTTTTTTTAATTTAGCAGATCTACATATATTCACT
This sequence comes from Rynchops niger, assembly GCA_013400035.1. NCBI lineage: Eukaryota > Metazoa > Chordata > Aves > Charadriiformes > Laridae > Rynchops > Rynchops niger. The sequence goes on along the minus strand of VXBH01003049.1, from coordinate 430,570 downwards.
GTGACAAGAATGACAGTCAGTGCCCTGAAAAGCAGTAGGAGTGGAGGGAGACATAGTGGCAGGAGTCCTTCAGTATTTTATTATCCTGTGTACTGTTTAGGGAATGTGCTCTGACTTAGAGTCAAAACTGACTGCAGTATATGTAGCGTGCTTACATTATTAAAATACCAGTGTAATACCAGTACAGGTTGCATATTTTGTGACTGGAACACACGTATTTGAAATGGGCACTGATCAGATAAGAACTCTGATAATAAGATGTCTTTTTTTTCCCCTCCTAGTTCTTAGTGGATTAGACAAGAACGACCATTGTAGTTGATTCTACATGACGACGTGAGGAGAGAGTCCAAGTATTAGGTGGGCACAGCACCTGCAAGCGTCTCTCTTTTTTTTTTTTTTTCCCCGCTCTGTGATTATTTGTGAATATATAGTAAAGTCAATAACCCTTCCTTACCAAGGTTGTTGTGAGTCTCTTTTGAAAGCAAAACTGTGCTTGTGCAGAATTTGCAGGGAGCTCTACTTTTGAGACCAGCAGGAGGCCCAGTACTTCCACTTATCTTTACTAAAATAAGTATCTGTTTATCTGTGAAGATGCAAAACAAACAGACGTATTGCTATTTTATTTGAATCTGATTCAATCTGTCTTTATGCTCTAATCTAGCTTCCCTTTTATTGATACAATTCACTTTGTCATTGGGGTAATATTGGCATACTTTTAATTAGCAGTACTTTGAATAGCTGGATTTGGACTTGTTTTCTCTGAGCCTTTTCTATCACCACAGCAGAGTAACTACTGTCTTGCTGTTGTGCTGTCAAGCACCACGCCCTTGCTTCCCCACCTCTTAACTATTAAAGAAAAATAGGTAAAATATTATTAGTTAGTATTCAGTAGGGAAAACCAAAATGTAAGTATATCAAGAAGTGTTTAATCATATATGTAGGTGGAAGAGAAGGAGTGCTAGAAAACCAGGGAGGTTCTCATGACTTTAAAGCCCAATCTTAAATTTGTGCAGTGTATTCCTTACATAGGGTGTGATAAGGGAGAGCATATGCTTTCAAAAGAATTAAGAAAAATAAATAAATAATTATTTCAAAAGAATTGAGAAATACAAAAATATCAGGTCTTTACTAAAAGTGTCTGTTTTATGATGATCTAGCTCTTATGGCTGACGTATGTATCTTTCTCAAAGTGGCCTTAACAGTCCTAGCCATTGTTTGTTCATTGGTAGCGGCATGCTTCATACTGTCCCAGAGTGTCCTAGAAATACTCTAAATAATGTTTTAGTACATAGGTGATGCACAGAGATTTCTGCCATACAACTGTTACAGGACGTTTGTATGGAAAGCAAGGATAAAGATTGATAAAGATTGATTGATAAAGATTTTATAGGGTTATTAATGCAATTATTCAGAGTTAAAGCCAGTATACGTACTTAATTTGGGAGAGAAATGTGGATATTCTTTAACACATGCGTATATATATTTTGAAGTTTTATTCATTTATTATAACTAGAAGGGATGAGGTGCCAAGAGATGTCAAGGTCGGTCTCGGCCCTAATCTGTTGTAGCTATTCTGAGTTTCTGAAGATAGATCTTAGTGAAAAGAGAAAGATAAATCTTTCAGAACACAGAGAATGGAGATTTTTCAGCTAAAGGGGGCAAAAAGGGGAAAAAATGTGCTGAAAAGTAAGTGGAGGATACCTGCATTCACTAAAGAGGAGAATTTTTGCAGGTGGTGTAATTTCACACTTCTAGCATTTCCCTTGCATCATTTGGTATCAGTCAAAGATACACTTTACACTCTATTTTCCTAAAACATGTGGAGTAGTGAATCACAGCAATATATGGTTTTATATGCTAGATGCTAAAATCATGAACCTGAAAGTTCCTTTATTTTATCCTTAACAGCAAATGAAAGTGTGCAATACTAATGCTGAAGTAGTGGGTTGTGTTGTCTTCAGGTGCCATCTGGTGGAGTTTTTACAGCATGTTAAAAGTCCTGTTTTTTATTTCTGATTGCGTTATTCATGCAGTAAAGTGTGTGCTGAGTACAGAAAAGGTTGCTTCAAGGATCAGGAATTAGAGATACAGAGATTAGATAAAGATGATGACCGGGAGCGCAAAGGCTGCCGCAGGGAGTTTTCGTCAGATTATAATGCACGTCCTTATACAATGGCTTTCAGAGATTTCCAGTTCTCATAGCTCTTAAAGTTTTCTCCTTCATCTAATGTGTAATTAGTGATAGCCTCTCTGCTGTGAAGCAAATAATGTTCTTGGTAATGATATTTTGAAATTAAGAGCGACAGTCTAACCTTTTTTGAGGGGAATGCTGTCAAGGTATTTTGGAGTTCATTTTTGTAATTGTACAGCATCTTGAGATGATGCATTACTATTAATATAAGCCCAAAGATCACATTAAATAGCAAAAAGATTTTTGTAAATTTTATAGTAGAATAGTCACTATATACATTAGCTGTCTTTGGGACTTAAGAATCAATTATATGAGTTACAGTAGGATTCTTCCCATGGGAGAAAGTACTGTCGTTCTGCTTAATCAAAGAGTTAGAAGTATATTATTTTCTAGGCCTCAGGAATAAGGTCCTTTTCATATGTCTACACAGGTCATCATGGAATGGTTTGAGTTGGAAGGGACATTAAAAATCATCTAGTTCCAACACCCCTGCCGTGGGCAGGGACACCTTCCACCAGACCAGGCTGCTCAAAGCCCCGTCCAGCCTGGCCTTGAACACCTCCAGGGATGGGGCAGCCACAGCTTCTCTGGGCAGCCTGGGCCGGTGTCTCACCTAAAGTTCCTAGTGTCCTACCTAAAGCCAGTGTATGATAAAGCAGGATTGCATTTTGGATGCTGTCTCCTACGAGCAGGTAAGCCATCTGGGAAGAGACAGGGAAGGGAGAGGAAAGACTTCCTGCCAGGAAGGCAGGGACATCATGCTTCGAGATGTGAGGAAAAACTCTGCTTTTAAGAAAAGCATGTTGATTTGCCATATTTATACAGTGTTACACATGTGCCTTCATCTTTGGTGTTCAAAATTTGTTTCGAAAGTTGGGATCCTTTAGTGCGGGTTTATGCAAACGAATACATCATATAAACAGAAATTTTGTGTAGCTAAACTGACTCGAAATGATATAAAGATCAGCGTTTTGAGATTAAAAAAATACATATATGTACTTTGTAGGCCAGCAATTGCAGTATGGACAATAACTATACAGATTTGGCCCAATAGAGGGAGTAATATGCATACAGTTGGCAGTGTGTTATAATTTGCTAAATTTAGCACATTGATCTCTGTGCAGTTACGTGTTGATATTTGAAGTGCTTATGAAAATGTTGGAGAAGCAAGTTTTTACTTATCTAACCAACAGAGACAATAGTGACAGTATTCCAGCCACCACTCCTCTACAGTACTAAAAACTTTTTGAAAGGCTTTTCTGTTGAGGGAAATTAAGGATAGTCAATTAAAGTTATGAAGTCTGAGGCAGCTAAAATATTCTCATGTTAGTGACAATGGGCAATGTAGTCTGCAGTGTCAGTGACAATATCGATATTTGAAATGGTAGGAATGGTAAACTACACTGTTAACTGCTTGTGTCACCATCTAAGCTATACAGAATTATTTTGCATTTTCTATTCACATTTATTCATTCTTACATTCAGTGACACCTAGGAAAGTGTCTTCTATTGGCTTGATATTTACAGTTTGAAAAATTACAGCTGCTGACAACCTAAGTAATTTAAATACTGATCCTCAGAACTGTCAAGTGTGCATGTGTGTGAATTCATATTTTCACACGGATTGCTCTAAGAATCCGTAAAAGCCACAGAAGCTATAGCTCTTCCACTTTTGCAATGGATTTTGTATGGGGTTTTCTTAATGAGAAGCAGAAGAGTCCCACTATGTTTGTGAACTGTTGTACTGCATCTAATTTGTCTCTTCTTTCTGTTTCTTTCTTTGGAGTCCCTTTCAGAAAGGTTCTCTTCTCTGTATTTGAGAAGACGTTGGTGCTGTTCGACCCAATCCTGATTTAGACATGTGACTACTACCACAGTGTATTAGTATAAATTGTAGTAATTTGAATAAATGTATTCAGTTTGCATGGCAAGGTTTTGATAGAATGGGGACTACGGGGGTGGCTTCTCGGAGAAGATGCTAGAAGCTTCTCCGACGTTCAACAGAGCCAATGCCAGCCGGCTCTAAGATGGACCGCCAAGGCCAAGCCAAACAGTGACACTGGTAGTGCCTCCATGATAGCATATTTAAGAAGAGTTAAAAACTGCTGCGCAACAGCAGCTAAGAGAGAGGAGTGGGAATATATGGGAGAACCACTCTGCAGACACCAAGATCAGTGAAGAAGGAGGGGACGGAGGTGCGCCAGGCGCTGGAGCAGAGATTACCCTACAGCCCCTGGTGAAGACCATGGTGAGGCAGGCTGTCCCTCTGCAACCCATAGAGGTCCACAGTGGAGCAGATATCCACCTGCAGCCCATGGAGGACCCTACGCTGGAGCAGGCGAATGCACCCAAAGGAAGCTGTGACCCTGTGGGAGGCCCGTGCTGGAGCAGGCTCCTGGCAGGACCTGTCACCCCATGGAGAGCGGTGCACAATGGAGCAGGTTTGCTGGTAGGACCTGTGACCCCATGGGGGACTCACGCTGGAGCAGTCTGTTACTGAAGGACTGCACCCTGTGGAAGGGACCCATGCTGGAGCAGTTCATGAAGAACCGCAGCCTGTGGGAAGGACCCATGCTGGAGAAGTTTGTGAAGGACTGTCTCCCACACTGGAGCAGGGGAAGAGTGTGAGAAGTCCTCCCCCTGAGGAGGAAGAAGCGACAGAGACAGCGTGTGATGAAATGACTTGTAACCCTCTGTCCTGGTTTGGGGTGAAGCAGAGCCAACCTTCTGTTCAATGAGAGAGGCTCTTGCCACACTTGTTGCTGTGGCCACCAGGGTCAGCGGACTTGGGTGTTTACCCCATGGAGGGGTTGTACCTGTGGGGAGGAGTGGACAGGTCCGGTGACACAAACTGACCAATAGGGTATTCCATCCCATCTGCCATGCTCAGTATAAAAGCTGAGGGACCGAAGAGGTCAAGTTGGCTCCTCTCTGGTTGTCTGCTCTTCAGGGACTCTTTTCCAAGGGCTCTTCTTCTTCTTCGGATCTTTTACAGTGGGCTTTTCTTCAATGGACTGCTTCTTCAATGGCTCTCTTTCTGAGGAGGACCCTGTCAGCTCATCTGCCTTTTTATCCCCGTCGTATGTTCCAGTTCCCATTTGTCACTGAGTCCACTCTGTAACTTCCCCAGTGCCTGCCAGTGATGTCTCCCTGGGAGCATGAGATGGTTTTGTGTATATCCATATATATTGTATCTATCATTATTTCTCTCTCTCTTTTTTTTTTTTTTTTATTTTAATATTTCATTAAGGTAGTTTGTTTTTTTCTAAACTCAGAAAATCTCTTTATCTTTCTTCTTCCTCTCCTTAGAGTGAGAGGTGTGGGAGAGCATCTGTCATCTTGTCATTGGCCAGCCCGGCCCAAACCATGACACCCTCATTCCCTGTCCCCCTGCGAGGCTCAGGGGGGAAGGAGACAGAGAAATTGGGAGTGAAGCTGAGCCCGGGAAGAAGGGAGTGGTGGTGGTGGGGGGGAAGGTGTTTTAAGATTGTTCTTATTTCTCATTATCCTGTTCTGATTCAGATTGGCAATAAATTAAATTAACTTCCCCAAGCCGAGTCTGTTTTGACTGTGATGGTAGTTGCTGAGCGATCTCCCTGTCCTTATCTTGACCCACGAGCTTTTTGTTACGTCCCCCCCACCTCCCGACCACTTGAGGAGAGCAAGTGATAGAGCAGCTGCTTGGGGGGCACCTTGCAGCCAGCCAGGGTCAATCCCCAGCAGTAATTGATCTATATTATTTGCTATTAATAACATATGGTTATTTTTACTGAGTTCATACTGGTTTCAGTTTATAATCTGGAGGATTTATTAGTGCAATTGATTTCAGAACTATGCCACTCCGTTCCCTGGCGCGTGCGTCTGGTCTGCTAGGTTTGTCATGTTACAACAATACAAACCAATATGCAGAGGGCTATTTATAAAGTCTTAAAGTACTGTGCCAGCAAACTTAACAGTGAGCAACTAATTAACAATTATACAACTTGAAAGAAGTGCTAATTAAAAAGTTTAAGAGATGAGTTTTCAATTGAAATATGAAATTAGCCAGAGACTTAGTGCCTAAAATGGAAATTTGGACTGATTAGCAGAAATGCAAAAAGCACTAGAAACGAATTTTTAATTTTCTCTTCAGGTAAGTCTCTGCCAATCTAGGATCAGAAGATCCACTGCTTTGGATAGAAAGTATAGATCAAACTGTATGTTTCAGTGTTGATGTTTCAGTTTTATACATGTTTATGGTGTGTTCAACCACAGCAAGTTGGAGATTTTGGCAGAGAGACCAGGTCTCTCTGCATCTCTCTGGTGGTTTCTGTGCTACTGGGTTCAAAACGCCTGCCTTCTTCCAAGAACAAAACACAAGGTAAGAAAAAACAAGATAGAAGTTGTCTGGAAGACTTAGAGTTGCCTGTTTAAAGGCATTCAAGTCAGGTAACTGGGGGACATTTCTCTGTTTCGGCGTTTTTCTTTTCTTTACCATTATGTACTATTGTATAAAACATCAGGAATGGGAATTCAGTGGCTTCAGGCGTGGCTTAGATGCTACATTTTTACAAGACATAAAGGGGTGAAGGAAGTGTAAATAGAATAAAAGCAGCATTAAAAACCAATTACCTGCAGACTTTTGCATTGTATCTTGTGTATGCATCGGGTGAGGAGGAGTGAGCTTATTTTGATAGAGCAGAGTAATGCCTGCATGTTAATTCGGTAGATGAGTGCTTTGATTACCTGTGTTTGCATCTGAGTTGATGATGGGTGCTTTTTCTTTAAACATGAATCTTGGTCAAACCCTACTTCTTGACACCAAGTATATCTCTAGGATGACCTCATTTCTGAAACGTTATTTTCTGGAAATCAAATTGTTTTAGGAGCGTACGTGGCAATCTAGAGGAAGGAATGAGACCTCCTGTAGAGTCGGAAAGTGGAATTCCACTGAGCATTAGGCTAGAGATCTGGGTTCAGTGCTACTTCATGCATATATGAAATGAGTCATTGCGGCAGGTGAGGTTGCACAAAAAAGGTGCAGTTCAGCACATAAAAAATTAAAGAGAGCCCAATCCATGCCAGCTTTGAAATAATAGAACTCATGAATAATCCTGAAGGCAGTCTTGCACCTTGCTCCTGGCTGTTCACGTGCTGTACTCCAAACTCTTGTTAAAATTCCTGTTGCAGAACCATTTAATCTTGGCTCAATAAACACTAATAGGTTTGACAATAATAAAGTTTATTTAATAGCACTGGAATGGTTTGGATATTTGTTTTTTTTCCCTGTTCTGAAATGGGAGAGGTTGGAAGAGAATCTACGTGTCACTCCAATATTTTTCCTTGTGTTTTGGGAGTTTACACTGTCATAAATCTGTGCATTTTCAGATGATGATGTATTCTGTTGATCTCAAAATTAATTTGGGAGATTTTATGCAAAGCCTCTAAAATTCAGATGGATTTTACTGTGAATATGCATACGGTCCTAACTTAATTCAAATAGGCATTAACAGAAAAAAACCTTTGTATGAACCTGTAAGATTTGATCTTTATTAGTTTACGCTATGCTTAGGAGCTACGCACAGTGCTAAAATCCTGTTCTGTCTTTAAGGTTTAGCATTGTGTAAGATTATATTTTCAGAACTGTGTAACTATTATTGGCTTATAAAGTGAGTTTTTATTCATACTTGCTAATACCTACTGTAAAAGATAGGCTCCAGTTATCTTTGGGATTAGGACTGCCGCAGTTTGGAGATGTAGATAGTTTCTAATTAAAGCAGCATTGGAATGTGAGTGGTCTCTGAATCACTAATAATTTTCTTCAGAGCTGCAGCCCATCCTATCAAGGAACGTGAAATCATATTAGCGAGTACAATCTGCGCTACTTACATTAACTACTTAGAATAATGGAGACTGGCTCATGCCAAACACAAAAGTACAATGATTGCAGTGAGACTGTGTTATAATGGTACATTGAGTTTCATTAAGAGGCATTTTCATCGTACAGCGTGGCTGATTCAGAGCAGAGATGTCATTCAGGTATTTCAGGCCAGTGTGCCCTTGCTCACTGTTACTAGCGCCATGCATTGATGATAAAGAAATTATGATAAAGGTAGCATTTTCTTTGAAGCTACATAAGGCTGACTTGTTAAAGTGTACAAACAAGATACATATTTCATAAATAGGAATAGCAACTGGTGAATGTTGACTGATTGTTTAACTTTCCTCTTTTATTTTAAACAGCTTAAACTAGATGAATCTTAAACAGATTTACAGTTACGCCATTACTTTTCTCAGGAAAAATCATGACCTTATGTTTTAGCCATGTCTTAGGCTTCTGGGAGGATCATGATCTGTTGTTGAATTTCTTTCTTTTTTTCTTTGCAAGATCCATCAGTTTAAGTATTTGGAAGACTTATGGACTGTATCGATAGTATATCATGGTGTAATGGATTCTGTGCAGTTCCATCTTCAGCTGCTGTGACCTCATTCCCTCTACTGGAAGATAACTTTATGGCTAGCTGGTTGCTGCAGCTGTGCTTTTGGCAGTTCTTTCTGTATATTTCTTTGTAGTTTATCATGAAAAACCAAATGATCCAGCAGAGAGGTTAACCCTATGTATAAAGAATCTGGAGGAGAAAAAAAGAGTACACTACATCAATAACAAAATAACTTTTTTTTTTTAAAGGAGTGCTCATCCATCATCATATCTAGCAAATTCTGATATAATAAACATAAGAATTTGAAAAGATCACCAAGTACTACTGTCTGTAAGTGCAGACGTAAGATCACATTAATCATTAGCTCCCCAGGCACCATGTATATACTTGATTGAAGCTTCAGTCTCTCAGTAGTGGGCAGATTGTCATTCATGTGTTTAAAGTTAGTGCATTTCTGACAATACTTGTGCCTCTAGGCATCGACACACTCAAAAATACAGATTATGTAAAGTGATGAGTATTCCTCTCAGAAATACTAATTCTGGTGGATAGTCGGTTGTCATGTAAAATGGTCACTTCTGACAGACAATTTTTAAATAAGCCTGGTTCCTGTAGTTATGACGATGACGTGGATCACGGTGGATGGAAAGAACTGGAGTAAAGCTGTGGAAATCAATAGAGTGGAGCCAATTAGGAGCTAAAGCATCTCCTAACCTGGGAGGGAGAGGATGAGAAGTCGGACTGGACTTTTTTTAGGATAAGAAGACTGAATTAGAAAGGAAGCCTAGAAATCTAGGCTTAGATTCCTTTTAAGCCTACATAGGCTTAGAAGTGATCTTTTTATTATGTAGCTGAAATTATTAAAACAACTTGAAAACAGTTTAAAGCTCCTAAAGGGAAAAGATTGGGGATTATTTTTTTCCCTTGCTTTAACTTTGGTTAAAATATATTTTCCCTGAAGCATTAGTATTCTTTCTAGGGTTTCTTATGTTTAGGCAGGTCTGTTACTGTCCATTTTCCGCTTCCTCTTGGCAAATTGTTTCCCCATCTCATCAGTTGACTCATTTGAACAATAGTTCAATGCCCTCATGCAATGAAAGACGAGTTTTCAATTAATTCTGGGGTCCCTCTCCTGTTTTCTTTAAGGACTAAACTGTATCAAGAATGCAAAAAGAGTGGGAAATACAGTGAAGGCTTGCTGGGTATTGCCACCCTGTCGTAAAACTATCAGAGGAGGCAATTGTCTCTGAAAATGATCTAGATGAAGAAATAAGATGGGGAAGGGCACAAGGAGGAGGACCATGTGAATGTGTGCACTGTTAGGAGCAGAAGATACCCCTCCAGAGTGTTGTTTTTTAAAAATAAGGTATTATGTGTGATCTTGTGTATTCCAAAAGAAAATGGAAAGTCTGGTCACAAGTGTTTTCCTAACATCCAAGGATAAATCCTGGAGAGGGAACAGCATGGCTATTGCTTACGGATACCTTCTCCCGTCTTTCAGCGGGGTGGTGGAACAATGGGCTCCTTCCTGAGCAGGGCTGAAAGAAATTGCTTCATAGCTGGGAAAGGAAGGCTGGAAAATTTAAACGGTAGGTGGAATAAAATACGAGGCAGCTGCGTCAGCAATATTGCACTCGCAATGGCTAATTCAGTGTCTCGCTGTTTCTTTGAAATGTCCTCTGCTGGACACTCATAAATGTTTTGACACCTGCGGCACATTTTCCTCCTTGGCTCTTGACAAAGTTTAAAATATGAGTACTAAAGCACAAGGTAAAACAAACCAAGCTAATAAGGCTGTGGCTAAGTGTCATTTTAAGATGTTGGCTAAGGAGGTTTTTTCCTTTATAGCCCACATGAAAGTTGTCTAAAAATAATCTTTGGCCCGGTGATAGCGAAATAGCTTCAGCAGTGGGAGGCTGGCTGGAGTCTCATCTCACTGGCGCTGTGCTGGCGATCACACTGCCTCTGGCCTGTGCCATTGCTGCGGCTGACATTAGTTACAGTGTCATCAAAGCTTGATTATTTACTATTAATTGATACATATTAATTAGTTATTGGATGGCATCCTGTCGTTGATTTGTTAAAATTTCAGGACTCATACCTATAAAATAACTTGCACTCAGAGCACGTATTCAAACTTTAAACCGGATGTACGATCCTTTTAGAAAATAAATGCCTCTTGCGTTAAGCTGCATCCATCCCACTGACAACATTTGTGAAGCCGTGTAATGTAGCAAATCATATCCAACATAAATAGATGAAATGCATCATAAATGGAGCAGGATGCACCTGGAAAATGGTGTAATGAAAGAAAAGGTATGATTTCAGCAGATTGGGTATTTCTAATTAGCCCTGAATAGTTCATTTTCATGGATAAGTATATATCCGTGTAATTAAATGTGTAGTGCTTTCGTGATAGTTCACGATCGTTGCTCTTTCCTTTTTTTGCCAGCAGATGTCTCTCTTGAATATTGCATAGCATGACAACTGTTAATCTTAACTCTGTTTTAAGGTCCATGTGTAGGTCGTACAGCTGTTAAGTACCGCTTTCTAGCTGGTTCCCAATTAACTGAAATTCTCTTCTGCTCTGGGCAGCAACGTAGCTTTCCACACAGATGTCTAGAAATATATTGAATTAATGGTATCCAAGAGCGAATATGCACAAATGTCATCCAAATATGCTTCAGTTCCATGAGAAATAGTAATGGAATGATGCACTGCAGGAAAGACAATTTGAAAAATACCTCGTTTGATTTTGCTGGTGAAGAATATTACAAAAAAGTCAGGGCTCAGACAAAGCTTGAATAATCTAGCAGAAAAAAAAAAAATCTCTTACCTAAAGTTCAGAGAAAACGGCTTTGGTATAATCATGAAATTACTCATATGCCATTTTAGATCCTATTCCCCAATCCATATTCTGAGGTGAAATAAGAAAGTAGTCTAAGAAGGGGTGGCAAATAGATAGTATAACCTCTTATATTTTACCCTTGTTAATACTGAAGTAAGATTTTGAATGAGAAGGTAGAATTTGAGGAGAAGTTCGAACAAGGTGAAATTAGAATAAATCCAGTGTACAGTAATGGGAAAGCCTTACAGGGGCAGCTGCTGCTGCAGGCAACAAACTGGTGGAATTTTGGGGGCAGGAAACTGAGTGTTGATGAGATGTTGAAAAGATGAACGCAAGGCTTAAGCTGTCTTTTTATCAGTAGAGGGACAGGTCAAAGATGTAATGTGGCTGAAATGTCAGCTGCTGTGTTGGGCGGCAGAAGCTTTGACATGCTGAAAAGGATTGGGTACATACAATGGAAGTCCACAGAGAAAGAGGGAGCAGTCACAGTGGAGGTTCACTTGTTATGGAAGAGAAGTTGGCAAGTAAATGTGGAAATTAATTAATTAGTATATGTTGCAGAAGAAGTGGTCTGAAAATGAGGATTAAAAGAGACATGGATTCACTGGGGACTTTCTCCTTATTAGCATAGCCTGGTGCTTCAGCCTGCTTCTGAGATAAAGGTTCACAAGTAGGATAAGAAAATTCAGAAAGAGAAGGGGTTATTGAGCACTGAAAATGGAATAATGGAAAAGTTCCAATTTTAACATACCGAATGTAAATGGCGGTGGTGTATCCAAGCAAGCGTGTGCAGCATTAGGATGCATATAAAAATACATGTCACTGAAATGCAAATACATTTTGTGTGTAGCTTGCTTAACAATGATCTAGGCAGGGGTGGAGGCGGGAGGGCTGTGAGGGCAGAGATTAATTTGTCTAACAGTCAAGCCGAATAATTTTTCCCACTGAATACTCTTCAGGTGCAACACGAGTGGAGTGCTAGAGTGGAGGGTCTCGTCTGCTACCTCACATTAATATTTAGCGTAGCAGGATTTTTTTCTGTTAAAATATACACTTCTGGAAAATCAGTTAGCAATGAAGTCTGATAGAATCCCTAAAGAAACCTGCTGAGTATTTTTAAAATGTTTTTTAATACAAACCCTTTAGGAAACCGTGACACATCTCCAAAATGATAGATACTTCAGAAATGCACTGCTAGAAATAAATTCTTTTATTATGTTTTGTATTACTTTTCAAGTTCCTTTAGTTTCTTTTATGAAAAGCTATTTCTCTTTCACTGAGAGAGTGTTTCTGTGGGAAATATGTATCTGATAGCAACAGATTCCACATAGGGTTGTTTCAGGGATATGTGTAGTTTCTGAGGGCACAACTTCCATTATAAGGATATGAAAGTTCTTCTTTTTTAATGAACCACACAATGTAGGAAGAAAGAGGCCCTTGATAACTTTGCAACAAAGAATAGGAAAGAGACTCTTATTTCGAAGCCTGTAAGCTGCAATTTTATGAGTCTAGAATTCTAGATATGCAGGAAGAATAAAAATACCTGGATGGCAGATCATCTTCAAAATGAATGTAAAATGGGTGTCCATTTTCCTGGCTGGCTTTGCAAACGTCAGATGTGTAGTTTTCCTTAGGAATCTAACCTTTAAGAGAGGCTGCTTAGGGCTACCATCCTGCTGCTCTCTATGTTCTGGGAAATAGTGGAACGTATCTCTCTAGATTACCACAAACTGATTTGTTGGCAGCTGTATTTCTGCACAGCTGGTCAGACCTTACTCCAGTTGTACATATACAGCAAATATTGCACAAAATACCGACTGTGAGTTTTGCTGATAGGAAAGGATAAGTAATTGCTGATAAGGAATTTGGTTAAATTGCTGATCGTAGCATTCACATTGATTTACTGAATTATCATTCCTTACTGGAAAGTGATGCAGGGAGAAACTTCTTGCTTTCACCATGTACTGTGAAATGCAAGTCGTTTGACTTTAAGTAGTAATCTGCCTCTGGAATTAGTGCATTTTTTTTTTCTCTCTCTCTGAATGGAAGGAATATAGATGAACACATGTTCATCACTGCTGTGGATTTTGAGACGCAGGAAGTGATGTCTGGGCTTTAAAAGATGGATGGTCCATTAGTTTATGACTGTTAACAGCAGTGCAGTTTGCAAAGATGGAGAAAATGTTAATCAAATACTGTTCCGAATCTCTGCTGGTTGCCTCTTAGTTGGCAAAAGGAATTATTTAGCTTTTGTATAGTGCTGCACAACAGGTACCGTACATAAATCTTTTGTTTCCTCTTCTGAGGCATTGGGTATTGGTTGGAGGAAAGGTTTGATCTGAGGCATGCACTTGTTACTCCCTGCACCCTGCTCTGAGCAGGCAGTGCAACTTTCTGTGCCATTTCTAGTGATGACAGCTGTGCAAACAAGTTATGCAACATTGGTGGCCCTTTGTCATTTCATTTGTTAACAATTTAAAATTAAAAAACAACTTAGATAATCAGTCCAAATATTCTGTTACACGGACCTTTTGAAGTGAATGAGAATATTTTTATTGGCGGCAATAAGAGTTAGGTCAGACTTTAAATTTTCACTTCCTGTAAACACAGTAAAATTTTCTTAATTTTTATGTAATTGCGCTCTTTAAAAATAAATCCTTCTCTAGAACTACCTTTTTCTAAGGGGGTAAAAAAAACCCAACCTGCTGGAAAATAGTATAAAGACTTCATATAATGTGAAATGTCTAATAAAATCAGTTTTAAAAGCTACTTAAGGTAGTTTAAGTTATGAATACTGATTGATAGTAGAAATCAGTATGTTTTTGACCATATGACTTTTTTTTTCTATTTCATTTATGAAGTTGAAGTAGATATGCATCTGCGTATAGACACTTTCTTTTTTATTATTTTTAAGATCACAATATATTTTAGCAATGAAGAAAAATATCAAGTTAAATTAAGCATAATTTTAAAAGCCTTTTAGTATTTTTATACAAATGATGTTATTAGAAAGATAGAAATAATTTTTATAATGTTTTGTCAATTCTATTATGCAGTATCTAAAATTTTCCTTTGAATTATTTGATAATCTGGTTCATAAATCATAACTAGAAGCATATACAAAGAACAAGAGTCAAGAAATTCCAAACTACAGATGCCATTATTCAAGGTTTCATTCACATTAAGATGAATCAAAGTGAACATTATTTTTTTGACCTTCATTGTTTCGTATTCTATTGCTAATATATTATTTTAATATTTTTGTCAGTATATATGAACTTCATGTGATACTGTATTCCAGTAACTATTGCCTTAATCCTTCTGCAAAACGTAATAAGTATATATTGCAGTCACAGTTTATCCTGGTTCATAATTATTCATCTGAACTTTCTTTGTGATTTTAGGCTAAAATACCCAAAGCTCCTTGTTAGAAAGATTTTTTTTTTTTAAGGTGACTACGAAAATTGATTTGGTAATTGAAAAATGATTGAAATAAACACAATTGCTCATGGTGCTTGAATATGCAATTAATGCAATACTTAGAATTTACAGCTATTATGAAGATCAAAGCAAACAGGCTGGTTATTTTTGTAGTTATAATTAGATACTCTACAGGGAGATATATTTTAAGCTTGTTGCTTCTCATATGAAAGAACATAGCAGTTGTAACTAAGTCTTTACAGGAAAAAAAGAAATGTGTATAGTTACATGTTGTGTTTTCCTTTCTGGAAATATCCAGTCCATGGCAAAGGCAAAAGCCATGTACATTTGAAAACATTAAAGGAACACTGAAGAAGCAGCTGGAGCTGCGTGTTTTGAAGGTATGTGGATGGGAGACAGGCCTGTCTGCTTGATCTGTTCCTTCAGGCAGCGACTGGATGAGAAAGAGCTGCCCAGGATAAGCAAGAAGTAGTCTTGCTTTTTCAAAACAGCAGTCAGACATGATAGGAATAGCGTTGCAACATAGGGATTTTGATTCGGATTTGGAGCTCATTGTTCTGCTTTATCCTGAGATGCTCCTGAACATCTAGAGATGAGCAGGGGCTCTGTTTCCTCTTATGCCACTGTGGGCTGTTATAGGCTTCTTGGGCCGGTTTTGCTGTAGTTACCCTTTGTCACAGCAAAATTTTCCTTCTGTTGTGCTTGGGAATACTACGCTTAGTGATGACTTTAAATCTTCAGATATAACCAATACGAGTTTCTTTCTCTTTGTTGCTTTGTATACGTCGCAGTTAGTTTGTAGTGCTTGTGCTGACTCTCGGATTGTTGCTAGATGCAATTTAAGCAGTTACCTTTTTTACAGTATTATTAATGTGAGCAGCCATTTGTCTTTTTTTACTGCAATTAAGATCAAATGAGGCAGTTGAATTCAGCAGCACAAAGAGTGGAGGAAACCTAATACTGCTCTGTTTTGATGTGACATAAGTGTATTTCATTTGAAAATCAATTGTTAAAATGTGTTAAATTTTCCAAAGCAGAGCCAAGGCCCATCCCTCTCACAATGCAGTTCCCTTGGCTTCTTGCCTGGCTAGAGCTGGAATCTATAGTCATTTCACAGTACGTCAAGTTACTAAATCAGAATTTTACCTAATAGGAATTTACAAGAATCAAAAGCAAAAGATGGAACCTCATCAGGTCCTGCTTCCCGTCTGAAAAAGACTACATGTAAATCTGCAAAAAAAGATTAAAAAAATCTGAAAGAGACTAAATTCCTGCCCTGTGCTACATATTCTCCCTTTCATTCTACTGCAGCCTTTGCGTACGCTGTTGTTTCAGATGAATGGAAATAATGTATGTCAAAATACAGAATACCGTCGTTGTTATCGAAGATCCTCCTTTCCTTCAAGCATGGCTTGTTTCTTCCTGTGGAGAACTGAGCTCCAATTGACATCTTGAGGAGTATTATATCCAACGCACTGTGGACCACAGATGTCTTTTGTGTGCTTTTCTAGGGCATGACCTCCAGGGTCACAAAGTCCTTGCACGTCTGGTAGGGGGTCCATCTGTAGCACTGGAGGCTGGAATGCTGTCCCAGTGTTGGGAATGATCTGCAGCCTCTCTTGGTCTGACTTCCTTCCCAAACAGCAGTTCTACAGACTCACTGAGACCTGAGGCCACTCCATTTGCATTTTGTGAGGATCACCTTGGATTCAAGGAGGATGTATGCCTTTATTTACCAGCTCATTTTCAGGAGGGGGCTGCTAGTCTCTCTTTGTGATGGGAAAACAGTTTTCTGTTTTCAGCCTGCTTTGCAGCGTGATTCACCCCTTGCACAGGGAGTGTCTCTGATTCATGGTGGAAGATTCTGGTAAGCATGGAGAGTAACCCCATCTCTTCTCCCTGCAGTCTTTGTTTCCATCCAGCAGTGCTATCCTGGTCTCTCCTTGCCAAAGTTTATTTTTCCCTGGAGAGCTTTTGGGTGCCAAGGAAGCTCCTAAAAAACTGACTCCGGCTCAGCCCAGTAAGGTTTATGAGCTGTGCTGGAACTCATGAAGTTACGCACCTACCTAATTTTCCATTCCAACTTTCCATGCATGATGTATGATAGTAATGTCAGAATAGTGCGTCACTGGCTTTTAAAAGTCCTCCATGTGTTTTGGAACAACTCTGCACAGCCCAGAAGACAAACTGTCTCCCAACTGGGAGGTCCAGTGCAGTGTAGATGCAACCAAGGTGGTAGAACTGCCTTTCTTCCCATCTGACGAGACATAGCCAGAAGACTTAATCCTGTGATTTATTTAATGGAATTGGATGAAATTTTACAACAAAAGCTTGAAAAAAATTTTGGAAGATCTAATTCTGGAAACATTAAAGAGGATACTTTCTTCTAGTTCAGTGAGAGGATTGCAAGCCAACTTGGTTGTGTTCTGTCTAGGGTTGAGACTGTAACCAGGGTTTTGCATGATTACAGTCTCTTTAACCAGCATTTCTTGTTCTAATGTTTAACTTATTCTTCACTTTTGAGAAATTACTGAGTTTTTACCCTGGTCTTCTTTAATCTAGGTTTCTATAAATTATTTCTAGATTATATTCTTGCACTGTAAGAGGTGTCTTCAATTTTGTGTATTAATTTATGAGATACCTCCCACTGAGAGTGCTTCCTGCAGAATTGGAACTCTTTTTTAATACAAGAGAGGCTCAAAACTTCAATTGAAGCTCTGATGAAAGGAGAGCTATGAAATAAGGATAATATTTTTTAAGAGATGAATTATTTCCCCTGTCGCCTTCTATCAAAATGCTCAATGCCTGATTTCCAAAACACAGAGAGTTTGCAGTCTCTAGTACTTCCTAACAACTGCAGGTCCCCAAAGATCAATAATAAACAAACATATATAGTCAATGCTGACAGTTTCATTTTTAGAAGGAACTCTTTTGAGTGTAGAATCTCTGCTGTTATTTAGTATTTATTGTCTGACTGCCTGTCTCCCTTCGCTTTGGTGATGCTAAGAACAATAAGCTTTACTGATATTCTTGTCTTTTCCTCTGCTTCTTGATGCTTTCAAAATAGCAAAATATGGGAGGTGGGCACTGGGCTGTGTTAGAGGTGCATTGGTTGCCACTGTCAGGTTTATTTTTGTTAGCTGAAACTCAAGTGACGTCGGGTGAAGGAGGGCACATACCCTCAGATTCTTTTGGTTCTAGATAGTGGAAATGCTAATAAATTGTAAATGTGAACCTTTCTATGTGGAGGTTTACCAAATGGGTGTGTTTTTCCTACAGTGTTCACAGTAGCTGCTCTAGCATAGATAATTATTGCATGGAAGTGCTTGCCACTTCAGGGCATAGAACTACTGGTGTACTCTGGATTTGCCTTATGGGCTAGTGCCAGCGTCACAGTTTAATTACATTGAGGCGGTAAAAGTCCAACACGTGAGGGTGCCGGGTCTTCTTTAAGAGGCAATGTGGTCCACTGAATGGAGTCTGCAGATCAAGTCTGCCGCAGGCTTTGCTAACTGCCTTCTCCATTTGCTAATTTGTTCAGTTTGGCCATTCTTGTAGTCTGTGTGTTTGTGCTTTGTCTAGCACAACGTGGCTGTGAGATCAGAGTAGGACCATAGTCTTTATTATTGCTAACTGTAATACCATGTTCAAGAATATAAAGGATGAGAATCAAATTTTTAACTTCTATTTAAAGATGCTTTTTACTTCTTCTCAGATATACAAACATGTCAAAGCATTTAATATTATGTGTTATCAAAAATTTCAGGGCACAGAACTACCATCATCCACTCAATGACTTTATATTTATCTAAAAATAAGTGAAATCTTAAAAAAAAAAAAGTGAATATCTGTTGAAACATAAATTTGACAAGTGGACTGCTGCAATACCAATGATGTAGCTCTAGATGCACAATTGTTAGGACTTTATGAAAATGTACAATGTATGTGGGTTCATTCTGTTTAATAGATACTAAATTATTAATTTTGAAGCAGGTCTCTGCTGAATTAAAAGATGAAACAACAATTTTATTTGGTGCCCAAATTAGTTACTTAAACCAATTATGAACATGTTTCCATGACTTTAGCTGTTCAAAATCATTGCTAGAAAAGTGCTGTTCATTTTAAAGACCCAAGAGTTTAATGGTCTTTCTGGGCATGTCCTGCACTCATACGTGTTAAGAGCTACAGTTGAATATGGAGATTGGAGCCCATCTTGTTTGAGTGCCCTAAAGGATATATGATAAATGTTGTCCTCTGTATAAATGACCCAAGGGATTAATGGTTGTCTATAAAGACTTTCAACTTTAGAATCTAGCCTCTCCACTGATCCTATGGTGTATAATGCTTTAGAAATGCTTAAAATAGAGTTGAGATGAAAATAATTTTCTTTCCAGTTGTCTACATGAAATGAATCGTGAGTCATCCTTGCTGTCATGCGATCATAAGCACTTAGGCCCCAGTAATGAGTAATTATCGCACCTGTTCCAGCAGGTGCCATCTAGAAAACCAAAGGATCATTGGATTTATACTGTTTTATTACCTCGCCTTCTCGCTCATTTCTGAAGCACACCAATGGACCTGTGGGTCCAACCAAAACCCAACCAAAAAGTGGGATGAAATGCCTCATTCTGCTGTTAGCTTTACTGGAGTCAGGATTTGAACCTTGGATTTTGCAAAAAGTATTAAATGTTATTTATAAAAATGTTATTCCTGTTCAGCTCGCGCCATCAACTCTTCTTTCTACTGCTTCATCTGTAATTCATATTTGTGTGTTACATTATTAAGCGGAGAATGTAATAAGAGATATTTCAAAAGGCAACAGCAGAGAACAATTGAACAATTAACAGACATTTAGTGGCAGAAGCAATGCAGAAAGTGGAATAATCATCCCAGGTTTCTTGGAAAAGATCAGAGAATTCTCTCATCCTTTCAGGATGATATTTATAGACTTTGCCTCTGACTTTAGTACACATGACACTATGGGGTTTTTTTCTTCCTTTTTTCAGTCCATTTGAAAACCTTTTTTTACCAGGAGGGAACAGACTTCAAGTAAAATACTACTTTGTACTTGACCTTTCACTATAGAGGATTAACAGGTTTGATGGATTCCTAGTATTCTCCCTGGGAAACAAGCCTAGGTCACAGATATCTGGGTTTTGAGTGAGCTTTTGAATCTGCTGGACAAGAAGGTCAGTCTATGAAATTTTAGAAATGACACAATTGCTAAGGCCAGGACAATACTTTCAAAACCTTTTATTGTCCTAGTCAAATTCACACTGATGTTTGCCATTAGTTTGTGATAAGGGGAGTATAAAATGGCTTGAACAGTGTGCCAACTCAAAAAATACCTTGCATTGAAAACTGAGTTCACTAGTTTTATTGAATATTGATTCAGAAGTTTCTCTTATGATTACTCAGTTATTAAATTTTTCAGTCAACACGATCAAAAAGGAGGAAAAGATGTAGTTGTAGCAAACTTTTTCTCCTACTGTGTGAATTCTCCTTCACTTTCCCCTCTCTCCTTATTGGAGACAAGATCTCCATATGTCTCAAATTTTGTATTATTGTCTTTTTAAAAAAAAAATAATTATTTGGACCATAATGGTATGTAGCAGGCCTGGTTTTGGATAGTGCTGTACAAACATAGAGTAAAAAGCCAGTTCTTTCCAAGAAGAACACTGTCCTAGTGGCTATCACTTGTGTGACAATTATTACTTCATTACATGTACTCTGCCATGAGTTATTTTTTTCTGTTGTGTTAAAGCTCACTGCTCTGCACCGGAATAATTTTGTATATTCCACATAATTTATTCATACCTCAGCGCATTATTAATAATTATCATAATCTGCATTACAGTAATGCCAAGAATTATCAGTCATAGTTCAGAAAGGTGTTTGCTCAGTGCTGTTAGCACACATCATGAAAGCAGTGCCAGGCATGACAAGGTTTTCATGTAAAATCGTTATGGTTGGACGGATAACGGGTAGGAATAGGAACCAGTAATTCTTGTTTTCTAATTCTGCTTCTGCTACTGATTCAGTGGATGGTTTTGCCAGCAGAGCTACTGCTGATCCAGACACAAGTTTGCAGATGTCTGTAAGTGTCTGTTTTCCTTGACATAACCTGGGATTAATTCTCTGCCACGTTTGGATGGAGAAGAGCAAATAACGCATGATATGTATGAGATGGCTTTGCTGTGAGCTGTTGGAAGGCAGAATGACACAAAAATTTAGGCTGAGGGTGTCAGGTGAGAGGTCTTCCACTCATCTATCAGGACCCTGAGATTATTTTCTTCAGAGCTGCTGCCCAGCTAGTCAGTCCCCTCTTTCTTACAGAGATTTACAGGGTTGGTCCATTCAGGGCTTTGCATCTGACTTTTTTTTGGACTCCATGAAGTTTTTGATGGTCTTAGCTCCAGTTTGTTGAGTTCCCTCTGAGTGGTATCCCTGCCCTCCAACTCCCCCCACTTTGGGGTTGTTTGCAAGCTTGTAGAGAGCAGAGTCCACCCTATCGACCACATGTAGGTGTGAAAACCCACCTCCTTTCTCAGCAAGTTTTTTTTTCCATCAACGTTACCCCAAACACTTGGAAATTATGAAAAATAATAAAAAAAACCTTATGCACATACATGCACTGTTTTTATCCCAGCCCTTTGGTAGGTCTAATTTAAGGATGGGAGACAGCCCCAGCCCACACGTTTGGGTTGGAGCTGGGCTGCAGCATTTGCGTGTGGGTATCTAGTCTGTTTACAGCTGACCATCCTCTGAAAGAACTTAAGGGACAAAGTAAAACCCGTTACAGCAGGTAACAAGGGCTTGGGGGGTATGAAATGACTCCACAGGAAGTATTTAAGAAACACTGCTACCACTCTGGAGTCCCCAGTGATTTACACTGGCCACAGACAGGTGCAATTTGTTCTTGTTAGAGGTGAAGGGTGATTTTTAGAGAGGGAGAGCCGCTTACTTCACCTTGCTAACAGCCTGGCTACACCAGTCCAAAGGTGATTTACCCATGGTTACAAAGTGAAAAACATCGGAGCTGTCAGTGATAACCCTTTGCTCTCACATGGAGCATGCTAAAAAACGAAGTTAAAGCTGGGTTTAAACCAATGAAAGGAAAGGAAATGTGCAATTATATATAGCATGCCTGATCCTCCCTCCTGCTCAAATCCTGTGGATTTCTTGAAAACGTGTTTGGGAGGGAGAAGGGAAGGAGGGGCACTGTGAGGGTTGCTGTCTGCACACCATGGGGAGAATTGGAAATCAGGTTGCTGCCTTAACTCTGCCAGTTTAAGCCAAAGCCACTGAGATATTATTTTTGACATTGTGCACAGTGGATTTTAACTTCAGCTCCCATTACCTCTAATGGGATCTTTGCTTGCAATCTGCCACTGCTACAGCACTGAAAATCTGTCCCTTAATGCTATTTTCCCATTGCAGTTTTTTGTGTTTAATTATATTATATAATAATTTGTTGCAGCATCTACACGATTCCTTTAGGAGTGCACTTGAAGCGCGTATGAATTTTTATAAACACAAGCTGTGTATCGGTTTAAGTCTCTCATTGCTTTTGTAAACTATTCTGCCTTAATACAGCCTCATTTTTAATCCCCTTGCCGGGTGAGCACCACCTTTTACAGCTTGGCCATTTTGAAAAGCACAAGGTTATTAATGCTGAGAAGCCCGAACCTCTCGTTATTGCACTGATGACTTGTGAGAAAGCACTCAGGTGTGACAGCCTGCTCCCACTGGAGTCAAATGCAGAAGAAACCCCCACCCCAAGACACTAGTAGGTAGAAGTTTTACCTTTAGGGGTGAAATGCATTACACTTGTTATAAAATTGTTGGCATGAGAAAATAGATATATTGCCACATACTTTATTTTCATGGATGCTCATTCAAACTTTTATGTGAATTGGTTTACCTTTTGCTGCTTTCTTCTCAGACGTACAAGTACATTTAATTGATCTGCAAAATGATGAACTTGCAAGATATATCTAAAAATTACTGGGTCTGAATTATTCACCAAGCTCTGTCCTTGTGCAGGCTGCCGTCAGCTCTACAGCCCTACGAAGCTAATTTCTCAGAAAGATAAGAAATGAGTACGATAGCTGTTGCTCTCTTCCTCTTGCAACTTTATTTATTTTTTTAATCTTCTCTCTCTCCCCACTTACAAATATTTGTGTACATATGTGTAGAGAGAGATTTGTATGACTGGAGAGAAAGCAAGATTTATTATGCTCCTTTTAATTTGCTTCGGAGGCATTGCTTACTGGGGACACAGTATGTACTGAACAGAGCGTACTAATTAAGTACCAGAAGGCAGACCAACCCATTTAGTTGAGACTTTGCCACAGATGCATTAATTGTTTACATATGCTTTCTCCACCCCGCCCCCCCCCGCCCCTTCCTTTTTGAACCATCTACGCCATGTATATACTGCCTGCCAGCAAGTTGCTCAGCGCTACTCTCCCCCACCTTGTCAAAGACAGGAAACATTCCTACTTCTTCTGGCCAAGGAATTATTTTTCCAGCTACTTGTCTTTTTGGCGGAGTCTGTAGCGTTGGGTTGATGGTTTGTGCTGGGTGTCTGTCAGCTGCACTATGGGTACGCCGTGTGTTCCAGTTGCTTCATGCTGGGGGGTCAGCAAGAAGTTTTCTCCGAGCTACTACTATTAAGGAAAAATATTCTAAATCGAGCACTAATTAAAGGAGCTCTCATTCAAATGTGTAATTTTACCCAGGGAAGAGGTTAGTCCTGGGAATCTTCCTCCAGAGCTGTATCCCATGAGGTGGGATGTGCTGGGGTCCTTTTCTGCTTTGGGCCTCGAGAGCGCTCGAGGGGACTGCATTAACCTAATACACGTGTGAGATTAGGGATGCTGGAATTCCTCGATAGCTGTGTGTGGAATGACACATAATTGGGACTGTTTGCTGAAACTGGGAGCTGTGTGCAAAACTTTCATCCTTTGCCTCCCACCATCTCACGCCTCCTGAGGAAGAGTGCGTGATATGCCTCACTGTTTTATCCAGCCTCGGTCAAAACAGACAGAGGGGTATGTATGATAACGTGGAAATAACACAGTCCAGTGTCTATGATCTAGAGTAAAATGGATTGATGCCTTTTTATGATCCGAATTGCTCATTTAACTCCCATTTACATTCATGTTTTAAAGAACTAAATAAAGTTTCCTTAAAATAAAGGAAAAGAGGTCTCCAAAAAGCAATGCTTCTGACAAGCAGAAGAGCAAATTTCTCATGAAAGAATCTATTTTTGGTACAATTTCTGTCCCAGTTTAACAGGACGGGTTTGGAGAGGATTGCTCCATCTGATTTCACTTAGTCCATCCTTATGCCTCTCTAATTGCATTGTTTTAACTAGAAGCATTTCTAATTAACAATGGAGCAGTAACTCAATAGGGCACTACCTAAAGTGAACTAGGACTTTGACCATTTGGGAGTGTTCTCAAAATAAATAAAGGGCCTAACTCTGCAATCTAGTGCCAAGTAATTAATTTCTTCCAGGGAAAGAAACAAAACAGTGAACTACCATACTGTGTGAGTAAGCGTAGTGTGATTTGTTCCTGAATTTTAAAATCTGATAGGGTTTTTCATGTATCTCCCTTTAAAGAGGAAGGTAATTGTATTTATGTAATCGGGGTAGAGATGATCACAGCAGGTTTTGGGGGAAGTCAAGAAAGAACACACTGCTTTACTTGCTTTACATTTATTACTTAGAACATAATTAAAAAAATGTAGTTTTCTGTTGTTTATTTTATATATTTGTGTATGAAAAAAATTGTATGTCCACATTTAAACATTGATTTAAAAAATTCTGTAAAATATTATGCTAATACATAATGACGAGTGATTTCAACCACAGGAAAAAAATTCTCCTCTAAAATGCTAATAATAAAAGTGCATTTACACAGTTTCTGTATATTATTTAAAGGTAACATACTGCTCTTGCACAGGTAGATGTCTGCACTACATCAATACCTCTTTATCTCTGCTTTGCTTTGAAAGTTATTTTTCTCCTTTTTCAGAAACCTACATTTCTGTGTATTGCTTACATATCTAACTTTGAAGGTTTTTTTAAAATCAGTGATGTGTGACATTAATAAATCTCTGTCTTTGGGGGGTTGACACTTTTCTTAGTAGCACTCCTTTTCAATAGTTTCTCTTTGTATGTTAACCTTAAATAGCAAATTAAAGATTAAAGATATTTCAGGAATTGGCAAGAATTCTGAATCATAATTTATTGAGTGTGACATGATTTGACTTGATCACAGGCCCAGATATTTTTGGTGTTCTCAGGAATACATAAATTATTGAAAGAAAACAAAATGTAGGGAAATGCTAGCCAGTCAAACTCAGAAGGGTAAGGAAATTCATGAATATCACAGCTCAAGCACAGTGTTTTTACTTCCCTTACAGATGACTGAAGAACTGATTTTCTGATCTTACCTAGTCACTTCGGCTGCAATAATCACTATGTCTAAGCTGAACTACTGAGGTCGTCTATTAAAATGACGATTTGTAATTCAGCTCTGGAATTATTGAAGCTCTGGGGAACTAAAAGGCAAGGTTTTTACTGAGTGAATCCACCCGTTTCTAATTCCACCATTCTCAAGAATAAAAGTAGTTAAATTCAAGCACCAGAGAAATATGCCATTAATAATTTAGATAGTTGTTGCTTAAAAGTGAAAAAATAGAAGCAAGCACTTTGCCAGCAGAATGCAGTTCCTGGGCTGCCCTCCTGCAGCCATTAAAATGCAGACCACAGCTCTTGGTGTTCCGCTGCATCACTAAAAAGAACCACGCATTTGAAGATCTGCAAGGAGATGGGTATTTCATTAAATACACGGTATGAGAAGAGCATTATTGAGAAAAATAAAAGAACAGGTAAGGGTTGTGTATTTTAACACAACTAAATGTTTCTTGACAATTAATTTAGTGGCTCTTTTCCAACTCGGATGTCCCTGACACTGTAGTTTCACTGTGACTAATTTAATTTGTTAGAACAAAACAACAAATGGATGAATTCACCTGAATTTGATTTTTAGTCTTTAGGATGGTTTCTTTTCTGCCTTTTTTCGCCAATTAAGATGAAGAGAAAGAAACACAATGCTAGGAATGACCAATTTCATTGAAAGGAACCTGGAACAATAGTTCACATAAAATCAGTGTAAAGAAGGACTTAATGATTCAGTCCATTATCTGTGAGCTTAATATATCTATGCCCTGCATCATAAGACAGTCTAGATTGACAAGAATGTATGGTAATTATTAATCATGGAGAAATATTTTGTGTAAGAGCTTTTCAGATGAAATTCAAGTCGTTCAATGAGATTAAAGACTTCTGTAATGAAGGCCTGTTTTGTATGGTTAATGGTTTTGATTTTCCTGTCTGTCCATTGTCAGAACAACCCGAACTTGGGCAAATCTCGATAACTGAGATGGATTTAATATTTGCAAATTTTTCTTGCACAGATTTTCTTCAAATTTTGTAGTCTGCAGTTATTCACCAACCACTTTCTTGGTCTTTGAATTGTGTGCTCTAGATCTTGTGTGAGAATTTGATACATGGAATTAAAATAGAAGGGTGTAATTTTCAAAATGTAAATGGGAGACACAGATCAAGTTTCCCTTGGGATTTCTGCCCCTGGTATAGTTTCAATTATGCAAATAACTGATGTAGCTATGATTGACATTAACGGCAATTGCACGAGACTGATCTAGGTTGGTTGGATTTATTCTATCCCGTTGAAGTGCTGTAAGTGATACCTGAGTGATGGGATTTGCTGACTGCCCGCGCTCTGTTGGCTTTGGAGCACACCTAGGAAGGTGTAAATGGACGAGGAGTACTGAAAACACTCCGCTGGTGTGTTAAAGAAAAATTATTTGGATTCATTCTGTTCCTGCTCTTTAGGTTTTTGAGTTGCATGGGCACCTGAGTCTGTTTTTGCCTGTGGCTGCTCAAGGTGACTGTATGGTGCACAGGACCGTGTA
Source organism: Rynchops niger (assembly GCA_013400035.1). Classification (NCBI taxonomy): domain Eukaryota; kingdom Metazoa; phylum Chordata; class Aves; order Charadriiformes; family Laridae; genus Rynchops; species Rynchops niger. The sequence continues at coordinate 403,659 of VXBH01003049.1, read as the reverse complement.
GCATGGCCCGCACCATCTCCTTTCCTCCAAGTCTCTGGCGCTCTGTGCGTAGCATCCTCCTTCAAAAGCGTAGAGGGAAGCTGCTCAGCCCTGTGTGTAGCTGAGCTGGTTACACAGCAGCAGCAGCAGCAGGACGCCAGCCGGGAGAGGGTTGCACTGGGGGCATCTCAGGACAGCCTTGGCTTAGCAGGTACTGCACAGTCCCAGAGCTTGAACCTGGGGTGGCCTCAGCTGCCAAATGCTGGCACCCCTCTGGACAGGCATGGTAGCAGCATGCAGAGATGGTGCCCTTGTCTGGGAGCTCAGCGCCTACGCCGGGGCCAAGCACAGTGACAGCATGTGCCACATGGACCAAATCTGTCAGAAACCAGGTGCCGCAAGTCAGTGCCAGCGTGCTGCACCTGTCCCCTGGCAACTACCGTACACACCTGCGAGTTGTGATTACTCAGCAAACTCTCCTTCCCTCTCCACCAAAGCTGTGCCAGTTCTGGCTGGCTGCACTCCACAGCTGATGGCAGTGGTGACACCAGCCACAGCTATTGGCTTTGCAGAAGCTGGAGTTGATTGGAGCGGGTCATCCTGGGGAGATGTTATATTCACATGGGATGACAGCTCTTTGGCACTAATACACAGAAACGTGGATTTGGTGATTGGAGAAATGGGGACTAACAATGAGAAAACGAAACATTTTGATGGAGATTGCCCGGTTCAGACAGGGATGTCCTTGGTTCTCTGAAAAGTTTGGAGGCAAATCCCTCTGGTTTGGGATTAGTTGTATTCAAAGACTCTGGGCATGACACAGCCATTTCTAAACTGTGTTGTTTGGTACCTGATCTCCTGATATTTAGGAGCTCAAGAAGGCAAGGAATAGTGGAAAACAGGAATGAGCATACAGAAGTCAGGAAAGGCTTGGCAGTGTTGTTTTGTGTCCAATATTCTTAAAAAACAGCTGTGGAGTTTATGCTCCAAGTGGCTCATCAGTTAAGGCTGCATTGGATCCCGGTGTGTATTTTGCCTGGTAAGTTGATTCAAAATGGTGTGACCTGGCACACCATATGAAGTGTGCCCGTGTTATATGCTGCTGAGTCCATCCAGGTTCCACCAAGCAGGGAAGCACTCAGGGTGCCTGCAGCACACACCGCAAGGCTCCAAGTAGCGGTGGAGGTCAAATTGCACCAAAAAGAACCTTTTTGCACAGTCATTTGGTGATATAAACACCATTAGAGTCTTTCCTTATATCTTTTAAAATTACTCGCCTACCTAGATTGTTGGGATATACGGCTCTGAATGAAGTATATATGCTGTTTAAGTAAAAGATACACCATAAGTTTTCAGATTAGAACCGTGTTTTGTGAAAGGGTTAGATATGGCATTTGGTTTTATGAACTGTCATTTCTTGAAGTGAAAATACCTAGCACCACAAAATACCCATGAAAAACCCAAACAATCCAGCAAGATCAGGAACCTAAAAAGCACCAATTGTTCAGGACAACCATGTCCAGCTTTTCAACTGGGTGGAACATCTGAAATCTAATAATTTTTGTAGCTTTCCTGTGGAAAAGCTACAGTAGTTTTCCTTTGTCTCAAAACAACAAAGCTTCATCCTCCTTCCATCTTTAGCTTTCTTTTATCAAATCCAGGTTGTGTTAGAAGAGCAGCTGACTGGGAACAAAAGAAGATTAAAAAGGGCTACCAGCAAGGAAGCTTTTCAAGGAAAAAAGGGCTTTATTTTTAGATTTGCTTCCCTGTCAGTGAAAGAGACATAGAAAAAGGAAACAATAGATAAAAGAGAAATGGATGGTAATGTTGACAAGAATGTCTGTCTGTATTCACCCTCGAGCCCTTTGTGGGATAATCAGTCCATGTGGGAATTTTTTGGTTATTTCTCTGAGAAGGGGCATGTGTCTGTGCCGTGTGGTTTCCATTGCCATGTCTATACCAATAAATTAAACAGCGCTAGAGAACAGATTTGAGAATTGGCACGTGATCGGCTATAACATTTAAATGTTTGTATGGTCTTTGGCAGGGTTGGGAGCCTTGCAACTCCCTGTCAATATAAACAGATGATTTTGAGGGCCTGTGTGGTGTGAGGTGAGTGAGAAAGGTGGAAGATCCTGTTATAGCACAGTCTAACCTAATTCTCCGGGTTATTAGGAAGCGGAGCTGTGAGACTGCCGGGAGTTGTCTGTAGCACAGAAATGGATCTGTGGGACGCGGTTGTGTCCTGGACTGTCAAGGCACTTTCCAAAGCCATCTGTTGACCTGTCTTCCTCCTGCAAGCCAGAACTCATGGCCACCTCCCTGTCCCCAGCCTTTTGCACAGGCTCCTCAGATCCCTCTGCCCCAAAACTGTACTCCAGATGCCAGGATTTCCGCGTACGTCTTAATTCTTCAGAGGAAAAATGTGAGGGGAGAAAAAAGTAGTTTACAAATAGATTATGTCACCTCCTGAATATTCTTGCTTTTGCTTTAAAAGATAAACCAGGATGAATTCAAATAAAGTTACAAAATACAGTGAATGCAGCTTTCTGGCTGACCTCTTGGGAGGAGCCCACTGCATTAGGATGACTGGCTTTCCTCTTACCTCATTAAGATTCTTCATTTCCCTCACCACACCGGCACATTTTCTAGTAAAGGTCAGGTTTGTTGAGGAGGTCACGATCATTTTCTGCTACAGTGCTATTTTCTTCTCCATCATGGAAACTTCCAGTGTGGCAAAAGCAGTCTGAAAAGAGACCCTTTCTGCCCTGCAAAAGTATGTTCACATTCTTCCGTCCTTGTGCAAAACATCTAGTGCATTATCTTTCATCAGTTCCAGAGTTATCTCCTCTGCCTCTATAGCTTGCTGCTGATAATCCGCCTCTTGTCCCGACTGCTTTTTTGGGTCTCTCTTCTTACTACCCTCCTCCTTGTCCAGAAGACAAAAAGTCTGTGTCCTTCAGTCCCAGCCATCTCCAGTAGGGATGATTTGAAGACTGGAAATTATTATCCTTGGAATGGTCTTTTGTAGGAACTCTTTATTCCAATTTATTGATAAAATTAAGATTTCTAAAAAATTTCAGCTGAAATAGCAGCTTGCCTTGATAAATGCGCATTTCAAATTTATAACAAGGTAATATACATTATAATGTAGTTAAGATATTATTATGACCTGCTGTTCCAAGATTATGAAAGGATTAATTCTGCAGAATCTGCTCCTTCATTATTCGTTCTACCCACCGGTGCACTTTCTGTGCCATTGTAAAGAAGTTCTAAAATGAAATGAAATAAAAATCATTGGAATACTGACCTGAAGAGGACCTTTTGTTCAAGTGAATATATTACACGCTTTCTTCACGGGTGACTTTTAGTATTTCTGAGTTTACTTAAATGAAAACCTGCAAAAGGCAACAGCAACAAGCATATACCAGAACCCTTAATCTGAAAGGCTTGAAATATACATTATTACTCTGATTCTATATTTCTCTATATCTTGTGAAAGTTGTTCTTGTGAAAGTTGCCATGCTGAGATTTGTAATGCTGAAAATCTTCCTTTGGTCTCAGTGTAAATGTAACGTAGACTGCAGTACAGCATTCCTTTTCATACTACTTAGCAAAGGGCTCTTTGACCTTCAGGGGTCATTTTGTCATTAAGGAGTTAATTGTCGATGGCTATCCCTATTGAAGACTAAGACTCCTAAGGTGTGAACATCCTGTGGGTGCTTAGTTACTGAGGAAGCCTGAACCTCCCGTCTCAAAAATGAGTCTGGTCCTATATTAAATTAAGTTCAGTTAAAGGCAGTCGGGGGTGTGGACACTCTTGTGGACTCAGATGTAGAGTAAAACTGAGGATCCAGCATCCTCACTATACTTATTTGGTAGTTTTACTTCAGGCTGGCTTTGGTCTGACTGCCGATTCATGGCTGGGGTGCACTTCCCACTTTAGTTTCATTTAGTTTAATTTTAGTTCATATCTTGTGCTCTGGAGCGGCTCTCCAAAGCAAGCCGGAGCGCTCTGAGGCCATCGGGAGGTTTGTTTCAAGTGTCTACTCCTCATCCAAATTAAATGCTAATGCAGATCCACCCTCTAATTTCGCTTTGTGCTGTGCTAATCTTTCTGCAAAGCTTTAGCCCGTGGAAAATCAGTTCTGCAAGACATGAAGATATTTCACAAATCAATATCTTGACTGCAAAAAAGAATAACTGCTGCAGAAACGTGTTTTATTCAGTTGTGTCGAGGCTGAAGATAGTGCCTCTCCAGTATATTTTAACTTCTGTTGAAAGTGATGAAATATAGGCTTCTGTGTCAGACAATGTTTTTGGGCAAGATTCTTACAAGCGATATGGAAAAAGAGCTTAGCGCTGTTTATTGACCCCACGCAGCCTGGCTAGGCAGACTCGTCCTTTACCAACTGGATCTGGAAGTCTCAGGGTTTTTACTGAGGATTTGCTTTTCCTTCAATTTGTACAAACATCACTCGGGAGACAGTATTTTATCCTCATCTTGCTAACTTGGATGCAAAGTGACTTGCCACTCGCCTCCCGAGCTCCGCAAGGCGCCAGCTGTGACAATGCCATTGCGGGCACCCCTGTGTGATCAATTTGGCTCACAGCTGTACTCAGTGTCAGTAGTAATTATAAGGGTTAATGTGATTAGATTCACTTGTAGTATTGGTAAGTATCTGTTGTTGTTGCCTTTGGCAATAAATTTCCCTATATAAGTTCTTTGGTAGACTGTTTTATGGTACCACTTGGAATCATGGTAGGTGGGGGAGCAGCTATGTGAGGGAAGTCGGAAATAAAAGGCAGAGGAGAGTGGGTGGATAAAATCTCTTTTATACAAAGGAAAACATATAGTGACTGCTCACTGTAAGAGTGTAAAGAATCCCCACAGATAAGATTTTTACCCTCTGATATTTGTTCCATCTCAAGATTGTGGAAAAATATGGTTTATTTCGCTCAAATTAATTACAGACTAGTGGTAGCATCTGGGTAATACCAAAACTTGTATAAGAATATATTTGCTGTTGATACTTTCTTCCGGCGCTGGTGGCAAAAGCATTTTCTTCTGCGCCGTAATCCACAATGTATTTAAGTCTGTTTCATTTGTCATTTTAAAAGGAATAAGCAAGGGGTGGTAGGTGAAATGTCTCTTTCCCTCTTGTTTTATGAACTGAGCAGGGAAGTGAGATGAATTGAAGTCAAATGCGAGAAATCTTTTCAACCTTAATTTGCCATCTGAGAATGATATGATTTAAGCACGATAAATAATGTGTGTGAATATGTGTTGGTGAGGGAGAGAATCAGCAATTTAAATGAGTTTATTCACAGAGGGTGAGACATACAAAATTAAAAAGCCTCAGTTTGTTCTGCTGTTGTAGGTTAACAGGGATGTGTGGAGTCTTTCAGGTGTCTGAGGTTTTAGGGATTAGTATTACTCCTGGAAAGGGGATTTGTTCCACTGAACATGGCTTGTCATTTTTCCATTTAGCACAAAATATTACAGAGCTTATTATATATGGTATGGTTTTTATCTTTACCTGAACTGTGTGTAGTGTGTGAGCACATTTGTCTCTCTCTCCTTTCTGCTTTTGGTCTCCTTCCTTTTCCTCCCTCTCTTCAGGTACTTGGCTCTCTCCAGTGTGATTTTTCAGCCTTTTGCCAATGCCTTCATCTTTGCACCAAGTATCCACATTTCTCTCAAGCTGCTGAAATTGATTTAAAGCTGAAAAGATAAGAGAAATGAACAAGAAATATTTTCAAATCACGATTGAAGATAAGAAGGAAAACCTCCTTCCTAAGATAATGGGGTTTTTGGAGCACTAGCAAACAGGAAATATGCATTTAGCTCTTGATATTCTGCAGGAAGGACATGTATGAAAAGTGGGGGCTTTTTTACTGGCACAAAGAAGTCTTTTAACATAAAGATAAGGAAAGTGAAGTTCAGTCAACAAAATTTAGTCTTTCATCCATCTGAGTACATGTAATTTCTATCAAAGTGGCTTTCTCTCTAGTATGGAAATGAGAGGGATGTTAGGTTTACGTACACATTTTGGATTAAACTGTCACAAGCAGAGAGATTTGTTTTTAATGCCCATGTCTGCCTGCAGAAGTTGCAGGTAACCATAGTGTCTTAGGGACTTTTAAATTCCCTTCCCCAAACAGAGATTTTATTGGAGAGCTTATAAATAGAAACTCTGTGAGAAGAGCAGAGAGAAGGACTTGATGTCCTCTTGTCATCGTTCCCAATCTTATTTTTTAAATTTTGTGATGACATTCTCTTCAGTTGTCACAGAACAGTGATTTATTACTTGCAATTTAGCATGCTCAGGTTCCTCTCGCAGCCATCCCGGTGCATATAAATTGCTATCAAGAGCTGCTTTTAATTTCCAAGCTAAGCAAGCGGCAGATACGAAAAGACCTTGTGTACGCTTCAACTCCAGTGCAATTACGCCTCGCGCGGGCAGTGTGGAGCCGAGGTGGGGGAATCGTGACCAGATCCCTCCATTATCCATCAGCTCGGCTTGTGGGCTCGTCTCAAATTTTGGCAGCTGGAGGAGCTGTGATGGCAGGGCTGGCCCCAGCAGGCAGGGACGCAATGCTGCAGGTTTCTCTTGGCAGGATGGAGTTCATTTATCTTTATGCTTCAGCTCGTGTTTCTCGGAGCTGGGGTTACTTTCCCAAGAGTGGGAATGGTAAAGCGATGTTTTCCGTCCCAGTTTGACTGTAATTTAAGCTTTCTGTAAAGCCAGGTTTTCCGAGGCCTCACATGGTGTGTCCGCCCTCCACATTCCCCCCCTCCCCGCCCCCCTTTTTCTTTTTATTTTCAGGAAAATACTATATATTTTCAAAGGAATAACCTTCTGCCTGTGTGTCTGCAGCCAAAGCGTTGTAATAATGAGAAAATGTAGCAGAGCCAGGAGTGTCATGGGTTCAGTCAAAACCAAATGAAAGAGAAGAAAATATTACCCTCCCACGTTTGCTACATCCCAATGATAAAAAGAGACTTTCTGCACTGGTTTTGCAAAGCTGCGTGGCTTCAGAGCTCTGCTCTGCCGGACATGAACACAGCCCGTAGGTATTACTCCCCTGAAAGGCTTGTTGGAAAACTTAGTTAAAACTGTATGCTTTATACTTTTTCCCCCAAGTAAAGGTTATTTCTCACTGCATATAATTTTAAAAAGTTGATTGCTGACCAATACTCAACTTAAAGTTATGCTTTCTTTTAGGGTAATGACCGAGTTAGGTAGCTTTAGGAGCATTTACCCAGAGCCTTCACTTTTGTGTTTTCATTAGGTGGACAACTTTGTTTTTTCTACAATTTTATTTACTTGCACGCATCCAACTGTGTGCATACAAATGCAAATTCAATTTAAATGTACTTTAATCGTATAAAGGTTTTAATTAAATAGAAATAGTTTTTTAAAAAATTGGCACTTATTTTTCACTTCAACTTAGTGAACAAAGGAAATTCCCCAAGGCTAGGGAATGAAGTGTTCCTGGTGACTGTCCCCACAATGCTTAAAGCTACTTTTTAAGATAAGTTCCCACTCAAAATTTGCAAAATAAGAGGCAGGTGCTTTGACAGTGAATTTTAATTTTAGGTGTGTAATTATCTTAAAAACTGACCCAAACTGCAAAGTTTAAGAAAAAGTATATGTCCTGGTTTGTATTACATAGATTGGAAAGGAAAAATAATTTATCTTGCTTTTCACATTCCCACTGAATATCTAACTTCTAATGAATACTAGCGCCTGCTGTCTAAATTGAAACCAAACATAATGAAGGAAAAACTTTCTAAACAAGAGAAACAGTTACCACCAGCTGATAAAAAAGAGGTAGCTTAACATTTGTTTCATTGTAAAGAAGAAAACCAGTATGTGTAGGTATGGAACACTGAAGAGCCTGTAATGGTTGTGTTGACATGAGTACAGATATTTGCCTCGTAGTTTTACTTGTAATTATACAGCAGTACCTTTAATTCTTTATAAATTGCTTTGTTAATAAGTATTTTAGCATAACTTAATACATTTAGGCCTTTTCATCAGTTGCTGAAATGTCAAGTTTAATTTCTAGCAGGTTTTCTTTTTTTTTTTTTTTTTTAAACCTTTACTGCAAATATTCGTGCTTCTATTATTTTTTCAAGCTTTTAATGAAAACAGAAAGATAGAAAAAGACATACTCATTGTATGGCACACAACTAGTTTCAATACTAGGTTACCTTTTAGTTTCTTTAAAGTAGTTTAACTGGTGATTGCCAGAAGAATGAAGTTGAATTTCCAATTAACTTTATCAAGAAATTCTCTTGGAACAGATAGCAAAATGGATATCAAAACCTAGAGCATCATGACATGACTGAGATTTAAAATGATAAGGCACTATAGGCAGAAATTTCTTCAGCTGCAGATTTGTGCTAATTATGCTTTGTAAAGTTGTTTTACCAAACCATTGGCTGAGCACGTATAGTGCAGTATGGTTTCCCTACCTGAAGTCACTGAGAAGTAGATTTCCTTGGTGATCAGTAGAGTTAACAGTACGTACTTTAACTTTTAAGTTTACTTAAGGTATTTATTTACATAAGTGATATATTTCTAAAATTACAGATTTATAATGCTAATGGAGAAAACTAAATCTAATGCACATAAAATATATATTGATGATCCCATGGTAACTGTAGAATTTCCTCCAAATTATTAGTATGGTGAATAAATGTGTGGTAATATGAAATGTAGGTAAAAAATTGTTCTTGCAAACTGATGCTGTATTATTTCACTCTTAGGTGTGCCAGTCATGGCTAAGAATGGCGTTGGTTTCCAGAACATTACTTTTTTGTGCTTAAATGTATGGTGGATTAAGGAGCTTAATCTTTGAGGTAAGGTGTTTGGGACCTTGGTACTGAGCTTCGATTCTTGATTCTGATGGTGCGCAAGAACATGTAATCTACTTATTTTACATATGTGAAATTTTTAGTTTTAAGTGTATTGGTTAGTGATTTTGGGGTAAAGATATTTCTAGCATGCTGTACCCAAGCTTCTCACGTGCAGGAAAGGATACAGTGGTCATGTTAAATAGTTGTTGTTCAGCTTAGTGATACCAAGCTGCTGCAGAGCCTGTGATTGGGAAGCCAGTATAAAATGTTCATAGAGTATAGTCTATAGAGTTATTGGATTTTAGTGAGTTGTTGTGCTTGGGGGACTCCTGGCAGAGACACTTTTTGTCATATAGAATGAACTCCATGGCTCTCCAAAGTGGTAGTAGCTAAATATCAAGAGACATTTCAAGGATGCCTGGTGCTATCAATTTGACCGTGCAGTGATTAATGCAGCTTGTTGTACTCATTAAATTGAGAGATGCAGCAGACTGAAGTGTACACTATTGATCCAGTCCTGGTAAAAAGATATATGGAGGAAATATTAATTGTGTTTATTATTGCTCATCGTAAAGCCATGTGCAAAGCGAACAGTTCTCTTAAGCTTTAGTATTACATAAACTATATAAAGTGCTCCAAAAACAAAGGTACATTTATGCTTAAAAGCAGAGGAGCTGTTTTATAACGAGAGCAAATTCTACAGCACAAATAATTACATTGTAAGTCACAGTTGTGATTGTTTCCTTTACACTGGGTGCACGTTAATTCCAAACTTCCAAAGAAGACATAAACAGAAAAAAACCTCTGTTGTTCTGTTGCAAATGCAAGTGCAATGAGAAATAACAAAGCTCAAAAAGAAATATTGAATTAAAACCTTTTTCCTTTCCTTTTCATCTGGCCTACAAAGGTCTGCGTCAGGTGGCTGCCACCTGCTGTGACATTTCTTCTCATCCTCTGCCAATGTGTGGCCTCACTGTGGAGCAGCGCTGGTGGCTAGAAAAGGTCAGTCATTTTCTTTCCCTGAGATGGTGTCATTTTTCCCCTGTGCCGTGTCACCGTGTCTGGGTTGATACTGTGCCTTGGGAAGCCTGGCCGGGATGTGCGCTCCTGGGAGGTTTGAGTCCCTGCTGTGCAGCCGCGCAGCATCACTGTCGAACTAGTGAAACATGGTGGGGGGTTCAGTATCCTCAGACGGCTGTCTGAGTGCTTTAGAGTTTATGCTGTTGTAACTGTACTATATTTCAATTATTTCTCAGTCATTAGTATGCAAAGCTTAGCATTTCTTATTAAAATTTGATTTCCAATGAAGGAAGCAAAGGAAATGCCTGCTACAAGGAAATACAAGTGGTGCCTGAAAATCAGGCAAAAACCAAAGAATGGTTTGGCGTGGAAAGGACCTTAACGATGATCTTGTTCCAACCCCCCAGCCCGGGGCAGGGACACCTCCCACTAGACCAGGCTGCTCAGAGCCCCATCCAGCCTGGCCTTGAACACCTCCAGGGACGGGGCATCAACAGCTTCTCTGGGCAGCTTGTTCCAGTGTCATCACCCTCATCATTGCAAAATCTTGCCATGAAGTTTTACTTGCTCAGATACAGTAAGTTTTTGCGCCGCTCTCCAGTGATTATGAAGCTAATGAAAATGAAAGCTGTTACATCCATCTGTCAAAAATAATGCTCGTAAAGAGAGCATTGAGTATTGTGTTTGTCTGTCATGACCTTAGGAAGAATACATGGCAGCTTGGCAGCAAGCGGGTGGTTTGATAACTTCACCTGTGCCAGAGCACGTAGTGTGGAGCAAGAGGTGTAACAGGAAAAAGGTAAAATCTGTTTTCCTCCGGGTTTCATTTTTGTAGCCTTAAGAAGGCACAAGATTGGGTGCTGCTATCTGTGTTTTTCCTATTGATATAGGCTGTTAACTTCCCTGTTTTCCTAAATGAATGCCTTGATTTGCAGACTGCCAATCAGTGTTCACAAATTTGGAATTGTAATGTTGGGTGTTTAAAGTCATATATTCTAGATATTACCAGTGTCACAGGCAAGTGTCATGTTATATTGCTACAATTTGCCTTTTGTTGTAAAACTTCTCCTCCTTCCATGCCAAGAGAGAATTCACTCGCTCTATCCAGTCCCTTCATGTTTCATGCCGTAACTTTGACTGCTTTGTTGCCACGGCAACTCTGCCGTGTGCGGCATCCTTCCGCTCCATTATTGCTATTCCTATAACTAAGGAGTACATCAAATAAATTAAACTTGTCAATCACATCTAAAAAAAGATATTGAAGATGTTTCATGTCCATTTCCACTATTACAGCAGACAGCTAAAGCACTAGTTCTGGACTGCAATCCTTGCCTTATTTTCTTGATCCTCATTATTTATAACAGATGCATTGAACCTGGTGGGAAATATTTGGTGTCTGAAAATAGTAACCTCCTCTGGGTATTAAAAATGCTATCGCTCTTACACTCTTTACTGGCAAAAATGTCCTTTTAAATATTTTTTTTTTTAAATTTATCCCTAATCACAGAGGTAAATATGTTCATCAGTTTTCAAAGTTTATTGCTTAAACTGCTGTGTAACAGCTACCTTCCTTAGGTGTCTGAGCCCTAATTTGAAGACCAGATACAGAACAAGGCTTCTCAGTCACTTGTAAGTTGTGCTCTATCTATTCCCTGCAGTCATTAATTTTATTTTGTAAGGTGTCTGTCAAAACCCATAAACATTATTTCCAGTCTGGCAGTCCATAGAAAAGAAAAAGAACAATTATCCTTTCAGGGACCTGTCTGGAAAATATCTGGTCAGTGAATGTGGCTGACATATCACAGTTAAATGTTGAGACGTTTTGTATACACCAGGAAACGACAAAAATAGCAAGTGTGTTATTTCTTTAAGACACTGCTGCAGATAATTACTTGTTGCCATTTTATATACACTTCATTTGTTCAGTAAAGCATTTATTTTACTTTTGTCATACTCTATAAAATAACGAATATGAAAAAAGATTTTTGCACCATCATTCTTTAGCTAAAAATAATATAATTTTAGAAAAATGTAATCTACTGCAAATCATATTTACTATTATAAGCCTGATAGCTGAAGGCTTTTGGTGTATTGTTTGTAACTCCCGATCTGAGGCTGTGCTGAACACGATGTAATTTACTAGAAGTCCGTGTAACCCATGGGAGGGGATACAAGGAATTCCAATATTCCCATCAACCCTAAATTGGTCTGTAACAATGTTATTTGTTTCTATTTTTTTCTGAGGAAAAAATAACAACCCTTAAACAGATTTTTCCCTCATGCAAGCAAAGTTTATTGGCTTCCAAAGTTAGATTAATGTGTTCCTGGTACGATTTCAAAATTAAAAATGAATAAAAGTGATTTTAGAATTCAGTAAAAGTCAAAGCCCATGGTTTTTTTCGGAATAGCATTGGCTCTTCTTTGTGGTGGTTGAGAAGCACTGCTGCTTCCTGTGCGTTCGACTGCTCGTGCGATGAAGTAGTGTGTTTCTGATGCATTAAATAGATAAAGAAATGTATTAGAAATTTATTGAAAAAAACATAAGAATGATCTTTTTGACTGTGAGGATTTTGCAAGTGATTATCTTTTTGAATTCAGCCACTGGTGGAGTTCAGCCATCTCCTGCCTTACAGGTTGTAAAACTTTTCCCCGGGTCTGAAAAGCCTATTGGTAACTAACAGTGGAGGTGCTTGCACTGGTAATTACTGTGATTTCTATTTCGTTAACGATTGCAAGAAGGCAGGTGGGTAGAATATATTTTCTGGACATTTAAACATACTGTCTTCTCCACTAGGGAAAAATACAGGTATCAAAATGCATCCTGAGTAATCTGTTTATATAAGAGAACAACTCTTTAACAGGTAATGAGGATTTTCCTTTTATAGGCTGGGCAGAGCAGTGAAGTCAGCTCTGACTGTTATTAAAGCAGCAGGAGCACAGCAGTCCTCACAGATGTTGAATTTCTCCCCTGCAGAGAACTTTTTCTTCATTTTGTCCTGCCACTGGGGTTTGGTTTTGTACGTGGGCTCAGTAAACCTTCCTCTAAGGACAAGTCTCCACTAACTGGAAGACACCAGTTAGGCTCTTCCACCGTCCAGGATGGATGAAGGCAGGGCAAACTCTGAACAAATATTTTGAACTGGTATGAATGTAATATTGCAGTAAAGTTCGTTCCTCTCTCACCGCAAAGTACAACTTCAAGCATAGTTTTTGATGTACTCATTTGATTGCTTTTATTCTGAACAAGCCTGACAGAACCATGAAAACTGTGAAGTGCTAAATGTAGAACAGACACCAACACATAACCTTCTCCTCCCTGGGGAACTGAAGAATGTCTTTTGTCTTTTGGGCATTGAAATTCTCAAAATGCTGTATTAATATCGGTTTGTGACAATGAATAATACTCCTGCTGATCTCTAGAGCCCCTGCAAACCCTGAAGCAGGGATTATGCATTCTATTCAATGCCACAGAAAGTTTATTCTAAAATAAGCTATTTTCTTTTATCAAAGGAGGTGATAAGAAATGCAATAAGCTATGATATAGCCACTATCATAATAAGGAATCATACTCCTGGAGGCCTTCTTTAAACCAAAGTGTTATAAAAATCTTCTTCCCCCTAGACTAAACAAACAATTAACAAATTCTGTGAAATAAGTGACAGCTCTTCAAGCTCTCATGGTGCTCCTGGGAAAAGGAATTTGGGTTTCCTGTAGCTCAGAGCACACATAAAAATAATTCAAGGCAAGGAATGGAAAAGTATGGGCAGAAGTATCAAGACAAGTTATATCAAAGCAAATCCAGTCTTCCTAATGTAACAGGTATATTAGAAACAGCAGAAGTTAGAAGTTTCCTAATTCTGCGTTGCTAGCACGGTTAAGTATATCTGGTGTAAAAGAAAAAGTACAATTTCTTCCCATTATCTCTCTTGTTTGTGTCTTCTTCATGGGAAAGGAGATGCTTTTGGAGGGGAATTTGGAGAATACTTAGGAACCGTAGACTGTTTGCGATATATCATTGCATAAGGATGTTGAAGGTCACAGCAGGGCGTGTTTCACAGCAGGATCAAGCGGTATTTAACTCCCAGAATAGTCAGGGGTATATTGTAGAAGATATTTGTCCTGGCTTAGGAGCCATTTGAGAAGCTGAGTCAATCTTTGATGTAAAAAGTTAATTTTAATACTATGTTGGTTCTATTGCAGCTTTGTCCTATTTTCGTAAATGCATTAATTTAAATTTTACCTATCAATAACGCTGAACCATAGAAGTCTGTCACACTGTAAAACGCTATATGTGTGCGATCCGTTAAACTGTGAGACTGCTTCACTCACATGGCACTTCAAATAATTCAAGAATAGGCAAAAGCTGCCCCTATGGTATATAACTTATTAAATTAAACAGTTGGAGCTTGCAGGCACAGATACAGGAACACAGCAATTTAAAAGTACTGTTAAATTGTTCTCTTGGTCCCTGGCACAGGTTTGGCTACACCCTCCTGGACAATTCCTGAGTGTATTTTGACAGTTAACATGAGCATCCCCAGTAGGCTTATTAGATGTGGCCAGCTCAGTGCTGGAAATTTAAGAATTTCTGAATGGACCATTCCAGAGGATTTGGTCCCAGTGATAGAGAACAGTTCAAAGTATTTTTAATTTATTAGTACAGATGTAGCCCAAGAGTAACTGGGGCCATCATGGGGACCTTATGTTGCCAGGTGTTCTTCTGGAAGAAGCATCTTCCTGTGACCAGTGCTAGTCAGGTAACTCTCTCACACATAACGAGGTCCTGGAGAAAATATTAGAGTCCAAAAAGGTCCTGTGGGAGCATTGAAAAATTAGTTGATGAAAGATGTGGTTTTATGTATTTTAGTAATTACTTTTACTGATGTTCAAATCATGACCCAGGTTGATGCACTCTATACCACAGACTAATCTGAATCAAGTTCTTTACCTGTACAGTGACCTAAGAAAACCTTGGTTTTGCATAGTTTTGACAATTTTTAGAAACAACTTCAAATAGAACATTTTAAGGCAGTTTGATTTTATATTTTTTCTTTTTGCATATGTTTTTGTTCTGTTTTAAAAATGTATTGTAGCTATTCTGTGTGCCTGTAAACGCCCATCCATTATGGCAGAAGTTGTCTCTGCAGTCCCCTGTGTTTTCCAGTCGTGGCCCCTGCCCATTGTAAGAAGGAAATATTTTTTTCCCTGGGAGATTCTGTAATTAAGTTTTCACTCTGTTTATGTATTTCTTTTTACATCACACATTACTTGATCTGCTCAGGAATTATTATTTTCTGTGAAACTTACTTTGTCAGAAATGTTTGAATTATCTAAACCAGACCTTTTCTTGGGAATGTTCCAGTTGGGGGGGGGCGGGGGGGAGAAAATTCATCAAAAAAGACATCTCTGGAACAGACTTTGCAGTCAAAAAGAAAACAGGCAGAAGAGAAGAAAAAGATCGTCCCTAAAGTAACATGCAGTGTGGCACCTAAGGCACGTTTCGTGTGTATGTATGAAAATGGCACAGGAAGGACAGGAACCAGGTCACTCACAGCCACATGCAAATATCCTTTGCTTGTAAAGGAATAATATACCTTTTCCTGTTTGGGGGTTGTTTTCGTTTGTGCTTTTGGGTTTTTTGGTGCATGAAAATTTTATGCCGTCTCCATTTCGTCTGAGTGGTGATAGGAAAGTTTCTGAATTTTCAAGAAGTTTCTTGAAATGGCAAAGAAATTCTTTTAAAGCTTTAATCACTACACAATCTGTTAAAGGCATTGTGGCTTAATGATCTATCTCTGCAGGAGCTGTAAAGTACTTTTAAAAATCAGATTTACAATAGGAAATTGTTGCATTCTATGCAAACTCATGCTTTTCACAGCCAAGAAAGCAGTCTTGCTATTGAAATAACAACTAATAGCCACTTTTGTATTACCTTCAGGTACTTGCAACATGTGTCTGACATCTGTCTTGGTAGCAGTGAGACTATGCTCTTTCAGATTTATCCTACATCATTAGTTCTAACGGGTGCTGTAAAGGTCTTTGTGTTTGATTAAAATAGGTGCAGGTGACAATCGGCTGCAATACCAGAGTGGAATATTTAGGGTTCATATCTTTAGCACACACCCCATAGCACTAGGGGTTCCTCCTCGGAATGTGACTTCAGTCTTCCTTCTCTTGGTGTGTGTTATCCCCAAACGTGGCAATGCTAGTTTGGAAAATGCTGAAGACATGGGATACCATAAAAGTAGGGAATTGCATGACCTTGATAGCTTCCAAAGGAGCTCTAAGCATAACTAAAATAACTGTCAGAAACTGCGAAGATAGAAACTGAGAAGAGCAACTGCTAATGCCTTGCATATTCACGCCTTGTACTCAGATCTCCCCTTCAGGTAAATCACACAACAAAATATATTCTCTCTTTCAAGTGGCATCGGTGGCCTTTCGTGAAACCACTGAGAACAGGCTGCATTAGAGAAACATGATGTAAAGATGAAATTCTTTCATTTGGCTTATAAGAGGAATTTTTGGGAGGTTTGCTGAATTTTACAGGTTTGCTGAAGCTGGCCAAATTAATTTTTTTTTTAAATTAAAATTTAAAACTAAATTAAATTTAAAAAAAACCCTTAAAATTTAGCATTTTTAGAGATTTGTTGGAGCTGACCAACACTATGCACTATGGCAGGCACTTAGCTGTCTGCTAGGGTAAGGTTTTGCTGTAGGGTTTGGGAGGATGGAGCGAGAAGGAGGAAGAAGCCGGTGCTCTAGTGCAGCAG
Source organism: Rynchops niger (assembly GCA_013400035.1). Lineage (NCBI taxonomy): Eukaryota > Metazoa > Chordata > Aves > Charadriiformes > Laridae > Rynchops > Rynchops niger. Next base: position 387,018 of record VXBH01003049.1, on the reverse strand, counting down.
AGATTAACTAAACTGTAATCCAAAACCAACCTGGCAACTGCCGTGTCAAAATAGAGTGAAAAAAACATCTGAGGACTAAAGCATGTGACCTTGTCCTTATCTGTAGCAAGGTAAACTAAGAGAATAGCTTCTTTTAGCAAGGGATTTAATAAATGCTGTTAAAGCTATACTTACCTAGAGGCAAAGAGTGTCCAAGGTACAACTCTGATTAAATCCTGTGTTTAGGAGGCTTAACAGTTTTTACCAGGCTACAAAGATATGCCTGTGCAAGTAGTATCTTGTCCGTTTGATCAGCCTTGATCCGGAGAGCACGTACTGGAAGTGTAGCCGAGGGCAGATAAAATCGCCAAAGGTGCAAAGTCACTTAGGGGTTGCTTTCCCTTAGATTTCGCTGAGATTTGGGCACCTAGATTATTCCAAAATTGTTCCAGTTTCAGAAATAGTACATTTTTAAATTAGTTTGGTTAAAACAGTGGAAAAATATGAGTTTAGTTTAAATGTGATTTATCCTGAGTTAAGTGCCTTCACTAAGAATTTAAATCTAGCTATATCTTTTAACACAAAACTAAAACTAGTGGTTTAGAAACTCATTTACAGTAAAATGTGTCTGTAAACTAGAACTGAAAATTTAGATACGTTTGATGTTTTAAACTTTTTGCTGGAAACAACAATGATGCAAATGATATAATAATGACAGGAGATTTTTTTAGTCTTTAAAATGTTAGGAAATTTGTAATGTGGAGCTGAGCTTTAATAAGTAGAGTGTTTCTGAGTTCAGAGCTTCCTTCTTCCAAAAGTCTTTTTACGCATTCAATCNAGAATAGCAGAAACCCACTTTGTCCCTGGGCAAAGTACTTGCCAAAACGTACTGACTGGGTCTTTAATGAAGATGTTAAACAGCCCCAGCCCCAGAATTGATCCCATGGAGTACCCCAGTAGTGACTGGTCTCCAGCTGGACGGTGTGTCCCTGGTCATAACCCTTTGAACCCACGCTCTGGCCAGTTACCAGTCCAGCTCAATGGCTATTTATCTGGTACATCATCAATTTGTCAGTGAGGATCCGCTGGTCGGCAACATCCATCGCTCTCCTCTTGCCCACCGAGCTAAACCCTTTGCTGTAGACACAAGAGCAACAGCCACGCTCACACAACCAACTTGGACTTGTTTTTTTTTCTGTCCACTTGGTTGTCTGCTCACAGGCCGACATAATGATTACAGGTGGCAGACAAGAACAATTTAACTTCTGTTTACTGCACTTTCTCAGATTTTTTCTAATATCACACTCTTTTAAACTATGATAGTTGCCACCTTAACAAATGGCCTTGGTTTTAGTAGAAAAAGTCTTCATTGTGATGAGCGGTATGACTTCATGTATATTATCGATTGCATATGCAGCTTTGTCTCGCACCGTTCTGAAAAGCTTACTGTCTTCTTGCTGCTAATTAAAGTGCAATAATTTTACTGGATTTCAGGTTGAACTGTAGCTCTATTTTGAGCTTAACCCTGTTGTCAGTTGTGTAAAATGCTGCCAAATGTTAACTGCTCAGGCGGAATTTTTTCTTTAGCAGGTGTTTGTGTATTGAATGAATCAAAATCTTGTGGGGAAAACCAGCAGGTCATGTATTTATAGACTGGATCAGAATGGAGGGCTGAAAGGAGGGAATGAGCGGCAAATAAAATGTATGCCGACAATCCTAGTTTTTTTTTGCTTTGTGTATGCTGAAAATCATAGTGTTTTCATTTTGTAGCTCTTGAGTTTAGCTGTGCCAGCTTTATGTTCTTACAGTTTTAATGTGTATTATGCCTAAAGCACACTGAGGAAAGCCAAGGCTTTTGATACAATACTAAAGGGTTATCCAGGGTAAGGGGACTTTCCCACTACAGTTATCGTGATGTAAAGAATTCCCAGTTACTCTTATTCAAAGCTAACTTCTTCTAAATCTGTCCTCAAGGAATTATGCCCAAATACGTACATTTGGCTTTGCATGGGGCCGTGTGAAATTAAAAATTTCATCAGTTTCTAATGCCCCGAAATGTGTTGGAATCCAAGGCAATAGTTGTGATACCTTGCAGGGAAGGCAATTTCTTTTTTATTTTCTTCCTCTCTTATGTTTGTTTACATTTGTTCAAGTGTTTGTTACTGCAGAAATACTAAAGTTAATTATTACTCAGTGCCTTAGTCTCATGATCGAACTGCACTGGTGTTGGCTGAAGCTTCTTGTTTCGAATGTCAGATGATACAGATTTTAATTTTTTAAAATTCTGTTTAATTTGGGACTCCTGTGTCCTTGTGAAACTCCAGCTCGGATAATAATATTAAGTTGTTTTTGACATTAGCTTTCCCTTACAGCCTTATAGTTTCTGCTGAGTGCAGCATTTTATTTTTCCTTCTTTGCTGGCAGTACTGTGTATCACTGGGAACTTGCCAAATGTAAATGCAGTTTATAGTTGGTATTTGCAAGCAGTCTTGGTTCTGCATGAGAGAAAGACATTAAATGCATTCTGGATCATTTGTTCCTCCTCGTTAGGCAGGCAGATGCAGTGGGACACTTTGAAACATGAGCTTAGGGATGTAAAAGAGAAAGTAGAAGGTTGCTTATATAGTCAACGACGCTTAGTTCAGATGGTACATAAAACATTGAAAGGTATGTCTAGCAATATCTGTCAGAGTGATGGAGAAGAACAATTTTTTTTGTCTGCTTGTCTGTCACATATGACCCAAAACATACTCAGAGAATACACAGCACACCACGTTATGAAATCTAGCTTTCATAATGTCTCAGTAATGTGGATAGTTTGATATTCAAAAATTCACCTCATAATTGAAAATCAAAATCATCATCTTCTGACATTTTACGGTACTTTCCAGGCTTGGTGGAGGGTCTGTGTTTGGTGTATGTGTGTGAATGTAACATCTGAAATAAAAATCAGGAAAAATGAATGATCCTCAGTAGCTTTTAATGAGCCATGCGACTGGGCAGCAGTGGCCAAATCATGTCCTTGACCGTAATTGTAGCAGTGCTTTTAGGAAGTTTGGCCTTCGTCAGTGAGCTGGTGGGATGAGCCTCATGATGCTCAGAGCAGGGCTGAAAACAACAAACCATGTGGACAGCTCTTATTTCTAGGTTTTCTTGTGTTCAGCTGTAGCTGTGGAAGCCCTCTCATGAGAGATATTCGTAAGACTGGAAAAAAACTCTCATGTATGTACCATAGTGAGATGATCCTTACACCTGCCTGTGAAATGTGAGCAAAGAAACCTTCTTTGAGACCTCTGCCCTAGACAGAAGCAGCACAAAAAGTGCAAAGAAATCATAATAGGTTTCCATTTCCTAAGGCAGCCTCTGTCGTAGCTACAGGGATTTTGGTAGAGTCTACAGGAGATCCCACTATAAAGCACCAGGTCAGATCCTGCATGTGCTATTTGATCAAATCTTCCTTAGATTGTCTTTCTTGAATAGGACTCAGAATTAGGTAGAATTAGGACATAGATACCTGGGCAAAGTTGGAAGCTACCAATGCTGTTACACTGTTGTGCCGCTCGGTGTTGGCATGGCCGTGTCTCCAGAGGCTCAGGTTCTGTAGCTGTGCAAGGAGATTTGCCCTTAGAGTGAGAGGATCAGAGTGCTAAATCAGCTTTTTGTACTCTGAAAACCTTCCCCAGACGTGCTCTATCATGTGCTTTCTGATTTCTTAGATTTTGCTTTCTCATTAGAACATACCCATAAGCTGCTTAAGATTTTTCTGAAGCTGACTCCGATCTGATGAGTTCTTCAAGTTAGGAACTTTCTTGAGTGACTAAAGACATAGATCCTTTTATACCAGCAAATAGATTTTAAATGACCATCTCAAAGCCTCAAGGTTTTCCTAAAATTAAGGAAAGGCTTGCAAATACAGGGCAAAAACAGCGATAGCAAAAATAATTTTCCTGCTCTTTAGGGCTTTTAAATTTATATATATGCAACCTTTTCCCCTTGCTGTGAATTTCTGATGTCTCCTTAATTGCATAAAAGAGGCAGAATATTTTCTTCTCTAATCTTTGCAAGTTCATCCTGATGAAGTCGCTCAGGCACTGATTTTCTCTCTCTCTTTAAATGTTGCTGTTTGCTGTGAACTGCAAGCAATGTCCTTAAGGACACTGAAATCAGACATGTCAATTGAACTTTGCATTCAGAAGTCTGGCTCAGCAAAATTTCAGATGAATCTCTTTAAAATTCCAGATATTTTCTCCATAGACTTTTTCAAATGACTATATGAAAATGAACGTGCTCAGATTTAAAACACTTTTGACTGAGAAATGAGCTATCCACTACATTAACACTGCTTAACTTCACATATTGATTTCTAACCTCAATGCTATTGGTTGGCTAATGTATACTAAGGTTACAAAATGTGAAACATTATTCATTTTTAATAACAAAAGCATTACTTCTCAATGGCAAAAAGGACATAAAAGAATCACCTTTCATCCCTAGTACTTAGAAGCTAAGGCCTTTAAAGTAAGATGTATGATTATCAAAGGTGAAAACTGTTTGACTTTTTTTGCATAAGACATCTGAAATATTCATTCGGTGCCAGAAACGCTATCCAGCCAGAAACATCAAAGGGAGTAGGGCTCATTAAGAGGACTCTTCTGACTTTGACGCATGCCTCCAACGTGCTGAGGAGCTTTCTGAGCAATGTGAAGGGATTTATCATCCTGACGCCCAGAAATGTCAGTGTGAGCTGCACGGTTAAATCACTGCAAACTGCTTTGAAATTCCCCTGCGTATTTAGGGAAGTTTAATTGGGATGGAAAAATACTTACGGCAAACATCAGGATAATGCTTTCCCTCAATCACTTTGTGATACTATTGTGTGACAAGCTTCTTTCTTTTTTTTGCTATCAAACGTCTCTGATAGCAGATATGTCAAAGGCCTCAAAGCTAAGAGCAGGTATGCCGGCATACTTAGCACTCGCGTGGTATAGAATGCGGATTCCTGTGTATGGAGGTGTATCTAAAGAATTGCGGTTTGTTATTACTTCTGCTATATTTTGAGAAGCTCTCCTAAGGAAGAAGCAAAAGTAATATTTAGTTCAGATAAATTAGTTAAAACCATATTGTCTTTCTAAGGTGCTTCTCTGGCCTTTATTGTATTAGGTTTTGAGCACATCATTCTTTTTCATAACACACTTGTCAGGTAGAGCCAAGTAGTGGTGTCTCCATTTTAAAGAAAAAAACCCCAAGGTATGAAAGGATTAAGGATGATTTTTTTTTTTTTTTTAAAGGGCCTAGTTTCTTATTCACAAGTGCCTTAGTAGAGCTTGGCAATTGATTAATTTGCCCAAACCCCTGAGTTTATGACTAATGAAACTAGCAGTAGACATGGCTTACTCTGAATGGGAAAACTGATGTCTTCTTTCATGCTCCCTGTTTGCCCTGCTCTTCCATAGCTTCTCCTTGACTCGCCATGCCTGACTTGGAGAGGGGAACCAAAGGAAAGACGCAGGGTAGGCCCAGGCTTTCAGAGCTGTAGCTGGGAGAAACAAATACAAGGCAAACAGGAATGGCATTAGCCACTCAGTTGCAGGAGAAGGTTATCTATCTTTCATAGATACCTTTTTTTAACTAGCACTGAGGTCCCCTGTGGAAAAGACTTTTTGTTTTCTGATTTAACTTTTAGCTTTTTTTTTTTTTTCCTAAAGGGTTAAACGGTTCCAAACTGAAGCACAAATATTTGTTTTAGAGCAAATGTTTCATTTGCTACAAGTTTTTATTTATTAGCTTTCATACCCCCTGCCAATGTGTGGTCTTAGATGAACCTCACATAAGAACTGAGGCATAGAAGGAACTGAACCATGAAAAATCAATTATTGACCCAGGCTTGTCCCAGCAGTGCCCAGTGATGGGATGAGAGGCAATATAAAAAACAAACTCTCAGGGTGGTTAGACGCTGAAACAGACGTTTCCCAGAGAAACGTTGCCCAGAGAGGGTGTGGGGTCTTCCTTCTTCAAGGTATTCAAAAGCCATTTGGACATAGACCTTATCAACTGGCTCTAGGTAGCCCTGCTTGAGCAGGGGGATTGGACCAGGTGACCTCCAGGGGTCCCTTCCAACCTCAACCATCCTGTGATTCTGTGAATAAAGGTACATAGACCCTGTGCTGAAGGGGCCCCACATTTTAATGACCGAAAAAGTGGTGTGAGGTTTGCTCCTACTGAGGTACCTCATTAACTTTAGAAGTGCTAACGTAGTATCCAGTTACTATAGGAACCCAAAGGCTTTACTGGGAATAAATGTGATAAATATATAGTCTTAGCAACATAAAGCTGCACACTTTTATATATGTATGGCTATCAAACTGGTCTGCATTACTACTAGCTCAAATCCTACTAAATTAATTAATCTTTAATTAAAACAAATAGTCCTATTTTTCTTCACAAATCCTATTAAGGAGGGATAGGACAGAAGAATAGTTGTCTCAAAGTAATAGTTGAGAGCTATCCACTGCAAGAAGCCTTGATCTGTGAGGGGGATCTTTTGTGCGTGGTGGTAGAGCGCTCTGCTGGGCTAGTTCCTGCATTTTGGATGTGCTGTGAAACCAAGATTCTTCCTGCTTGTGCCCATCAAAAATTCCTTGGCAGTGTTCTCATACAACTAGAAATCTACTCCTAGGTTTCTGGTTAATAACACCTGAAACCATAGCTTTGTTAAATCTATGCAAACACATTGTTAATTCGAACTCTGTTTGGGTGAAAGCTGCTACATACATGCGAAAGCATCATTGCTCTGAAAACTCATTGTTTAGCTGCTGGATTCAAACTTCCTACGTGGTTTTCTACTTAAAACAGAAAACAACTCTGCAAATTCTTGCAAGTGCCAGCAGTTTCCATGGATTTAACTTTTCTCTGTTCCTGGGAAGATGATGAGATTCACTTTCTAGAGGCCAAAGAGAATGTCATCATCTTCCCATATTACAAGGCTGCTGCCAGCTCTTTGTGGATACTCAAACTATAGCTGCTGGAGATGGTGAAAACTCACTTTTAGCCCAAGAGACCTGCAAGATTTTCCCAAGTGAGTGATTTATTTGAAGAAATAGTTATTAGCCTTGTACCAGCCATTATGCCACATATTTGCTCTGCTATAGATAATTTAGACGCGTTTGGTAGACTGCAGTAACTACTTGGGATGAACGTCATGAGCATGCCCTATGAAATCACTAACGTTTCCAGACATGGGGAGGATTCTGGGGAGGCTGACAGTGCCGGTCACATCTCATCAGCTCAAAAACACTTTCTGCAGCTGCATACTTCCAAGACAAATTGGAATGGCCGGGGTGACAGAGAGAAGTTTCCTAGGAAACTAGGGGTGCAAGTCCACAGAGCTTTTGTGGCCTTTCAACAAGCAGCAAACGGGAGCTGAGGTTTTGATGTTATAATATTCTGTGGCTTCCAATGCTGTTCTGGGCTGAATGGCTGCCACACACGGAAGATGTGCTTAGAGTTTCATCCCTGGCACTGTAACAGTATCGCACCCTGTAGGTCATAAGGGAGCTATTAAATCATACCCTAAGTGTAAAATTTGCAACTTAGTGTATCCCTTGAAGGATTTTGAAATCTGGTCAATGTGCGGTATAAGCAGGGGAAAATCAATTCAAATTAAAGGAAAATGTTATAGGGTAGATTTTTTTACACTGAATTTTAATTTGAAATATGCACACGATGCACTTACGTACTGCCCTGCGTTCTGTCAAAAGAGAAGATGTGTGTCTAGAGTAATTCAAGTGCCTATTAAAAAAAAAAATTTAATCCATCTCAGCTTTTCTGTGACACTGCTTATAAGCGGTAACCATACCAGTTATTGAATATGGCCAGCTGTCATGATACGAGACTGTCTTCTGTTCTCAGGGAGATTTAGTTTAGTTCCTTAGTATTGCAGCTATTATCAGGACTCAGAATAAGTCAGTAGATCAGACTAAAGGTCCTGTTATCCATAAGCAAAAGGAAGTGTAGTAGTTCATATAATTTTGATGAAATTGCTGTGCTTTCTTATTTTTTCAGTTGCTTGTGCGTAGTGTAAAATAATCAGTCGTTTCTGAAATTTGCCTGTATCTCATCGTGTTGCAGTCACATCAGGGTCTGACCAGAGGCAGTGCTGCAGAAAATATGAACAAAGAGAAGGCAAATGTGAACAGTAGTAGAACATTCTATTAACAAAGACATAGACACGTAGGATAAATTCTATGTGTAGCGAGTCTTCTTATTGCTGCTTCTCATTTCGTGCTTAGTGAGATGTTTTGGCTTGTTGAGGGAAAAGCACCTACAACAATCATACCAGTGAGTTGCGGGTGTTGTGGGGAAGGATCATGCCCCTGGAGTGTTTTCTACACGGCTTTATCACTCATGGTGTCACCCAAAGAGCTCCGCACAGATACAAAGCAAGGCATTGCAGAAAACATAAGTAGACAATGGGAAAGAAAATACAATCAAAATGCAAGATGTTTTGTGCAAAATGTTTGTGCACACATAGGTTTGAAAAGTGTATTTTCTGTAGGACTGCTACAGTTAGTTTACATCTTTCTAAAGGGTTTTTAGCTTTGTATGATAAACAGTGCATCCGTTTTTTTTAAACTGGCAGTAATATTGTTCTGTTTGATACGCTGCTATATATTATGAATGTTCTTAATCATCTCTTCAGATGGAATTTCAGCTTATGCTGCTTCAGCTATTAAAATGGGAGATCAAACAGAATTTTGAAGGCCAGGATCACTTTTTAAAGAATATCCTTGTCCATATGGCATATTCAGATACTACAGTAATGACTGATGGAGTGATAGATGTTTAAACTGTTAAGCATACTTAGCTAAAACAATGTCTTTTGTTGAGAAAAACATTCTTCCTCTAAAACTGTCTTACATTGTGCATTCCACAATGGAATATAATAGAAATTGGAAAAAAAGGCTATCAAGTCAATCCAGGCCAGCATTCCATTGAGGCAGTATTGTTTGCTGCATTGAAGTTTTTAGCTCTAATTGGAGCTAGTTTTCAATTTCCCATACAATGGGGTTTCAGCTCCATCCCTTGGGAGATTATTTCACAGCACAATAACTCTGCTGAGATGTTCTGCTGATATCTGGCCTAAATCTTCCCTCCTAATTTCATCCCATTGTTTGCTGTTATAGCCCTAGGTATCACACTAAACAATTCCCCTTCTTCCTAAGTGGTTAGCTTGTCAAATATTTCTGGACAACTACATTCACACTTAGTACAGCTGTTACTTGGTTAGTATCTAATCTTAACATTTCTGTATAGATTTGTGCTCAGTCCCGTTAAGCTTTCTGTGCTTAATCTTTTTTCATATTTTAAAATAATTTTTTTTTTTTCCTTCCTCCACCCCACCCCAAAAAGGGATAGCACATTTTTGACAGCTGCTAAGCAATAGCATCATCTGGAGTGCATTACAGAACCTTACAGGCTGGTGCTGTTGCACCTCGTGTTAAGCTGTCCATGGGTGCCCTGGCTTCAGTTTTTTTGCCCTGCCACATTGCCATTTAAGTTGATCTGCAGACACGCTCTTCTTCTAATGTTATTTTTCTCAGGCTTACTGGTTTCCAAATCTTTCTTTCCTATTGCAGTTCTGGATTTTTTTTTTCTTTTTAGCAAATACACACAATTAAATGAACAAGTGTTTGTTGAATTTTGTCCTTTTCAGTTTTTCCAATGTCTTGCTGTAACATGGATGAATAAACTAACATTTGTCGCTTTACTCTGTTCTTCAGCACTGCTAAAATGTTTAGCATTCTGACATCAGTTGAGATAATAAATAAAACAGTCGTCTTGTTGTGACGTGTCACTAGATAGATACTGTAGAATAGAGCAGAGTACTACGTGGTGGTAATGAAAACTGTCTTGAAAGTATTAGTGAGGCTACTACTTTTTTATCTTTCCTAATAATTCCCCTCTAGAAAACTGTGACTGTTGGAAGATAGGAATACAATTAAGGCTGTAAATGGAATTTATAGAAGTTTCATATCCCTTCTGATTTAATATAAAATTACTCTTTTGCATTTTTTTTGTAAGTCTTGCAATATTTCTCCACTTGCTGGAGGCTTTTGACAATGGAAGAATCTCAGCTTTCATTTTTAAAAGAATTGCCCTTTCAGGCTTAATTGGCTGCAGAGAAAAGTTGAAAATATGTCTCATGAGTTTCCAAAAGCAGAAACAAAAATTCAGATAAGCCCTTTTTCATTCTTAATTTACTGATATTTAAGCAAGTGTCCATGTTACTTAGGTTGACTTGTAATTTTAAAATTATTCCAGCTGACTTCACAACTACATGAGTGTTTGTGATCGTCTTGTAGCTTGGCTTAGAAATAAGTGGTTGGCTCCAGAGCTTCCCCCGCCCCCCCAAAAAAAAAAAGTGACCAAATTCTTACACTGAAAGTGAAAGTAATCAAACAGGAGACACCATTTTGTCCCCAGTGCAGCTTTCAGTGACTTTGATTTCTGAGGATTCATTCCCAGTCCTTACTCAAACTCCTCAGGCTATTTCATCGTATCTTTCTGTAATGTTAATTCTCAACAACATGCCTCTTCTTAGGTCAGGTAGAAATAGAAAGCCTCTAAAATGGTCACCATAATGGGATGATAGCAATATTTTAGGAAGGTTTGTGTCTCAGTGTATCCTATAGCTGACCCACTCCATCCACCCTGTCCCATGAAAGGGTCTCATATATTTTCAGTTGTTAACTCAGTTCCCTTCTTCTGCTTTACCTCTGGGATGAGTCATGCCATGACAATTTTCTCTGGCATTGAGGTTAAGTGAATAGCAGTATAATTTGGTAGACTAGAAGAGTATGTCCTTTCCTCTTTATATAGCACACTTGAATATATACTCTCTTTTTACAAGATGGGTTATGCTGAATGGTGAACTGAAATAAAAAGTTTTGGGCATGTCATAAAATGAAGTGCTGGATTATAGCATATAATGTTCCAATAATGTACATGTTCCTCCACATACTATTGTGTATTTTGCACACAAACTATAACTTGTATGCAGTGCTAACCATATGACGTATTTGCGGTATTAGGAAAAACCTGTGTTGTGATTCTAGAGAAAAGTTCTTGTGAACATATACAGCAGCTTGTGTTATGTATTTCAATTTTCTCAGCTACTTTATCGATTTTCTGCAGCTTCATTGTTTAAAGGACATTATGGCATGGTAGAGGTAGTTCTCTAAGGCTGCGATTACCCTATCACTAAATATCCAGAAGCATGAACTATTCTTAAAGCTGTCAGCTTCCACTCCTGAAGCTATGGGGTTGTCAACTACAGACAGGACAGACAGACATGTTGTAATAGTCATGATCCATTTCAAAACACACAGGAAACCACACATCAAAAACTGTTTTAAGGGTGGCATATAAATTGTGATGTCAGCAATGCTGCTTATGTCGCTTTGAAAGTAACTTCAGAAGTTTCAAGAAGATTCATTATATCATCCCTAAGCTGCAGCAGGGGCCACAGAAATTAGTTTTATTCACCTTATATTTGATCATAGCTGCCCAAAACCACAGGAGCTGCAGCTTCAAGATGAAAGGGACGTGAGCTCATGATGTTGCGCAGGCAGAGAGCGGGTACCTCAACTCTGAACACAGGCATTACCGGTTACTGACTGGATGGAAGTGAACACTGCTGAGAGATTTTGACATCAAAACCTCTCTATGGTATTTCATTGTTTTGGATTAGTTATCACGATGTAAAATTCTGCATGCGTCAAGATAGCGATGGTTTTTATTCATGGTAGCCTGTCAAAATCAGCTTCGTAGCCCATCAGCAAAGATTTATTTTTACTAGTTAAAATCCTACAGAAATGCTGTTGCAGGATTGTGTTATGTAAAACTGTAGCTGTTTGCTGTAAAGATATGGCTAAAAAGGTTACTTTCTGTGGCTTTGGTAATATTTGGTGATTGAGTAGAATTAATATATTGTGCAGCCATGAATCGCAATAATCAAATACGTTGTTTGTTTCAACCTAGACAGGGTTGGGTACGTTTATTCCTGAATAGTTGACTTCTCCATCTATGTAGAGTAGCATATGCTACAAATCTGTCGATTTCTATAGGTAACATTTCTTCTATATCAAGGTGCTCTGTCATCGGATGTGTTCAGCTTTCCACAATTGCATTGTTTGTTTTTTATTCATGGTAAGAAGGGTAACAGTATGAAAGAGTTATCATTAATATTTGTATCAATAAATCTGGTTTTCAGACAGGTCATTGCGGAGAGCAAGATTTATTAATATAGGGCAAAAACCGAAATGGCTAAGGAAAACACAAAAGCATAAATCTAAATCTTAGAAAGTAAATAATTTATAAAAGATGAATAGTTCCAAGAAACAGTATTTGAAAATAAAGAGTGAATTGAGATCAAATTTGAAATGACTGTAATTTGAGGACTCCATTAATAATAAATGTGTCAAATCAAGGATCACAATATCGCTCTAGATTTGTGTGTCTATTGCTCTCAAGGTATAACTGCTAACAGTAAAACATACATATAAACAAATATGTATCTAATGTTATAAAACAGGGTTGGAAATATTCAACCCTTAAACTCGTTTTTGCGTTTCATAACATCTCCGTAGGATTTGAGAACCTGACCCCTCCTGGAAAAGATGCTGTCCCCATCCAAAAAAAAACCTCAAAAAAACCCTTAAAAATCTGTTCTAGTGTTGGAGTAATGCTGATAGTTACATCAAAACTACACGTGAACACTTTTTTGTTGTTGTTGTAGTAGAATTACTCATGCATTTTTGAGATCACCAGTAGTGCTTTTGTGTCTTTGGATAAAATGTATGAGAAGCTGTGAAGACTGTAATTTGTATTGGCACCTGCAGGAGATTGTGTAGGAGTAGCGACTAAACAGATTTTCTGATTAAAACATAGGTAGTGACACGATTGTGATAATGGCAGTTATTTGTACAGATGGGTAAAGCAGGAAAACAAAGCCACAAAATAAAGAAATTAAGCTGTAAATACCGAGGGTGCTATGTATGAAATCCTAATGAATATTCATATAGTAACTAAAGCAACTGCTGGCATAGAGTTCTAATCCTTTTGCAAATAACAATTAGCAGCGAGGTTGTAAAATGGATGTTAATTTGCACATAGTATCAAAAGTTATCTCCTGGATAAACAAAGGTTTTCTTAATCTGCAGAAAAATTCTGCACTGTGAATCAGATTGCAAAATAAAGAAAAGATCAGAATCACACCGCAATTTCTAAGCAGGTTGCAAAGGCACCGTCATTCCAGTGCAAAGACGAACAGTCCTCCTGAATATTATCTATACAGAAATCAGCAGTAGGAACACGCTGCTGCAGGATTCAACTTACTCACTGGATTCAGCTGTAGTGGAAGTAGCATATAGAAAGGGAAATTTGGTTTTCTTTCTTTCTTTCTGTAGAGGTGCTTGGGAATGAGAAATACAGTATTTTTGTACTAATTCTGGTGTACAAATTACAATTGTTAGTGTATAGTGCATAGTTAGTGCTGATGTCATTGGAGGCTAAATGCGTTTTGAGTCAAGGAGAGTTTAACAACAACTAGTACCTGTGATGTGTTGTATTGCTTTGTGTATTGACATTTGAAAGCATTGTTTCTACAATGTGTGCCCAAAGTACTTTGAATTAAATAATTTATGGCTTTGTTTAACGTAAGAGTGCAGAGACTATGCACATATGGCTACCATCTATCAGTTTATGCTGGCTGAGGATGTGGTCCAGGTTTACAAAGCTATGTAGAAATGTTAGCAGTTGAATTGGCATTTAATATCATCCTATACAGGCATTCAAGCAAAAACTATGTGCCTGACTTCAACTAAAATTCAATAGATATTCCACATTTTGATGAATTCACTCCTTTTAAAACACTTAGTACCTATCCAGATATGCCCCTAAATAGTTTCAAGAAGTCATACTCATGGCAGTGACTATTGTTTAATTATGGAGCTGATATGGAAAATTAAGTTAAAGCACAATGTAATATATTACATTATGAAGACACACCTTTAAGCTGACAGTCTTAGATGAAGTGTCCTTTGGAGCAAGACTAAATCTGAAGAAGATAAAATCGACCCCAAAGGACACGTGGTGTCCTATGTCAGACCCTTGTCAAAAGAGGGAGATAAAAGACCGTAAGAAAGACAGCAACTGTGAAGTGCTGCGTTTTGTTTTGAATAATTACCATCCAATTATGAGTTTAGTGGGCTCATCTGAATCATCATGCTTAATAGCCACTGAGGGATGAGACTTCTTTTCCATAAATTTATCTAATCCCTTCTTGAGCCCACTTCAGTAACATCGCTGTAGTAATATGGCTGTCTCCTGCCGATTTCCATATGCATACACTCTGTTAGCAATACAGCATGCCCAGCAGTGGCTGGTACTGGCGTTTCAAGTGTTTGAATGTGTTTGTTTTTATTTGTTTTCTTTGTTTTCCACTGGCATTTTTTGTGCATAGATGAGTCAAACCAGTTGATGGCTTTAAACGACTGAGGAATCAGTATATTCGTGGTATTTTAGTCATTTGCTAGCGTGTAGGTGTGCCACAGGGAAAGAAAAAACCGTGTTGTCTTTAGAGAAACATCTATACAAACAGATATTAATTCTGTCATCTTCCCTTCATTTTTTCACGCTGAAATGCCTTTAAGGCATTTCTCTCGCCCTGGTGAATTTAGTCTACTCTCTGTTATACATGTATCTGTGGTTCAATACACATGTTCTGATGTGCTGCAGACTACTATTTTTTAGCAGCATGGAATCAGCATAATAACAAGGTTTGGCAACAAAGAATAAACATCCTGAAAAACTATTCATCCATGAGAAATTAAGGTTTGAGGCAACTGAAGCATCGCTTTGAAACTGTCTAAGTTTTGCAATAACATATTGCCAAAAAAAAGGGGAAAAGATAAAATTGAAACAGTTCTGATTTATTTTATTTTATTATTTTATTTTATTTTATTTTATTTTATTTTATTCTTTACATTTGCAGAATGTATCACTAGGTACTTAGGTAGCATTTTCAAAACGGAGAAGAAAGATGTAACATCATGATATCTGACATCAGGAAAGTTGCCTGATATGAGAGAGGCAGATTTGTACCTGCTATCCACACAATGAGGGTCTCAGAGTAGCATTTATCCTGCCAGTCTGAGCTGAGATTTTTGGAACTGTTATCAGACTATGAACCGGTTTTAACTATATCTTGTGGCATTAAATAAGCATAAAACATGCACATTATATGTTATTTTAGTTCGGTCCATTAGTAGTCATAGTACTTGAGTCCCTGGATGAAAGAATTTTTGACAACTGATACCAAATTATCTTGTCTCCAACAACGAATTTTAAAAAAATTAAAAGCCAGTGAATATTTTAAACAGAAACACATATGCCAAGATACCTAGAAATTTTCAAGTTCTGTCAGAAACTGTCCCTATTTCAAGTGGTTCCTGATTAATTGGAATGCAAACCTCTAATTAGCTACTACAGATGGTGTAGGTACAGCAATATCCTTTTTAAAGTCATCAATTAAGACTTCAGATGTGTGTTTGACAAATTTGCAAAATTTGTTATTGTGTTTTTCTTAAATCTCAAGGTTGTAGATAAAAGGATATGCAAACCCAGCTTTTACTTAAAAAGATAAATTGACTCATTGCACTGTAGTTAAGTTAAATGCCAGATTGATCATCTGCAGAGATTGAATAAATGTTGAGATTTTATTTTCCAGCCTATGCAGAAACTTGGGCATTTTGGAAATTCTTTAAGAAGTCCTCTGACTGAAGGAGGACTCACAGTACGCCTCAAGTCTTACTTGCAAAGTCACACAAAAGAACGGCACCTCAAGAAACAGTAAGTTTGCCAACTTTATTTCTAGATAATGTAACCATAACTGCTCCCACAGGAGTGGCATGTATTAAATGTAATTGGTTGCCCTTGATTCAAATGGCATAAATTAGCAAGCACTATTCAGTCATTTCTATGTAAAACATAAAAGACTGAAAGGTTTTGGAATACCAGTGAAAAAAAAAAATTATTTAAATTATAAAAATGACAATTTTTAAAATTCTGCTGTTAGCCCAGAGCTTAATCAAAGTTCCTAAAAAAAGTCCCTAAAAATTTGCAAGGCATGTCACAATCATAGTTCAACATAGATGTGAACTTATAGCAGGTAATGGATATTGAGCTATCCTAGTGGAGATTATATGCTTGAAATCTCAATTAGGGGAAACCATTCTGTGTTTTAATGTGACCTGTATAAATTGAAGTTGGGGCGAAATGTTTTGACTGACATCTGGAAATGGAAGTCACACTTACATTGTCTTTATGACATGAATTTATGATAAATTGTGTTATAGGCTTCAGCTCAGCAATGATACAAAAATCCTCCTTTCATCTTATCCAGATGAAGAGTAAAATTGCCTAGATATATTTAAATGAAAAAGAATGAAATTGCCTCGAGAAAGTTAATTTCCAGATAGGAGTAAAATGTTTGAGTCAAATTTGCTCTGTGCTGTCAGTGGGGTTGAAGTACTGTAGAGACATGAAGTAGGAAATTCAATATTTCAAGAACTAATATCATAAAGAAAACAAAGCAGATACAGAAATAATCTTTCAATCAGAAATTTTATTTGCTGAGATGTATCTAGCCTTATGCATACACACAAGAAAGGATTGCTCTTGTTAAAATAAGATGTTGTTTATAAAGTACTTATTGGCCACAAGATAATATATCTGACAACTTTCAGGAAGAATATAAATGCGAAATACGGTGTTCAGATAGGCATACATTCATGGATAGGACGCCGAAAGGGAAGAACATGTTTAACTCAGGTTTGTGATAAGCACAGCTAAAACACTATGAAATTATTAGCTAAAATGAGATGGAAATTAAGTGACAGAGCGAAAGTGAAAAAAGCAGATGTTAAAAATAATCAGTATGGTGTTACTTCCCAGAGTCATTTCAGGATGTCTAGAAATGGGCAGGAATGATATTGTTTATCATGCCCATTCAAGAAAATACATAAAGTAGTGCTGTGCTTTTCTCAGCTGGCTCTTTTGAAGCATTGAAGTACATAGAACAAATGAAAACAAGAACAAACAGTAATTCTTTCCTTTATACAAATAGCACTGTCTGATGTACTGTTGGACAACATCATTTAAAAATACAAAGAAAAGAGTGCAGCTCAAATTGAGCCGTGGAGTAGGAAGAAATGCCTGACAGTGCTCTACTTCTGCCTGTGAGGAATAGATAAATTTTCCCAGGTAACATTGTGGATGCCGTGTAGGCTGTGGCATTAAATAGATAAACTTGCTAATGAGAGGAAATGAGAGAGACTGTGAAAGTGATGGAACAAAGGGCTTTAGCAGTAGGAGCTAGACTGCTGTTCTGGCTGACGGTTCAGGCGACTCCTGCGTATATGTTTTATGTATGTCTTAGTTATAAATAGCACAAGAACTTTACTGGGGCCCAGCATGGCTATGCCACGAAGAGGAGCTTGACTTGTAGGATCCCCGAAGCATATCGAGCACAGGAGTGCTGAGGGAACTGTTGTTCTGTAGTTGGACGTTATTCAGTTATATTGGTTGCAGCATGGGCATTTCAGACTTAGATGATGACATCTATTTTTTCAGCATGTTTTTTATTTTAAAAGGGAAAAATGTGTAAAGTTCAGGTTTACATCTGGTCTGTTTTGCTCGCTTTGGAGGTCCACCTACATCACAGTGATGGGAGCTCGTGGAAAGGTATCTGTTGCCAGACCTAGTCCATACAATATTTAATTTCTGTAACATAATGTAGGAACATAACTGTTCTTTTTAAAGACTTGGATAATGTGAGAATCCTGTCCACCTTGCCAAGACAAATTCTGGAACAGCATCTCTGACTGTATTTTCTCTCACTTCACTTTTGATGTCTACTGTGCAATATCTGTGTCTGATATCTATGTCTGAGCTACTTGCCTCAAGCTCCCTTTGAAGATAAGGAAAAGAAAAAACATGCTTAAGGTATGGTTAATTTAAGTGCTCATTTCTTTCAGCTGCCTATAAATGGAACTTAAAGTGACTAGCTGAGATGGAGCGCTTTTCTTTTTAAAAGGTAGACTTTTTTTTTTTATACTGCAGATGTCCACGCAGTTGGCCAGATGAATCTCGAAGTGCCAGGCAAGAGATCCATCTGTTCCATTTTTATTTATTTATTTTTTTTTAATTTTAGAGAGGAAATTTTAACCTTCTGTAATGTTAACACATATTAATCCAACTGTTTGATACTCTTAATATCTGATGAATTATTCATTCAGTGGATAAGTTGTTTCAGAGAATTCTATCACCACTGAACAAGGTATCTGACTATTTCGTGTTGGTATTTCACACCTACACGTTTGCACAAATTAGTCAAAAGAATAGACCATTCTGTGCTGATAGTGTCTCTGCTAATATCTTGATTTAAGTGTTACACCGACTTAGGCACTAGAAATGCCTTGTATTTTGTCTGTTAAACCAACTAACAAACAAAAAATATGAAAGTCTGTAATTTAATAGGTCCTTATCCACAATACTCCCACACTTAAAAAATTTAAGCATTGGTTTGTGAAGACCTATGCACAATAACATCCCAAGTGACATAAAGCTGGTTCTTCTCCTGCCAGAGCAACAAACACAAAACAAACTCGTTGATGTGTAGCGCTCATCAATATGTGCAATGCACAACTCTGAGCCACATGGTTTGGTAATGGCTTATGATAAAAAGGATATATAGTGAAGGCAGCTTAGGAAGGACTTCTGCTGAGCCAACATCTGCTTTTCAAAAATAAATGTGGAACACAGTTTCTTGTTAGCATGTGTCAAAGTGCTAATGTGCTAGTGTAGTAGGACTATTCTGTTTATATGGATTGCAATCCAAACCCAATATGAATTGAATTTATGTTTTTAAAATATAAACATGAAATGAAATGTAATTTAATGACAATCGGAGAATGTGATTAGTTGTATTCATTCCTAAAGAGCAAGGAGCAAGCCATTCAGAGCAGAGGCCTTGAAAATAGTAACCTTCAACAATAGCAGTAAGAAAATGTAGCTGCAGGAGCTTTCCATGATATGTCAACCATACGGTGAGCTACAGATGCAATTTGTAAAAAGGCTGGAGCACAAAGGATGACAGTGGAATGCAGATGTGGAGAGTTTCCGAACCCAGAGGGTGTCACAAGCAATGTATGCTAAAGCGGCAAATACATCAAAAGTGTTCCTTTTTTTTTTTTTTTTTTTTTTTTTTTTTTTTTTTTTTTTTTGTCTTCTTTTCAGGCTCTTTTATAGGAAAGTTGGAATTTTATAACTTCCCATAGTTATAATTTATCATATCTGTTGCTTGAAATTTTCAAAGCACTTTCTTGACATATTATTGGGACTTAAGTCTACTAATTCTTAATTACACATGTGAATGAAAATTTGATTTCTATATAAAGTTTTCTGAAGAGTCTGATGTATATAGAAATATCTGTATAAATATAGAATGCATAATTTTCTTTGAAAAGAAAGTGTTTGTAATTTTAGTGATGTCTTGCATTTCCCAAAGGATCTTGGACTGTAATTTAATGGTTCCAGACTTTTGTCTTTTTTGACTGTAGAAATCTCTCTAAAGGAGACCTTCACATGCTTCCCTCTATATATTGTTATGCATTGAATATTCGGGAGAGGCACACATTTAGAACCTTTCTTCTCCCAGGTTTTGTCCACTGTCTTCCTTACTCTGATAAGTCAAGGCTGGCAGGACTTCTCACAACCTCTACAGCAACAAGTCATTGCAGGGGGGTTGGACTGGGTGACCTTTTAAAGGTCCCTTCCATCCCAAACTATTCTATGATTGTATTCCATGATTCTATGATTTTCTTTTAGCTCCTGGATGCAATTATGGTTGAACCATGGATCAGTTACCTTGAACAGCTGCTGGTTTGTCATTGATTCTAGAAACAAGATTTCGCAGCCACTCTTTTCCATCATGCTAAAGATTTGTTCCCATATCGTGTGCCTATTAGTTATTTTGTGTTTGGGACTGCTGTGGCCAGGCCAGTTCCCTTTATCATTATTTAATCCATTTGTTCATTGTAGATGTCCATCAAAATTGCAGAGCTGTAAATTGGACTGAAAAAGGGTTTCGTAGACTGGGTCAAAAGCGAAACAAAGACTTCTGGGTGGGTGATGATAATGTTCCACAAAATAAAAGAAGTCATAAATTTATTGCTATTGTTTATAAGTTTTCAAAAGGAGTGTGAAGGTTTCTGAGAGACACGTAGTTCAGCACAGCTGATTGGGTGTGGCAGTGTTGATTGATTTTTCAGGTAGAAAATTCCCCCACTACACAAATTACTGTGTTTTAGTGCTTGGTTTTTTTGCTTGAATCACTGGGTTAGCCACACATAGAATTGTGTTACCTTTTCTTAAAAAGCATCGCACCGGAATTAGTCCCTGCTGCTTCTGTCTCCTTGTAGTTTAGTTCTGAACATCTACGCACCCTTTGAAGTGTTCCCTATTTCAGTGGAATTTCGCATGCCAAAGGCATAAATTTGAAATTTGGGTTACAAGATTGCCAGAGCTGCCAGAAGAGATTTTTTTTTCAACTCTTTTAGTTCTGGCCTGTGTATACTGAATTAGTATTGCAGCAAACATGCGTAAATATGTATGAGGCAATACCTGCCTCTGAAAAAATCTAGCAAGTGAGAGCTAATCGTTTTAGCAAGTTCAGGGAGAGTTGCAGCTGGGAATTCATATGCTGATTGCTTTCCACAGGAACTGTAGTCCACAAAGCAAAATATTCTGCAAAATATCTGAGTTCCTGGCTAAGGCAGGTCCCTCTGGAGGGAGAGGGAAATTGTGTCTGCCTGGGCATCTCTTGGAGGAAACAAAGTCCTGGGAAATGGAGGGTACTGAGAGGAGCTTGTTACTCAGACAGTGCTTGTGCTGGCTGGATGCAAGGACCCAGTAACAGGGATACAGTGGGCAGGTGACGGTTATGAATAAACCCTTCTCATTTCTGCTCTGCATTCCCCAGCCTCTCTGAGATTTCTCTCTTTCAAATTATTTCTTTAGGTTTTTATTCTAACCGCCCATGTCTTATCTGCATTTGAGGCTTTGTTGGTTGTCTTGCTATATGGAAAAGCTCTAGATACATCCCCACAAAGCTGCATTGGGGTCCTGTGAGAATATATTTTAAAGCTAACCGTTGATTTTTAGATTCATAGCTCTGAGCTATAGTGAAGTTGGGTCTCTTCCTCCTAAAGTGATCATAGCGTTAACTGAGACACTGAGAACTTCAAGGAGACCTAAGCTAGCAGAGCTTCTGGGTGCTTTTAACACCGTATGAAGGGTGGGAACTGATAGAGAAGACTCAGAGGAGACCTCAGTTAAATTTTAAATGAATGAAAGGCATCTGCAAAAGAAAAAGTGAATATTTCTTATCATAATCATAATGACAAGAAAACAAGCAACGATCTTTAAACAGTTACAAAAGCAATTCAGAAAATTTAGAAGTCTAATTCCCCTTAAGTGCAACAATTCAATGCCTACATTTATTTTTTAAATTGGCTTATTGATAAAAAAGCGATGGAAACTGTTGCAAGTGTGCAATATCCCCTGAAATGTGATTTAGAATAATTCCACAATTTCAAAAGCGGAGTTTTACTTTGTCTGCTTGCGAATTGGCAACAGAAAAGTGCTGGCGTTTTATGCTATTTCATCCTTTGGATATCTCTGCTAAACTTATAGGTCTGTTTAGTTTTGAATTAGTTGCATACCTAATTTTTTTTTTTTTTTTTAAGATAAGGACAGATTCTTAAACATGTTGGTTTATTATATTTACATTATTTGTGATCATATTTCTTTAAGTCTCAACTATCCTCAATAATTCTGTTTCCCCAAGGAGCTTGTCTTTTACAGGTCTGTGTGGATCGAGAGAGTGATGAATTGCCGCTCCTTGTCTCTTATCCATGAATAGCTGTATTTCATATCTAAATTGCACATTCGGTAATAACATTGTGAAACATCAGCATATTTCAATACTGATTTTAAAAGACCGTATATCCGTTCCTGAAGCAATAATATGTACCAGTTATATTTAATAGTATAGCAGAATTCCATATTTGACAGGGACAATGCTGGTGGTATCCACTGTAAATTACTAGCTATGAGCCATCTGGATACCTTTGCTTTGTGGTTTACTTACAGTTTTGTGCTTAAATCTATTTTATGAAGCTACTTAGTAGAAAGCAGAGACATTTCTACTTAGAAACACTGAACTAGAGTCAAAGAGCATGCAAAAGCAAACAGATTTTTGTATTTCTTCTACTTCTAGCCTCACTTATTAGAATAAAGTGATTCTTCACCATTGCTGCATGACATTTTTTCTTTTGTGAAGAGTCTACATTTCTCCTGAGTAGAATTAAACATCTCTGTTGAGGAGAAGGAACATCAAATTGCAATTAAAACAAAAGCAATCTTCCACCTGAAACATTAATAACTTTTTTAAACGCTACATTTAATGTTCCAGAACAGGAAGTCATATAACATAACCAGGTTCAACAAACAGTACAGAAGGCATAATGTTTATTATTAGTATCACATCACCATATGACAGTGACAGGTGGTGATCCACAAATGCCATCACAGTTACCAGAAGCAATGTGGGGAAATGAAAGGCTTCAAAAAGTGCATTTTTATAGTAGTATAAACTAATATAGACCTCCTATTGTCAGATAACTGTACGATAAATTTCCAAGTTAAAATTTATGGTGTCTGAAAACATTCTTTTTGGATTATTGGCCATGTAGGAAGCTGCATCCTGTATTTATATTGATTTGCAAGAGCACTGGTGCTGGAAGCAGACCTAGCAGTCATGTATTCTAGTTTCCTTAAATAACTCTGTGTCCTAATTTTTCAAGAGATGGGAAGGAAAAAAAATTAAGAGAGTCTCAATTAGAAAATGTAAAATTGTGTTTTAAATAGAGTTATGTTTCAGAATTTCCCACTAATTTTACTATTTTTTGAGCTGTAATTTACTATTTTAATTAATTTCATTTTTGTTGTACAAATGCCTATTGACTTTTTGATCTATGAAAATATAG
This sequence comes from Rynchops niger, assembly GCA_013400035.1. Taxonomy (NCBI): domain Eukaryota; kingdom Metazoa; phylum Chordata; class Aves; order Charadriiformes; family Laridae; genus Rynchops; species Rynchops niger. The sequence goes on along the minus strand of VXBH01003049.1, from coordinate 363,871 downwards.
ATGCATATTCTTTACTTCTAAAATATAATATGTTCTGAACGTGGTGATAATAAACACAAAGAAAAATGTTAAACTCCTGTGTATCCCACATAAATAACAGGAGCAGTTAGAATTTGCCAGTTATGAATAATTATGAGTGAAAGTTCTAGATTTGTATGTCAGTCATCTTGTGTTAGGAATATGCTTTTCTTCCTGGGATGTCTCAAATGGGAAGATAATTAATATCAAATTGTGAAATTGTGACTACTTCCCTTCATACTTTTTTTTTTCTTTTTTTTTTATTTGAGGCATGCTAGATGTACTCTAAGCTAAAGAACATAAAATACAGTTAGGATTAAGGCAATGCTTTTATCCATCAGTGGAGGGTGTGAATATGTTGGGCAACGAAGAAGCAAGAACAGAAGGTGCTGAGCCACCCCCTCATCTGTTTTGGTCATTGCGGTGTACCCTTCTGTGACATTCAGTGCTCAGCTCTGTCACTTAGCTAGAGCTTGCATTAAATCCTGAACTGGAAAAAAAATCGAGCTTGAAGTACTATGTAAAGGTCACACAATTTGTGATTGTGAATAACTGGATAGCTCTTGATTATTTATGAAGCTACTGGCATACCCTGGAAATTGATGATCTTTATAAGATTTTAGAAATTCAGGGATCAAAATATATCTATGTAGGCAATCACATCTCACAGAGAGCTACCTGAAAACAAAACAATGTGTGAGAACTGTTTGTCCTTTCTAGTTGGATAGAGAATACTTACAGATGTGAAATATTTCTGTATCTTGTGGTATTCATTCATGAATGATTCATGAAACCCTATAAGCTGAAACGTGCTGAAATTTTAGGCTTGGTGAATGCCTGAATGCTGTAAACAGACTAATTTATTTGTGTTTGGCTTTTTTTTTATGTGCGATAGCATCTTACTGAAAGAAACTGTTGAATGTGTTGGATATAATTTATATCCATTATGTGGGGTTTTTTTTTGTGAAACAAGTAGCTAATCTATGCTCTCCTTGGTTTATAAATAAAACTTGCTTGCTTTGAATTAATGCTATGTAAATTAATGCATAACTGAAATGAAAGAATAAAGGTAATGCAGACTGAAGTGCACTTTATGTGTGTATTTACTTATATAAGTCTTTTGTAGGAAGATAAGACTGAAATGCAAAAAGTTGGCTATTATTATGAGTTATCTTTTTCATTAAAAAGGGTGGATTAACCATGTCATATCTGAATACCCTGAAATGAATTTGTTATATAGTTTTGTGAAACTTCTGGACAAATTCTGGCCATCATTCTAAGAGTAACTCTACCATTGAAAAGCATTGGTGGTGTGAATGTTACTTCTTAGAGGATGTAAAGTTATAAACGCTTAGTTCTTAGAGTCCTTAAAGCAGATATTTTAAGTGTTTGCTACTCTGAACCAACTTGAGGGACACCAGGTTGTTTTCTTCTTATGCCTTTTTTTTCCTCATTTTGAATTGTTGTTGTATCTACCCTTAGGCATAAATCTTTACTTTCCTTCGTTATCTTTAGAGGTGATTTTCTGGCTGGATTTTAAGGTTTTTTAACTCTAGTAACACCTTCCATTCACTGATGCTGTTGAGAAGTAGATTATGACAACCAGTTTGATTTGCTCTTAAAATGTATCTCAACAAAGGTGTGAGAGTCTTATCCTCAGTCTAGAGTTTTACTGTAGCACATGAACTTTGTTCACTTTGTCTCATCAGTGACAGTGTAGTCTGACAATGCTGCTGCCACTAGGTAAGCAAACTTTCATTGTGTTCAATCCAGTCATAATTTTACTCTTTAAAAATGTTCTTTTCTGATGCACAAACAAGTCGTAGATTCTGAAGTAAAAGCTTTATAGAAAGAGCACTAAGCATAGAATGAGAGCTCTGTGTTTAGGAGAACAAAGCTTGCGAGGACAGTATTGTCATTTCTTTTTAGGTCAGACGGGAATACTGTTTACTTGTCCTATGCCTGACAATATTTGTTAGAACAGGAACACTTTTTCTTGTACTGTGTAATTTTGGCAATATCAGCAAGCAAAGAACAGTTTCTCCATCACTTCAAGAAAATATATTTCACTTCATGATCACCATACTACTTCCAACGAGTGGTGGGTTTTTTTGGCCACTAACACGTGCAGTGAGCCATAAATGTGACATTTATGTGACTGAGCGCACAAGCGTGTGCACGCTCCACAGCTTTCACCTCTACCTACTAGGGCTCACCTGCTGGAGTAGCTCCATTAACCTCCCCAGGAAAGGAAACATCTCTCATTTTGCTTTTGAAAATCTCTTGCAATCTTGTCCAGCTGTGTAGGTGTGTGCTTTGCCATCACAGTATAATAACGTTCTTCTATTATAGCTGTGCCTAGCAATGCTTATACTACATGTGCTATAGCCACATTTCAATGTATTTCTCTGCCTTTGGCTTAATTCTAATCTTTACCTTGCTCAGGTGATCCATAAGCCCCTCTCCAGTCTAGTGGTAAAGGCAGTTGGACACTGGTATGACAGAAAGGCAGTAAGTACTACTCAAATACCTTATTTTTTTTTTTTTTTTTGTAAAAGCACTTCTTAGTGAAAAAATATGCTCTATCATTTGAGTCATTTTATGACATTAGTTTCTCATGAAGATACATTAGTGTATTTCCTTTAATATTATTACGTGTGTGCAAACCATGGCTTTTATTCTCCATAGAAACAATGTCTCGACAGCGTGTGTAGAATATCTCGATCAAAGAATAACAAGTGCTAGGTGTGTAGTGCAGTCCATAATACACCACCAAAGTGCGGATCTTGTCTTGCAATATACTACTCTTGGTTAATTTGAATTGGGACCTCTAGGGGCAGGAATGGCATATGTTTTATCACTGGTGAGCTGAGCATCTTGTTGGTTTTCAAGAAGCAACAATTTTACAGTATTTTTCACATGCTGATCTTTGTAATTTAAGGAAGAAGACAAAAAAATATATTTTCTTAAATCTCTACACGTGCAGTTCCAAATGTGTGTTTATAACAGGAGAGAAATGAGGTTGAGGTCATTTAGCTGTGTCCTGGAGTTCGTTTACTTAAGCCATATAAGCACTGCTGGCCTGAGCATCACTAGGCTGTGGATGAATTGAGATGGCTCTTATTAATGTTCCCATTAAAGAACAAAATGAATAATTACAATGAATAATTTAAGTACCTTTACACCCCATTAGACTATGGCATGTACCTGTGATTTCAAAAATAAAGTATTTAATATTGTTCCTTGCAGATCAACTAGTGTTTTGTTGCAATGAGTATCTAATATTGTATTCAGTTGGCAAGATTCTTTGAAGCTTCCTCTGATGTAAAGGGGAGTGAATTTGGAACCAGCCTGTGTTTCTGATCACCTTCAGAATCGTGACGTGTTAGCAGATTTACTATCGATGTATAAAAACTAATGAACCACTTTAAGCCATGTCATAAAACTGGAATTCTTTTGTACTTAATTATGATGGCCTGAAAAAGAGGAAATTGGACCAAAAAACTATGAAATTAGCTTCATCAAAACAAATTGGAAACAGGTGAGCAACCCACAGTAACTCTATAGATAACAGCAATCCTTACAACGCTATGTCTTGGTTCATTTGGATTTCTTATTCAAGAGCCTGTTTAAGTCTTTCCCCACATTGTGCATTTAGGTATTACAGGTGGAATTGCTGGTGATGCTTATGGTCAAGATGGCATTTTGCTCACAGCCTTGTCAGACTGAGATTGTTTGGGCAGATATTTTTTTCCCCTTTCCCAAGATGTTTTCTTAGGAAAAAATTTTTTAGCTAAAATGAGTCAAGTATTTTGGAGGATAAGATTGGGCAAAAACACCCTTTCGTACATATTTTAAAAAATAATTTGTAACAAGTTGTGGAGAAATTTGGTATGTTCATGATTTGGAGCAGGGATTGAAATTTGGCAGGGAATCAGGAATGTGACATTTGCTGAAAATAACCCGAATTTAACCAATTCATAAGGCTTCCAAAAAATGGCAGTTTGCACATGTGCAGTAAAGGTGTGTTAGTTTGGCAGCTTAAATCTTTTAAGTCTTTTCATCTGTACTGGGCATGTTCAAGGCTGGAGCTGCAGAACCTGAGCAGGAGTTTCCCTCAATCAGTCCCAGATGGTGGGAACTGAGGAGGAGGAGGTGTCTGCTCTCCGTGTTCTGCTACTGGTGCCTTAGCATCACAGGGTGCCATGACGCTATCTAACTTGAAGAGGATGACTCAGGAACATTGAGTTTGGCAGTTTCTATCTTGAAGTAGATGCCTGTCAAAGCTTACAGAATTAAGTTAACTAAAAAAAAAGTGAAAATCCATTCTATAGTATATTTTTGATAGCTCACGAAATGCTGTTAACAAAGAAATTACAACTGCTTCCTGATTGTGTTCTTTGAGGTTTAGAGATCTGATTTGCAAAGTGCTAAGCATCCCTAGTAGCAACAGAAGCAAAGGAAACTGGGTGTTGGATGTTCAATATAGTGCTTTATATAATGAGAGATACTGTGAAAAATCCAATGGGAGGCATTTAAATTGGATCCACAAATTAAAAGACACTTTTGATCATAACTTCTGCAGGTGTCAGTTCCCCATTTGCAAAATGACTCTACTATCCCCTTACCTCCGAGTAGCTGTGAAGCTACATTACTCTTTGTGAAAGTATCTTGTAAAATCCCATGAGGAAATGAATAATTTTATCATCGAAGTTTGAATAGTGTTTAGTAACTAGATTATGGAGCTGCTTAGTAGTAAAAAAAATACTGAAAATACTTAATGGCTTCTTGCTTAATGAGAACAATCCATCTGTAATGGAATTAGCCAGTGATTCAGTGAGAAAATGTGATCATAACAATATTACAGTACATAAACGAAAACAGGTTTTACACTGGGGGTAGCTAGCTTTTACGTGATTGACGTTTGCCACTTTAGTATTCTTCTAGCATTGTTTTTGGGTGATGATTTAATAACTATCAAAGCAGGAATTTGATTTTATACAAGGGCTTGTTCTTGCATATTTATGGAGATATGCTTGCATATTTGTAAATTTGATTATTCACTTGAGGAGACTTATGTATATAAATGGATGGAAAGACATTGTCCGCTAGCAATTTGTTAAAAAGTAATCTACTCTAATTTAATCTCTTAGGAACTCTGCAAGGAACATTTTAAAGAATGAATATTATTTGCAGTTCAAGAAATTAATGATTAAGCATCTTAACATTCTGAACTTGTGTTTTCACTCTGATTTTTTCGACAGTGCTAATGATTCCTGACTTCAGTTCTTGATCTTACTGTCACCAGAGCCTTAAACATGTTCCAAAGAATGATAGTGTTTTTTTGGAAGCTGCCTTAATTTCTGCCTTAGCAAACGTAATGGATAGATGATGACACCCTGTAAATATGTTTGGAGCTCTCTTGGTGGCCTACAGCAGATCTGTCGTGCTGACAATGTACTCTGCATACTGATTCCTCTATTGGCAAAGAACTAACTTAAGTAGCTTCCTATTATCTTCTTAAACACTTTTATGGAGGCTATACATATGTACTATTTTCAGAGAAGGGGATGTAGCAAAATTATTGCAGCACACTTGGGACCCCCCTCTGCTAGAATGCCCTTGGTCTCCCCTCCGTAAAAATACCACTGCTGTTGATGTCAGGCACCTCTGTGTTTATTACCTTACTAGAATCTTGGAAATGTCTTTTGCTCCTAGTAGAAAAATTGCAATAGGAAAGATAATAGGAAAAATCATAAATGGAAAAGCAATTTTGAGATAAATTTTAGATCAGAATCATTAATGAAACAGAAATGTTATTTTCCAAGAGTTTTGATTTCTTCCCTCAGAGGAACTCAGAGTTTTAATTTTCTCCTCCTTTCATCTGAACTTTTTTTTTTCTTAGGAAGACAATAAACTGACTATCTAGAGGAGTTTCCCTCTTTTCTTCTTCTCTGAATATTAATGATTCAGAAGTGTTAGTGATTAAATGTGAAAGATTGATGCTTTTAGACTCACACTTTTATTTGGCTTAGAAGGTTTTGAAAAATAAGGGTGAAAAATTAAAAAGGAAATTAATTAAGGTGAAAAAAGTGAACAATCTCAAAGAGATATCACATTTAGAATCATAGAATCATAGAATCGCTGAGGTTGGAAGGGAACTTTAAGATCATCAAGTCCAACCATTAACCTACCCTGACAAAAGCCACTTCTAAACCATGTCCCTAAGTACCCCGTCTACCCTTTTTTTAAACACCTCCAGGGATGGTGAATCCACCACCTCCCTGGGCAGCCTATTCCAATGTTTAAAAACCCTTTCAGTGAAAAAATGTTTCCTAATATCCAATCTAAACCTCCCCAGACATAACTTGAACCCATTTCCTCTCGTCCTATCACCTGTCATTTGGTGGCTAAAGAATAAGAAAGCAGGGCCAAATAATTTGAAATGTTCCATTTCAAGAATATTTCTACACCTTGAACGAATTGAAGTATTTACACTGAAAAAACGCAAATAGTGAACAAAGATTGAAAAATAATGAGATGTACTTGAAAACTTTTCTCTTGTATATTTTTAATGAGATCCAGTTGAGGTTTTTAGAAGGAGTAAAAAAATATTAAATCACATAGGATAAAAATTGTGCAGTCTTTTCAGCATTTCTAGAACCAAAAAGTACAACCTCTGCATTAGTACAGATCTATTAAAATTTCTGTAAACCCAAATATTTTTGAGTAGGTGCTAAGTGATTCAAATAAACATGTTTTGGCCAGTATGCTTATAATCTACTAATTTTTCCTTTGCAGGCATATTTCAAGGGAAATGTGATCGTGACTACATTCATCCTCTTTATGCTGCTAGAATTAAACCTGTCCATAAAATGGATGGGAGAGCACACTCAGCCATTTCAAAGGATGGCAAAGTTCCCATGATAAATTAATACCCAAGTCAAACTGCCTGCCTTTAAGGACTCTACACTCTGTGACTCCTGTTCACTACCCATTAAATATATATGATGTCTTTAAATGCCCCAATATAGCTATAAACACATGCAGCTGAAATTTATTCTCTTTAATATTTATCTACATCTAGATCTTTGTGCTGTTACATCCTTCTTTCCTATGAAAGTTTTATGTTGTAGTTGTGAGGGAATGCCCACTATCATCACACTTACATCAATCCCTTCCAGCTACAATATATTATTTCGTACCATCTCTGTCAGATGGAACAGTTTCTCATAAATGCAGCCTAAATGTTTAATGTGACAGAAGTAGGGATGAATGGGAAAAGATCTAAGTGTGGAGTGTAAATTAGCTTGAAAAAAGATGACAATGGTTCTTGCTATGGTCTTTGGATTGTATAGTCTTGATCATAGAGATAAAATTCTGGAAACACAATGAATTAAGTTTTGTCCTCAGTTTTCATCTTTCCTGTAGGATATTGGGTTTTTTGTTTGTTTGGTCGGTTCTTTTGCAGATTAAGAATGCAATCCATGTAGAATTCAGAAAAGACAACTTGTTAATGGTTCAACCCTACTGAGCTGTTTATTTAAAGTGATATAGTTTTTGTTTGACTATTTATTGCAGGTCACTAATCCCTTCCAAGTTGCTCATTTATATTTGCATACAACTATCATCTCTATTCTAAATTCAGTAATTTTCTGCATAATAAGGTATGATTATAAGCAAATTGAAATGGTTGCTATTGTTTTGTTTTGTTCGTAATGGCACTTACTTGTCATAACCCTATGATTTATTATGAATAATGCATTCATAAGAAAAATGGCTTTATTACAGTGAGGCTAAAACTGTTTCTTCATAATCAACAGTTTAATCTTTTCAATTTAAAAATGCAGGTTTTAGAGACTCGATTTAAGAAGATGGGTACTGCAGTGCAGCTCAATTATAGATTTTGCCTTTACTGGTGAGTGAAAACCACATTCCTTGTGTGTAAGACAGCCTGCTTATAAATTCTCATGCTGGTAACTAAGATACAGTGCTATAACGTGTACACTTCTCTGAAATCATTCATCTATTACGATTGCATAGATGTCCACGTAAACATACAAATTAGAACAATTTGGAAGACTTTTTTGTTTATCTAGTTTCTCATCTGTAATTTTGTATTTCTTTTGCCTTTATTCTGTCAGTTGCTTGTGACTGCATTATTCCTCTGATTTTGGTAGAAAACTTTCTGTTATCACTATGGCTCAGGAATACCCTATGACCATAACTGTTGCGCTTGTTACCATAGACCACCATGCATATTTGTTCAATATACAGAAGAACTGAAGTGCTGGTTTGGGAATGAAAGGTAATAATTCCTAACTAATTGCGTTGGCTTGTTTTGGTGGTTTTTTTACCTATAATTTTACATTTTCTCAGCTTGTGCCACTTCTGGTTTTCCTTACCTTATAAACGAGGGTGTCTTGCAATTAAATGATTTCTTTTTAAAGAAAAATATTTCAGGTCATTCTACCCTATTTCACAGTGGAGTAATACTAAGTTGTATAAACAGAGTAACTAGATGTTTAGATCTACCTGTGTTATTAAAAACCCAAAAGTTAAAACTTAGGTGTATATGAAAATGATTTCTAGTGTTTTAGAAAATATAAAGTAGTTTTATAGATGCATCTGAAAAATCATGAAGATCACTTTAAATTTAATAAAACTATTTTTAAAAATTACTTTCTCCTCTCTTGTAATAATAATCTTGGAGAGCATGTACTGGCAAAGCTGGGACCTGTCATGATGACCCAAACCAAGACTACTCATATGGGTGTACATAGTGAAGAAACTTCCATTGGCAGCAACTGAATACACGAATAGCAATGACTACTTTTAAATGTTCGCTTTTTTTTCCTCCTTGTATTTCATAGCTAAGGCATTAAGTTTTCTGAGCATCTAGCATCTTGTACAGAAATTAAATCAGTTAAATCGCGGATTGTCTCCTGATACTATGCAGTTCTTTACTGGTTTTGCCTGTGTGATCCAAGACAGCAATGTGGTTTATAAGTTTAAATTACTTTGGACCCAAATAGAAATTAAAGGTGCTCAATAATCTCCTAACTTTTGAATGTGCGACTTTGTTGTTATTAACCCAGCACACTGAAGGTGGTGTCTATATCTAGCTTTTAATCAAAACCAAGTCTACCTCACCTTCGCTGTGATAAGCCTGTTTTGACTTTGTGTGAGCTCTGCAGGGATTTGTGATTGATATACAAAACGAAAATAATTTTTTCCAGAGAAAGGGCAGGCAGTACCTCAGATATTTGCTCAGTTTGTTAGATTTACTTAAATCTGAAATATCCAGGAAGAATAGCAATGGAGAAATCCTAACTATTAAGAAGAGACTTCAGAAAACATTGAAATAAACGTGCTCTGACTTAGCACTTGGGGATATGCCTAGTCTATATAATATAGGTATATAAATCTCCTTTCTTGCCCTATGTCAATAAAGAATTGAGTAGCAGTTATAGGGCATTACTTGTATTTATTCAAGTTTCTCCAGGTTTTGCAGTCATGCCAGATTAAATTTATGTATGAACATGTCCTTATACTAAGCAGATGTGGTATGTGTATTTTCCACATGCAACGTAAGGGTCACTGCAGTAATACATTGGTTTGATGAGCATGTATGAGCAATCCCTTCTTTAGTCATGCAAACCTGTTAGAACTACAATAACAAATACTTCAAAAAGAGGTTTTTTTCAGTGCATTCATTGCCTAAGGTACTTAGATGACCTCCATTTTTTCTCCCATACCACTATTTTAAGTGCAGAAGCAGCCAATAAAGCCTGTGGGAGATCCCCTCTTACACTAGAAGGAATCATATCAAAGTGACAACTGATATCATCACTGAACTGTTCCACATAAACAGATTTTCATCAGTCTGCACAACGTCTGCTGTGCAAGTAGGTCAATATGAGAGTGGTTTACCTGCATGGGACGTTCCTTCCTTATAGTGGAGACATTAATGGAAAATCAGATCACGATCAGTTCTGTTTGGAGGTGACTCAAGAGCATTTTGTCTGTGCTTGGGGAAACTAGTATCTGTTGCGCCAGAGCCAGTTTCTAGGACCTCTTTCAGGTGTGTTCCTCATTCCATGCATTTTCTCATAATCCCACCGGGTGCTATAAAAGGCAACAAAGGAAGCATCCAGGTTAATTTTATTTTCCCAGGCATGAGTAAAATAGTTCTAACTCAATTAATCATTACAGTTAGCTCTTTATTAGGACACCCAGTGTCCTGTTCCTCTTGAGATTGTGGTAGCCTTCCACCCACCCCATTTCTGTGATTTCTTACGTCATATGTTGTTGGTTTTGTTGTTGTTTTTTTGTACTCATTGCTTCAAAGAATTTGTGTCTATGCGTGGAAAAATAATACCCAGAACTGCATATGATGACGTACTTCAGATTTTTTTCTTTATTCATGGATAGATCCATTTTTAAATTTCTCTTAAATTTGATGAATGCAGATGCCATTTGCAGCCCTATTGGTGTTTGTCTTCCACCTGTAGAAGATGTTTCAGTATTGTCTTGTCCTTCTGTAGTGAATGTTTGGGGCCCTCAGTCTTTCCTGTTTGTTACACCCCGTCAGTGGGATCTTAGTTAAACAGTGGCCGCCTCCCTGGGTCATCTTTCTGAGCCTGTGGCTTCAGGTTCTTGATTTCACCTATGGAAATTTCTTTTTTGGAGACCCTTAGTTTACTTATAAGTGTTTGACACTCACCACTGAGTGTCTTGAACCTTTAACTAGCTTTCTCTGAGAAAAGGCTCTACTTTAGACGCGTCCTCTACCCAGTTTACTTTTCATTTGTCTGAGAGTATAGCCCCCAGCCTTCTTCCCCTAACCATTCCAGCTCCCAGCAGAGACAGTGCTAAAGGCTCTTGGTTTTTTATTTAACTGGTATTTTCCCATTTGAAATCCACTTGCGTTTTTATTGTCACAGAAAGAAGTGTTTGGGGGAATGTCTGAGTACCCTTGTACCCGGTCACTGAGGAAGCGATACCCATACCTATGGGTACAAAGATGTTTAGCTGGGGGCAGAAGGATGCAGAAGGCTCAAGTGTTTCTTGTGGAGCATTTTTGAGGACCATTTCTATTGCAAAGACTTGCCAGGCAGCTGTGCCAGGTTCTGTTTGTGCACTTGCCAGGGACTTTACTGTAATAGAGTAGTGTAAATGGAAAGCAATTTTGCACCGTCTGTATCAAGAGTTTGTGCTTAGGCAACAGTTGGTTGTTACAAGTATAAAAAGGAAAAAAAAAATCAGGATCAATGATGTAAAGTGGTCAGAGAAAGAAAATGACAGGAGATAAAGACTTGGAGGCAGAGGTTTTAAAGGGTGTTTATGGGAGTTATTACTCAGTTCACACAGTTACAGTAGCAAAAATAATTCATTAGCAAATTCTATTAGTGTCTTTTGAAGTTGTTAGCCAGGGAGATCAAGTGGTTTGACCTAAGGTGACAGCAGAAGTTCAACAGTTGAATCTGAATCTTCTTTACTGTCATCTAGCAGTTATCAGGGATGAGACAGTATTTATTTTTCAAGCAGATTGAAGGGAAATGTGGAAATTGCAGTTTTAAAATTTAATTCCAAAATTACTACTTAAAATGCTTTGTCCGGTACTTCCTCTTCCATTATCTTTATGCTTAATGACACTTCCCTATTTTTGCCATAAAAACATTAAACAGGACATTTCCCATCAATGTCATTTATACCCACTTTATTTTGAGGTACTGTCCTCCTGCTGCAGAAGGGTTTTTTGGCAATAAATTACTAAAAAAACAATTTTATTTTATTCCAAAATATTTTATATGAATGTAATCTGAATCTCAATTCCACATTTCAAAGTAATTTCTTCAAGTATAATACTTAGCAACATGTCAATTAACTTGCACTTGTCCTCATAGTTTAATAGCCTGCAATATTCTATACTAAAACTGACACTGAGGTTATTTTATTTAGTATATGTTAAAATTGGGAAAAATTGCTCTTGAAATAATATATTAGGAAAACAATGGCTAACAACCGGCAATCACGTTGATCACCAATTGATGCTCTGATGCCATTCAGTTTTTAATTTTAAATTATAGTTGGGGAAAGAGAGGCTACAATTATATGACCAAGACGTCATCAAAATAACAGAACAATTCAGCAAAATATAGTGGCAGGTCTTATATCCTATTTAAAAAAAAAAACAAACAAAAAACAAACCCCACCCCTAGTGGTATCTAATGTCTTTGTGTTATGGAAATATTCCTTTTTCATTAAACCAGTGCAAACAAAGCTTCCACTTAAGTGACTACTTCAGATTGGTTTTTAGAGAGTTGAAAATTTTATCATATCAATATGTTTCCACTACAAACCACTGCATGCTGACAACAACTTCCAAGGAGTAAGAGGTAATGAAATCACCTAATAAATAGCTATTCTGTGTTCAATATCCATTAGTTCAGTACATAATTTCAAATGTTCATTAGTCTCATGAAGCAGAGACCTTATCTCAGCAGGTTTTATAATTGAAGCTGTCTATTGGGAGTGAAGGAGAGGGAGATTGCAGAAAGTTGTTTTAGAAGGAGAATCTTGGAACATATCTTAAAAGACTAAGGGTATACTGAGAAGTTCTGTGGTCCTTTTGATTTTCTCTTTATCCCCTTCAAATATGGGGTAACATCTGTAAGCAATTCACTGTGATCTTAAATATGCTCTCTTAAAAATGTGATCCACAAAGCAGGAAAGAAGAAATGTCTTTTTCTCTTTTTCTCTCTTTTTGATTTATTATTTTTGAGTTGTACCCTTTGTACCTTCCTAGTATACAAAAAAGCCAATAATCTGAAGTTTTTACTATCTAGAATATAAGGTGCTTAATGTTAGCAATACAGGTACTGCCTACTCAGCCATTTTTGTAAGCCGTGCTGTCAAAAGAAATAATGTGATGAAATTATCAGTGAAACCTCATCACTGAAATCCAATTCAGTCAAGAAGTTTTTTAGCCATAATTTCAAAGAAGCAGAAGCCTTTGTTAAAGGTTCCAGATCTCTAATCTTCCACAAATGACTTAGGGCACAAATCTGAATACTTCAGTAATTTGTATTGTGGAAGAGGGAGTGAACAAATTACCATCTTCAGAAATATCTACATTTTAGAAAAGTACTAAAAATAATTTAGATAATTCCCAACAACGTTGCCTTTGATGCGTATCAGAATAAACAAGACAGAAAAAAATGTGTTTCTTCTATTTTCCTACTAGCAAGTATGGAAAAAATACCCCCCAAGTCTTGCCATTTATCAAAAGTTTTGATCACACAGAAAGGAATTTTTGGGTTAAATGGCTGTTCTTGATAATACTACTAGAGTCTATTGTGTCCCAAAATATCAACCTTACTTCTGGAAATACCTTTCGCTTTAAAGGTAGAGCCCCAAATTCCCTGTTGTGCTGGATTACACACACTGTTCTGTAAAATTAGAAATGTGAGCATGCTATATAAACTGTCTCATGTACATACCAAGTTTCAGATTAATGGAGCCTGAGAGCTAAATGTTTTATCACAAATAAGAGAGCAAGAAATGAATATGAACTCTATCAGGAGTGTACTAAAGCCATCCTCCTTGCTGCAAGCCAAGCCTGCTTGCTGTAGTCACAAAAGTATGTTCATTTGATATAATTAATCAATACAGGATGAAAATATATATATCAGACTGGACTAAATTATGAAATGGAGAAAAGGTCTGGATACATGGATTTCCCCCCATATCCACCAAAAAGAACCCCAAACCCCTCCAGTAATAGTAGGTTCTGTAGTGGTCCCAGGTGATGCTTTTCTTTTAGATAGTCTTGCAGCAACAGCAAACCTTTAACTGAAACACATCTTTTACTGAAGCCTTCCTCATAAAAGGCTGAAAGAGATAACACAGGAAGAAGATGGGCTGTCAGGAAAATTGATGGTGGAAAGGAATCTCTGCTTTCCTCTTTCACCAAGTGCAGGCAAAATGCCTGGTCAGTTACTTAAACGCTTTACACTGTTCCAGTGGTCAAAAGTAGTCTGTGCAAGGTAAATCAAATTCATTCCATATAGCACTTTCCACAATGAAATGGTAAGCCCACTTAAACAGATAAAGGTACAATGGTGCTGTAGTTGCAGCGTTGCGAAGGAGGCATTTTAAAGTTTAGTTGTATACAATTGCAAGAAATGGGTTTTCTTCTTCCCCTTCACAGGCACAGTGAAACCTGCTGTTCAGGATTTTGCCTCAATGCAAACAGCACATACGTAGTTGATGGTAAAGCAGTTTTAAGGACAGGAATAGAAGTGGTATTGTGTTATGGCACAAGAAAACTGCCGTTTTTTGGAGGGGGGGGATGGGACACAGGAAGGGAGGTGAGAGGAAGAATACAGTGTGGATTTTTTTAGTGTTTTTTGTTTAGTCTGGATTCTGTGGTGTGGTTTTTGCTTACATAATATTTTTCATTATATATTTAGATTTAGTACCACTTTTTTGTGACTGACACGGTCCTCTTGTCGCTCTCTTCTGAATAGGACTTGAACTCCAGCTGCCCCATGCTTTTGTTAATATTGATGACCACATCCCTGCTGTGTGAGCAAAATCAGAATAGACAGAGTTAATAGGCAGAACGCGTACAAACCGGTCTGAAAAGGCTCCAAATAAAGCTGCCTACCTCCATTTGTATGTATGTGCATGTGAGCACTCCCTGTTTATTAAAAGCTGCTACTGTTGGAAAGAAAGAAAAAAACACCCGGGGGGAATAATACTGAGATCAATTTACTTATTTCAGTCATGAGTTCCTGCTTGTTTCAAAGTAAGGTCTCACTTTTCTGATGCACTCTCATACTTCAGAGTTGTCTCTAACTGTTGCCCACGAAACCTTGAGTTCAGTGACTACTCTGAGGTGAAGGATCGGTGAGGTTGATGGAGAACATGAATCTGTAAATCCTTGTTTTGTCACTGGGCTGCTTTTCAATGCTCCTCATTTTTCTGTGTGCTTATTTCATAGAATCATGGAATGGTTTGGGTTGGAAGGGATCTTTAAAGGTCATCTAATCCAATCCCTGCAATGAGCAGGGACATCTTCAACCAGATCAGAGCCCCGTCCAACCTGACCTACAATGTTTCCAGGGATGTGGCATCTAACACCTCTCTGGGCAACCTGTTCCAGTGTTTCACCACCCTCATTGTAAAAAATTTCTTCCTTATATCTGGTCTAAATCTGCCCCCTTCTAGTTTAAAAGCATTACCGCTTGTCCTATTGCAACAGGCCCTGTGAAAAAGTCTGTCCCCATCTTTCTTATAAGCCCCCTTTAAGTATTGGAAGGCCACAAAGCCTTCTCCAGGCTGAACAACCTGTGGCTCATGAGGTGAAAGGCTCAGCCTTTCTTTATAGGAGAGGTGTTCCATCCCTCTGATTGCTTTTGCGGCCTTCCTCTGGACCTGCTCTATGCCCAACAGGTCCATGTGTTTCCTGTACTGAGGGCCCCAGAGCTGGAGGCAGCAGTCCAGGTGGGGTCTCACCAGAGCAGAGTAGAGGGGCAGAATCCCCTCCCTTGACATGCTGGCCATGCTTTGTTTGATGTAGTCCAGGATACGGTTGGCTTTCTGGACTGCGAGCTCCCACTGCTGGCTCATGTCCAGTTTTTCATCCACCAGAACCCCAGTTCTTCTCTGCAGAGCTGCTCTCAATCCCTTCATCCCCCAGCCTGTAGTGATCCTGGGGGTTGCCCCGACGCTGGTGCAAGACCTTGCACTTGTTCTTGTTGAACCTCAAGAGGCTCACATGGGTCCACTTCTCAAATTTGTCCATGTCCCTCTGGATGGCATCCCATCCCTCAGGCATGTCAACTACACCACTCAGCTTGGTATCATCTGCAAATTTGCTGAGGGTGCACTTGATCCCACTGTTTATGTAATTGATGAAGATATTAAACAGTACTTGTTGCAATATGGACCCCTGTGGGACACTACTCATCACTGATCTCCATTTCGACTTTGAGCCATTCACCACTGCTTTCTGGATGTGACCATCCATCAAATTCATCTCTCTTCAGTTTAGAGAGAAGGATGTTGTGGGGGACTGTGTCAAAGGCCTTACAGAAGTCCAGATAGACAACATCTGTAGCTCTTCCCTTGTCCACTGGTGTAGTCACTCCATCAGAGAAGGCCACTAGGTTGGTCAGGCAAGACTTGCACTTGGTGAAATCATGCTGTCTGTCTTGGCTTACTATTCATTTTCTTCACTATTCTTCTCAGGCCTTATTTCCTATCTCAAAGCCTCTTGCTAAATTTTCCTCCTCCTGATTTGTGGATTGATTTTTTTGAAAATACCTTTCAGCAGTCAGAATGTTTGCTGATTGTTTCCCTTGAACAGACTGTAGAGAAAGCTGAATCTGCTGTGACTAGGGGATTCAATTCTCATAATCCCCACCCCCCACCCCCCAAAGGCTTAGAGTAATGTCTGCAGATTTTGGTAGGACCAATGTGCATCCTGAGGAGAGGAGAGCAAGCCCTATGGAGTTTTAGATTCTTGCAGTGGATCTCAGCTTCAGCGCTCAGCAAGCTTCAATTGAATAAAATCCCTGTTGGTAGGCTCTGTGCCACAAATCCTGTAAAAGCCAGGCTGCAGCAGTCACAGCAGGATGGAAAGATTATCCTGAATCCCATTTCTCTTCCTGCTGCAACTGTCCTACTTAGAACACAGGGAAATTGATTTCCCAGCTTAGCTTCCAAGGAGAGAAACTTCTCTGAAGTGATGTCTCCCAAGATAGAACAAAGTCAATTGATTCACAGGAAAAATCCACTAATAAAAGTAGAGCAGACCTAGATTGGATAGCTACAGGGTGGCTAAGACACGAAGTTTCTCTTTTCAGGCTCAAACTTCTGAAGCAGGATTAAGAAGCAGAGTGTGTGTGTAGGCAGATGAGGTACAGATAGTGCTGTCTGGATGTCATTCAGGCCAGGTGTTTGTCTCCTGCCTTCCTCTCCCTATTTGGTTTATTAAGTCCACTCTACCAACCTCAATATGCTGTTTATTTCTAGTGAGTATCTCCTGTGTTTTCCTACAAATACCACTTTTTTGCTAGTCCAGGCCATCAGAGGTTTTTCTAGACCACAGCTAGTTTTACATAACTGGAATAACATTTCTTCTTTATGTTTAGGAGCTTACTACATGCTTACTATATATGCTTCCTAATATGGATAGACAAACTGCTGAATCTGGGTCTTTTTCAAGAATGGGAACTCTGAGATATTTGCAAGTTGTTGTCTTATTTGGAGTGTGTATGAGCAGTTTATAGGTGCTTGGGGGAATAGTTTCTCCAGTCAATGAGGCAGGTTTCTCCAAAGACTAACTTTGACACTTGGAGTTCTTTGTAGTGTCTCTCTCCCCTTTGACAGGCCTAGGGGTAGTAGCCATGCTTCAAAAGAACCTTTTTGAATACAGCTCACCTTTATATTTTACTGAATGTGCAATTGTTTAAAGTTCTTACTATCAGTATGTTACCAATTCCTCACCTGAGTAGCCAACTTTTTCACCTTTGAGTTTCTTTTAGTACAAAAACTTGATACAATTTCTCCTGCATTTCCTGAGTATTGTTTATTGACTTCTATTGTAGACAGTAAATTATCCAGAGCAAGCAATGTGCCCTTGTTGCCAAAAAGGCCAATGGAATCCTGGGCTGCATAGGGAAGAGTGTGGCCAGTAGGTCGAAGGAGGTCATTCTCCCCCTCTACTCTGCACTGGTGAGGCCACAACTGGAATACTGTGTCCAGTTTTGGGCTCCCCAGTTCAAGAGGGACAGGGAACTGCTGGAGCGAGTCCAGCGAAGGGCAACTAAGATGATTGAGGGACTGGAGCATCTCCCTTATGAGGAAAGGCTGAAGGAGCTGGGACTCTTTAGCCTGGAGAAGAGAAGGTTGAGGGGAGACCTGATTAATGTTTACAAGTATCTAAAGGGTGGGCTGAAGGAGGATGGAGCCAGGCTCTTTTCGGTGGTTCCCAGTGACAGGACGAGGGGCAATGGGCACAAGTTAGAACACAGGAAGTTCCGTTCAAATACACGGAAGAACTTCTTTATGGTGAGGGTGACAGAGCACTGGAACAGGCTGCCCAGGGAGGGTGTGGAGTCCCCTTCTCTGGAGATTTTCAAGACCCGCCTGGATGCATTCCTGAGTGATGTGCTCTAGGCAATCCTGCTTTAGCAGGGGAGTTGGACTAGATGATCTCTAGAGGTCCCTTCCAACTCTAAGGATTCCGTGATTCTTACCCCTCGTCCTAATCCAAAGTCCATCTGAACTATAACTAGGGAGAAGCTTTGCTCTGTAGCACTAGTTAGTAGAACTTTGCATTGTCCCAATGTGAGCATATATCCTGTGGGCATGGTATGACCTTAAGAAACAAAATATTGCTTTCCTGCAATATGCTAAATTAAATTTTTATAGTCTCAGTGGACTGACATCAACACAAAATTATCTGTTATTGGATTATACTAAGTTAAATATTTGAATGTTGAATATAAAATTGTTCTAGTTTTTTGTAGAATATATAATAGTAGATGAGATACAATATTTTGTGTTAGAAACAGATCCAAAAATGAAAAGATATCAGGATTTCCTGCCAAAACAATAGTATCATGTTTGTTTGCTTGTCCTTTTTTATGGGGTAAAAGGGGAGGAAACAGAAAGCAAATATTGTTCTTCTCCCACTATAGATAAGCTTATCTAAGGATTAAGTCATTTTGTCTAGTTGGGAAAAGTGAGTAAAACACAGTTACACGATATACTTACTTTTTTTTTTCCATAAAAAAATAAGGATTGTTCCTCTAGATTTTGATTTTAAAAGACTTCTACATGTTTTCTTGTTCTTGGTAGACCAATTTCTAAATACATATTAGAATAATAAAGTTTTAACTTTTAAGAAAAAAAACCCACTTTGGTCTTCTCCTAGTTGATGCAACAGAAAACTGAAGATATCAGTGTTTTGCTAATTCTGGCCTTTTTAATTCTTATTCTTAGCTGCAGTCTGTTATTAATGTAATACCTTGCATGCCCTGTGCAATAGAAAACCTAGTAAGCCAGAATTCTTGTAGTTCCTGGCAGATTTCCCTGTTTAGATATGCTCAGGATCTGGTTTGTTTTATCTAAGCACAATACTTCCATTGTAGATAAAGAAATTAATGGAGAATTTTGCGGGAAAGAAGAATTCTGTTTAACCCAAATCCTTAAATGCAGTTGTCTTTTTCAGCTCTCTCTGTGAAGAATGTTTCCTAGTTAGCTACTGTAAAAATTAATTTTTCTTTTCATTATGTGTTATGTTCCACTTCAATAAAGTTTGTTTTATAGTTCAGTATTCCAGAAAAGGAACACTGCTGTTTGTTTGAAATGTAGCTTCTCAAATGTAGCTGAACTGATGATTCAATCCAAGTAACAAACATCGACCCAGCCACTGATAAATGACAGATTTAACTTGGCAAGTGCAGTGACTTCTGTATTCACAGTTCCTTTAGTTTTGCCCCGCATTTTCGTAGTTTATGGAAAACAAGTGATGTATAAACAGAAGATATAGATCTCACAGGTCTATGTCCTGTCTCTGTGCTGTGGCTTTGCACCTAATACAAAAGGCACTGACACGTCCCTTGTCCTGTTGATGAAATGGGCTGACCTCTGTAGAAACATGACTTTTACAAGAAAGGGATACATCTTCCTTCACTGTTGTATTTTCTTTGGAAGTATTCTCTGAAGAGCATGAACATACGCATGTCTTATAGTGTCTTTAATACAACTTGTAACTCCTTCAATCTTCCCATTTACTTGTGGGAAATGAGCACAAATGCTCTGAGGTGCACTTTTTGCTGCTAGATTTACAACCACTAGAAGTGATTTTCATATTAGTCTGTGGTTGATTTGTATGTAGACATTTTTATTATGCATCAGGGATTTTGAGGGGTGAGGCTGTGTAGAATCAAAGGCAGAAATGAGTGCATTGTATATAAGGACAGCCCAGCAACTCTAATTTTAGAGTTGTGCCTACTGAACATAAGAGCATTTAGACAATGGCTGATCTGTAATGCCAAGAAGAGAGGTTGTTCTAAATGTCCTTCTAAATTTACCTATGCAAGAAGCCAGAGAAATTAAGTCTTCTCCTTTAGTGCAAAAGAGGACAAAAGTGGTTTCAAAGAAAATAACAATGATCTAAAAATATTCATCAGATGGAAATGCCCATAAAGCTTCTTTTTGTGAGCGTTCACAATTACCCATCCCTGCACAAAACAAGAGAAGCTCATTATCTATTGTTTTAGCAAGCTATGTTTACAGAACAATTTATCACAATAGTAATTGTCTATTTTAAGATTAACTCAGTGC
Organism: Rynchops niger; assembly: GCA_013400035.1. Classification (NCBI taxonomy): domain Eukaryota; kingdom Metazoa; phylum Chordata; class Aves; order Charadriiformes; family Laridae; genus Rynchops; species Rynchops niger. Next base: position 343,486 of record VXBH01003049.1, on the reverse strand, counting down.
CATATGTGGTTTCACAATTAAAAATTAAACACAACAGATAGAAGGCAACTAGTCTCTGAAACACTGTTAGTGATGTCCTCATCTGTAGATAATTAAATAATGGATCAGGTATGGCTTGTTCTGAACACTGGAAATTATTATTTATGTCTGGTCTCCCAGGTTGTTATTTAAACGTTGCAGTAGCAAAGAATGCCGTCTGAGGAAGGTTAGAAGGGTTTTTAACAAGGTGTTTACAGAGGCAATTTTTTCCCTGATTTAAATATTCTTCAGCTGAAGTGATTCTTATTTGTTTCTCCACTGCTGAAAAAATAACTTTGTTTTTTTCATTACATTTATAACAGGCAGCAGGAGGATGTGGGGACTGTGATCTCCAGCCACGGTGGCGTGTAGGTAGCCCTTTGTGCCAGTTTTTGTTGTGTCCTGAATGCTAATGGTTAGTGCTAACCTTTTCTTTTTAGCAACGTATTTCAAGCATCTAAAATATTTTGAGAGGTGAAAGAAACAAAACTGTTCATGCTTTTAGAGGCAGCTAACAGCTTCATATCTTATTTAGCCCAGATTTCCCTTTCTAGCTCTGCACTATTACCTCCTCTGACAGGTAATATTCATGCTCTGCCTTTAGCCTTCTCCAGAGCCGGGCCATGAGGCCCAGCCAATTCCCTGTCGCACGTAACTTGTGCATTCAAGGTGAGCTCCTGCCTTTAGGAGGATATTTGTTATGCGGTAGAGTTGCCTATATTATAAGTAACTTCTAAATCAAGAGCTCGAGGCCCTAGTTCCGGTATGCAGTGTGGAAGTCACGGTACGCCATGTCACATAGGGCGCTGGCGGCGAGGGGCTGCAGGGTGGCCGCTGTGAGGGGAGGCCGGGGCTGCCCCGCGCCTGACATGGCCTGTTCCAGCTGGCTCCAGCAGCCCCAGAGCAGGGCCCGGCCCCTCAGCCAGCAGGGTGGCACCTCAGGGGGAAAATATTTAATAAAGGGCACTGAGAGTGAGGGAAAAAGTGTGAGAAACAGCCCTGCAACACCAAGGTCAGCGGAGACCAAGGGGG